>VWZZ01004413.1:1671323-1684490 GCA_013399095.1 Psophia crepitans
GGGGCTCCAGCCCCCTCCTCTGTCCCTCCCCAAGGAAAATACCTTTAAAATTAAGCTTCTTCTGCCAAAAGTGGTGGTGAGTGCCAGGACGTGAGAGGGGCCAAAGCTCTCGGGTCCCCGTGTGAGCCCCGAACCGAACGCCAGCCAGCGACGCGGGGCCACGCCGTGCGCCCTCGGAAACCCAGCCACACGTGTCCCCACCCGAGCAGCATCCCCGAAGCCACCACACTCCCCCCCTCACCCCCCAGGGAGGACTAGCAGGAGTGGAGCGAGTGTAAACAGTTGGCTCACGCTTCCCCTTGGGCGGCCGCTCGCAATATTTAGCAAACACCGGTGTCTTCGTTCCCCACCCTCCTGACGGCACCGCTGGCCGTAAACACGCCGAGCGCGTGAGGCACTGCTTGTCCTTTTCCCCTTGCCGCTGCGGTGTCGTGAAGGTGAGCGAAGGGCACCGGGGGTGTCGCAGGGCACGAAGCCCCCGGGCAGAGTTGCGTCTCGCACCCCCCTGGATTGTACCGGCGAACACCCCCTGGGCGGCAGCGGAGAAGGGCTCCCAGGCCCCGTGCCCGTCGGGTGCCACAGGACAGCTTCCCCCCCACGTCTGGGCTCGTCAGCCCCCACGAATCTGCTGAAGAGCCGCTCCGACAGCAGGCACGCGCTCCCAAACCTCCGGGCACACGCAGCACCCAGCCCGGCTTCCCCAAAACAGGGCGAGGGGCTCTCGGCATCCCCGCACTGTCGGATCCGCTGCTGCTTTCCGCCTTCCTCCTGACATCAGCCCGAATCCAACTGCCCCGGGGACGCTCGGCTGCGCAGACCCCCGCAGCCCTGAGCAGCCACGGGGCAGGCGGGGGTCGCTGCTCCCACCGGCACTGCCATCTCTTCATGCTGCAAAGAGGCTGCCCAAAAGCCGCGGCGTGGCTCCTGTCGTGGTGACAAACCAGGCTTAGCTCCATCAACGTGCCTTGAAACGAGTGTTCATTGTTCGAAGGGAGTTTGGGAACGGTGGGCACCCACACACAAAGCCCCCCGCAGCGCAGCGGCTGCTGGCATTAACCCAGCGCAGACAGAAAAGGTCGCCCAAAGCCACCACCTCAAGCAGCCTTGGGAAGCTGCGGCCATCACCAGGGGTTCGGTTCAGCAAAGTCTTCCTCCCTGCGCCCCGTTGGCGCTGGAAGCTGGTCCTCGCGCGGGAGATGAGGGACGGCGCGTCTCCTTGCACCCGTCACCCCTCTCTCAACCTGCACACATGAAGGCTGCCTGCTGCCGGAGTCTCAGGATGTAATTTTAATTCCAGGGTGGCTTTGATAAGCGGGAAAAAGGCTGTGTGGGCATCTCTGCCTCGTAAAGCCTACCTGGGGTCAGTGCCTCCCTGCCTCCCTAAACGCTGAGCCTGTTCCAAGCAGCGAAGCTAATCCTTTCCCTCCCTAAGGACAGTATTTAGCCCAGATCCTGCCCAGCGCTCGCACTTATCTGTGCCCACCCGAGGGGCTCCGGCGAGGGGGGCCTTGCTGCTGGCTGCCCGCTCTGCTGCGGAAATGCGAGGGTCCAGGGAGGGTGATGCTCCCCTCGGGTTCCGCAGGATGGCAGCTTCCCGGGCGGCTGGGTGGGCACGAGGGGCGCAGCATGGTACGGGAAACAGGCAGCAGCCTGGGGGCTCCTCCTCGCTGCAGTCTTTGTGCTTTCGGGGGGCAGCCCCAGCCCCCCTCTTCCAGTCTGTGACGTTCGAGTTCCCTTCATGAGACGGGTCCATGCCAAAGTGGCCGTTCTATCCGGGACATCAGTTTTCAGGCTCAAAAAGGCGGTCGCTCTCCTCAAGCAGACCATCTCGGAGCCCATAATACAGGTCATCCACCTCCCCGGTGCCTTTGCAGGGGGAACTGGGGTGCTGTCCCCTCGCCGGGGCGCTGGTCGGGGTGCAGCTGGAGCCGGTGGCAGACGGCAGGAGGGGTCGGCCCCGTGGCACGGGGCTGCCAGGCACGGAGCCCTCCAGCGACGGCGTGTCCATGTCCTCCAGGAGGGATGCCAGCGGCGCGTCCCCTGGGGCCGGCCGGGGGGGGCTGCAGGAACAGAGAGGGCTGAGGGGCGCAGGGCAGTGGTTACACAAAACACAGCCTGGTTGGGGGTGGGGTTTCCCCGGAGCTGGTGGCTGCTGGACCTCGCGCTGGGCTCGGCATTGCTCAGCATCACCGGTTCCCTTGCTGGGTGACTGGGGTGCCCCAGGAGGGCCCTATCTCCCCTACCTTGGCCCCCAGTGCGTGCCCGTATGGGGACAACCTACCTGCTAGGTTCCTTCTCCTGCCCATGGGACAAAGCAGTGGCTGCCCTCGCACACTGTGCCTGCATCCCAGGGAGCTGTAGCGGCGTTTTGGCAGAGGGGGTGCCCGAGTCCTGTGCCCCAAGGCTGCACAGTGACCCCCACCACCTGCAAAGTGCTTTTGGGATCTCCTGGGCTGATGCATGGGCATCTGGTTTGAGGGACACATACTGAGCATCTCATTTCTATTCAAGTCTGACCAGGGATTTGGGATTTATTCTGGCGAGGGACATAGTTTGTATTTATAAAATGAACTAGAAGCAAAATGCAAATCACAAACAAAGGCAATCCAGGTTTCTTCCTGATTTCACCCTGGTAAAGGTACTGAGATATTGCATGGGCTGAGACGCTGTCTGGGCTCCAGCAGGGCTGGGGATCTGGGGGCTGGTGCTGTGCAAGCAGAAAAGACCCCTCTGCACCCTCTCCCTCCCCCCATTGTGGGGGTCTGATGATGCCCCCCAGGTTTCACCCTCCATCCCGCCGGTGCCACCCCAACCCCACGGGCATCATGTACCAGCTGCCTGCCGCCATCTCCAGCCGAGGTGCCAGCTCTCGGGGGGGATCTCCAGCACCCCCCAGCTCCTGGTGGACTTCTGCTTTCGCCTGCATGGCTGGTTGGGAGCAGCTGCGGAGCCTGGGCTGAGCCGTGGGTGGGAGCGGGGCCGAGCCCGCCGCCTGCCTCTGGATCTGCTCGTAGGATGGCAGGCTTTTCTCGTAGGTGCTGGTGGCCTCCAGGCTGGGGCAGGGTGCCTGCAAGCTGAGGATGAGGCAGGAGCAGTTACTGAGCAGGACCTCGACACCCCCAGGAGTCCGGAGATGCTCAAGAACACACGTGTTGGACTTCATCAGGTGCTTTAGAGACCACGCTGCTGCTCACACCAGCGGCAGAGCCAGCGGTTCTTGCAGGAGGATGATGGCCACAGCAACCAGGCTCCAGCCCTGGGGAGGCTCATCCAGCTCTTGCCCCCCCACCCCGGGCCCTGCTCCTGGTTTTTTGCTGCGATGGGTGCAGTTGCCCCCAGCGCCAGTGTGCTCAGACCCTGCCCTTGGCCCCGGGGGCACGTGGATAACCCTGTGCACAGACAAAAACACCCGCCAAAAGGAAAACGGCAGCTCACGGCGCTGGGGCCGGGCGCTGGGACCTACCGGGCGTCCTTCTCCAGCAGCATGAGGGGCTTGTGGTCCAGGAACCGCTTGGTCTCGAGATCCACAGGGAGGAAAGTTATCTGGGGGCGGGAAAGAAATGCAGAGCCAGGGCGCCCGCTGGGTGTCACGGGGACCCTCGGCCCTCGGTGGTGGTCAAAAGGATGGACTGTCCCTTCAGCTGGGTTTGTGGTCTTTTCCCAGCACCTCTGGATGTCTTGGAAATGGGTTTTCAGGGGGAATCAATAAGGGACTGAATGAACCCAGCACGGCCCCGCTCTCAGCACCTTGTCCCCCGTGGGATCACATGTGTCCCCAAGCCCAGGGTGGGACCCAGGGCTCGTGGAGGAGGTCAGTGGCCAGCGACAACGCCGAGGGTGCCCCGTCCTTGAGCCCCGAGCACGGTGACAAAGGCAAATCTCCTCCTCACCAGGGCTGAGCTCGGCTTCGGGGAGGAGCTGGGATCAGATTCACCCCTGTCCTGAGGGACTCAGCCGGTCTCTGGGGTCCCAGCCGGCCCCATGTCCTGAGGTCCCATGCACTGCCCCAAATTTTGGGGTGCAGCCAAGCTACCGACCAGCCACCCCGCACCACCGGTATCAGCGCCACGGCCACCGTCTCCTCGGAAAAAAGCCTTTTCTGCCAGCTCCGTTTCCTGGGGCAGGGACGCGTGGGCGCCCTGCCGCGCCGGCGGTGCCCTCTGCCAAGGAGACTGGTGGGTGAGGGCTGTGCTCGGGGGGGCCGGGCCCCTCCAGACCTCCACAGCCACGACAGCCCCTCCTTTGAAGTCCTGGGAGCCCGCCAAGCCCCCAGCCCCTGCAGGGGCAGGGAAGGGACTGCAGGGAGGGTGCATGGGAGAGATGAACACAACCTGATTTATTTGAACTTATTCCCCACCGCCTGCCTGACAGCAAAGCCCGGGCTCAGGGAGATGTGGGGGTACAGTGGGGCACGGGAGCGGGGCCACATCCCGCAGGCATCAGCGGGGGGGGGTGCAACAGGGCACAAACCTCCCTAAACCAACACTTCCCCCTCCGGGTCACCCCAGCCGGCGTTCCCTCAGGATCTGCCGCTACCCCACCCCACCGATGGGGAAACTGAGGCACAGCCCAAGGCATCCCAAAACCAGTTGAGCCCTCGAGCCCCCTGAGGCACACAGGGGCGGGACGGACCCTACCTTTGGGTAGCACTGGCATATGCTCCAGACGGTGCCCACGACTACGAGCAGGACGCCCAGGGTGCAGAAGGTGATGTAGATCTGGGGTTTTTCCACGCTCATGATGAACATTCCCGTCATCACCAGGAAGAGTCCCAGCATGATGAACCCATAGCGAAAGGTCTTCTCCTCGGCCATGGGTGCCGGGTGGGAGAGGCAGATGAGGAGAGATGCCGGGAAGCCCGTTTACCTGCGGCTGCTGCCCGCTGAGCACACCTCCAGGGTAAGGCAAGGAGTGGTTTCTTTCTCTGGAGGCTGCCAGCGACTGGGGATCAGCTGCACGTTGAGCCTGGTCCTGCCCAGGGCTGAGCCAGCCAGTTTTTAACGGGTTTGTAATGAATGCAAACACCGACCTGCCGTTCACACTCCAGTGAAGCCGCCCGGCACGTGTCCGGGTAACCTTCCCTGCAGGCACCCGCAGCCGGACCCCACGTCTGGGAAGGGATGGGCAGGGAGAAGGGTGCGGCGGCAGAGACAGGGACCCAGAGAGTAGCTGGTCACAACGGGGTTTTCCCAGCCCCGGGGGCTGGAGCTGCTCTTGGCTGTAAATCAGAGCTGGCAGAGCCCCAGGATAAGGGGGATGCCTCGGTGCAGCACGTTTTCAAGCTGCGGGGCTGCAGCAGGAGAGGAGGGAGCGCTCCGGGTCTTCTTGGGTTGGAATAGCCCCCACCTCACTCCAGCTGGGTGCTGGGGAACCACCGGTGGGCTGCCTCGGTGGGGCAGCAACCGGGATGCAAAGGAGGGGGCTAAAGCCAGGGAAGGAGGGTGCAGGGTCGGTCCACCCAGGGGAGTGAGCACATAGCACCCGTGTGCCCTGTGTTTGCTTGGGATGAGGCAGGGGTGTTAAAAGGTGTCCCCTTCCCACCACCCATCCGACAGGCAGACAGCAGCGGGGGCTTTAGCTGTCAGTTTGCTCCCTTGCTTGCCTGCTCGCTTGGGAAACAGTGTACCTGGCTTATGAACAATAATATATTGTATTAAAAATAATCTGCTATATCTGGCGGTGGCTCCGCAGCCACTCTGCAGCCCTGCAGGTCTGCAGGGAGCCCCGGGCAGCCTGTCATTTGGGTGGGATGGCTGGAGCACCCAGTGGCAGCCCCCAGACAGTCAGCATCTCCTCCGGGCGAGGGTGCGAGCCTGCCCGTGGTGGGCACGGAAGGGGCAGAGCCGCTCCAGCAGTCTCGTTATAGGATGCTGCTTGAAATGCCAAGTGCGCTTGGATGCCCTGAACGCACGCACGAGCCGCTGAACCCCTCTAAACCAAACCAAGTGAGGCGTGGGAGCCGGTATGTGGGGAGGCAAGGTGGAAGGGATGGGGATACGGCTGGAAGGGGCACTGGAAAGGCGGAGGCGCAAACAGGGCGGCACCTCTCGCTTTGCTGCCGTTTTTATTATACGGCTCTTGCTCTGGGTGGGCAGCCCCTGGCCTGACACGAGCTCCCCCGGCTTGGTCAGAGCAGGGAATGCAAAACATCTGCAACCAGCAGTGGTTTTATTAAAAACACGAAGGCTTTCACCCATGCCAGTTACCCCCCCGCCGCTCCGAACACAACGGCCAGAGGACCCGCAATCCCCACAGCCCTGGACTGACCCCTCAGACAGAGACAGACCCCTCTGCCTTCCCCCTCCGCACCCACCCTCCTCTCACCCCAGCACGGGAAGGGGCTTGGTTTAAAGCCGAGGGGCCGGGCAGCCACCCCCAGAGTCCCAGACCCCCACCGCCACCAGCTCAGACACCCCGGATGCTGAGGTTTTCGTAGCTGGGGGGAGGCGTTGCCTGCGGCTCCCCAGGGTGCTGGGTCTCCAGCCAGGACAGACTGGAGCGGAACAAGGCGCTGTCGGAGGAGCTGCGCCGGCGACCACCCTGCCAGCTCTCATCCTCCTCCAGGTAGCGGTACAGGGGCGGCGTGAGCTCCTCCTTCCTCCCCGGGGGCTGGACGTAGGCTGGGGTGCCGTGGGCAGGTCTGCAGCTCAGGGCTTCTTCGTAGGTGGGGATGGCGCTGGAGTCCCAGGTACTGCAAGGGAAGAAGAAGAAACCCAGCAGCACGCCCTGTCAACCGGAGCATCCCAGTGCCCCATCAGCTGCAACATCCCAGTACACATCAACCAGAGCATCCCAGTGCCCCATCAGCTGCAACATCCCAGTACACATCAACCGGAGCACCCCAGTGCCCCATCAGCTGCAACATCCCAGTACACATCAACCGGAGCATCCCAGTGCCCCATCAGCTGCAACATCCCAGTACACATCAACCGGAGCACCCCAGTGCCCGGGCAAGTGGACCACCCCAGCACACATCAGCTGGAGCATTCCTGTGCCCCATCAACCCCATCAGCTGCAGCATCCCTGGACATGACCTGGGCCTGTGCTGGAAGGCCGTGTCAGCTGCTTCCCAGCACCAGGAGGGTGCGGAGCCGTGCGGGAGGAAGGGCACCATGCACCAGATCTTTCAACAAAGCAAGGTCACCCAGTTCCCACTGAGTTTCTTAAGCCCGTGCCCAAGAGGAGGAAGGGCAGCCTGGCGAGGCAGCCTCGAAGAGCTGCCACCTCCCGTGCTGAGACCTACCGCTGCGGGTGCGGCTGGCCGCAAAGCAGCAGCGGTGCTGGCTCTGGAGACGTCTGCCCCTCCATTCGGCATGGCGCTGCTTCCTCCCGCGGGCAGGAGAGCATCCTCAGCAGCTGCCGAACCCCAGAGCCGCCCCCAGAGCACAGCGGCTGCCGGCAGCCGACCGAGCGGTTTGGCACAAGCGTCCCAGTTCAAGGCGGTCACACCCCACCCTCGCGCCCGCCGGAGCCCTCTGTGCACCGGCCAAGCCTGGTGCCACTTCCAGCAGTGCTTTGCTGAGCAAACACGGCTTGTGTACAGGGAAAACCTCTGCCCAACCTTTGCCCTGTGCACGGCCCTGCTCGGAAACCCTCGGAACGGTGCTGCCACAAGACTAAAGGGAAAGCTGCGATGCTCTGCAGGGACGTCTCCACCCCAAACTCATCACACCCTGTCCCAGACCTATCGCCCCGGGCTTCTGCGCCGTGGCTTTTGCCAAGCAGCCTCAGCCTGCAAAGGGATGCCGCCATGGAAGTGCGGAGGGCCGTTTCCCCCAGTGCAGCACGTCACGTTGCTGGCCCTCTGCAGAGCAGCGTTTGCCGCTTCGGAGGGCTCTGCCGTGCGAACGCCATCGTTGCCAGGACTGCGGGAGCTGCTGCAGCACGAGCAATCCCATCCAGCACAGGAGCCGGGAGCTCAGGGAAGGGGACATTCCCCATGGGGGACACAGCAAAGCCCTCCGTGGGAAGAGGACCCCCCCCAGCCTGCCCAGAGCAGCTTACAATCTGACCCCCAGATATTCAGATGGGCACCGAAACCCCCAGAGAACCAGGAATGTGCCTCCTGCCCCGACTGAATTTTTATGGTTTTATGTTCTTAAGAGTTTCTTTTAGTGCTGCTTTTCCCCAGAGCCCGATTTATGCTGGAGCCAAGATCTTTGCCGTGACCCCGTAAAACAGCACTGGGAAGGGCTGGCTGGCTCAGCTTCCACAGCAGTCTCTGGAAAATAAAACCAACCTCTTTTGACCAAAAAACTTTTCAGTGAAGAAGTGGGAACGAACCTCAGGCTCACACAGGAAGAGTCTGGGGACGCAACAAGCAGCGGTGGTGTCTGGGGGATGAGGGATCTTCCCACACCCCAAAACAGGCTTCACAGAGGGACCCTCCACCTGTACTCCCATCTCAGTAGCAATCCAAGGATTATTTTCCTTTTTTTAATTTTAACTCCCTTTTCACACAGATTTTGCTCCTATTACAGATGGTGCAAACCCCATCATCCTTACAGAGCACTGCAGACCTGTGGCACCACGGATGGATGGACCCCCCCAGCCCCAAATCCAGGCTCTCTGCCAGAAAACCAATGTGGTCTTCTGCTCGGTGGCTCTGCTAAGGAGATGTCTGCCTACGCTGGTGATGGCCCCGCGGGGCAAGGAGACCTGTCTGCGCTGAGCCGGCCACGGGAGCAGCAGGGAGGGGAGGGCGCGGGGGCTCCAGCGAGGTTTGACGCTGACGGAGCAGGAGGAGAGCACAGAGTGGGGTCGGAGCAGCAGCCGGCAGCGCGGCAGCGTTACTGTTCATCTGAGGTCACCCGTGAGCGAGCCTCAGGGCAGGTTTAGGTACACGGCTGGGCCAGGACAGCCAAAACCACCCTCCACTTCTGGCCACCCAAGCGCCGCATGGGGACGCAGCACCCACCTGCAGTTCCACTTCTCCAGAGGCTCCGCGGTGAAGTACTGCAGGTCCCTGGGGAAACGGTACTGGTAGCAGCGGGAGACCACCCTGGCGTTGGCTTTCACGGACCAGAGGAGCCCGAAGAGGAGGAGGATGCCACCGATGCCGCAGCAGAAGAAGCTGACGGAGCGGAGCAGGGCGTTGGAGGAGGAGCTGGGAACCACCTCGGCTTCCCGGGGAGGCAGGAGGCGAGCCCCGCTGCTGGCCGGTGTGCCCACCTCCCCGTCGCTCCACCAGGCAAAGCACAGCGTTCCCGTCACCAGCAGCACAGCCCCGGTGATGGTAATGCCGTGGCGGAAAGAGGCGGCTGCCATCCTTCAGGAGGAGGGTTTAGGAGGCAAGAAGGGTGAGACAGGGCATGAGAGAGCCCGCGTCCTGCAAGACAAGAAAGGGATTGGATGTGAGACGGACAAGGTCATGGAAGAAGACATACCGGAGGAGAAACTGCTGAGCTAGGACCTCTCTGGGGGTTGCACATTCTTCAGCTACTTATTATTGACCATCAGAAGGGGCATTTGCACCATCTCAGGCGGGAAGCCCTAGTGAAAAGTCAGATGCCAGTTTGGACCCATAGATGTCCCAACAGCCTCAGAAGAACATCCTCATTTTCAAGCAATGACCCAGCGCTCCCATGGAGGCAGGATGGAAACCTCAGCCAGGGGAGCTCCAGAGGCAGCTCCGGAGACTTGCGTAGCTCTTGTCTTCGGGTTTTATTTCAGAGTTCCTCCCCAGCTCAGAGGAACACCAGCTGGGTTTCTGACCAAACAAGGCTTAAGAGGTTAGGGAGAGGGACATACATTTAAGACGTCATTGTTTCCAAATTATCCGTGCACGTTTTCTCCTCTGAAACTGGAGGTACATCAGTCCTGCGGTGGCAGCAGGTCTCTGGCATCACTGCTCGAAAGCCCCGCAGCCCAGGGGATTCAGGGCTGCGCTGCCGCTTGCTTCCTCAGGGAAAAGGGCCAAGGACCATCTCTGACAGCCACGGAGATGCTATTTCACGGGAAAATCAACCCTCAGACGCTGACAGCCCAGGGTACCTCACCTGGGGATGGCGGCCAGGACGCTGAGTGAGTGGGGACCCCAAAGAGCTCCCCGGTGACTGATGGAGCCCATGATAGCTGCGCTCCCTACCGCAACCAAGCTCGGAGCAAGGACGGGGGTGGGAATCGCTCCGTATCTCTGCTAAAAGCCAGGAATGTGCTGAACAGAAGGTAAACCCTTGGAGAGGGTATGACCTGCCGCTGAAGTGGGTGTCTCTGCTATGCTGGTCAGGGGGGTTGAGGCAACAGACCAGAGAGATCGATGAGGCTCTCGCTGACCCAGCTATGATGTCCCATTTCAAGACACTCCAGAAGCACAGAGGGGCTTCAGTTTATCTTGAAGGTGGGGTAAATGCCCCGACACTGGAAGAGTTTGCTCAATCTTCATGCAAACAAGCTCTTGCACATCAAATGTTGCTCCCCTGGGCCAGCTCCAGCACACACCTTCTCAGCCCTGGCACAATCAAGCCTGCAGGTGTTATCCCCACCTTCACCAGCCCTATCAGGGTGATTTGGGGTTGGTTTGACAACTAAAGGGATGAGGCAGTGCCACACGTTCCTGCTGGGTGGCACTTAGCTCGGTCACACACTGAGAGCAACCATCCTTCCCCAGCGCAGGAAAATCTGGGGAGAGGGAGGTGGTTTCTCATCTCTGGGGCTTTCACTCCTCCCCTTCTTTCTCCAGAAAACAACAAACATCTGCTCTCCAGGCTGGGGGATCCCCAGCCCCAGCTAAGCAAACAGCACCAGCAACCGGGGACGCAGAGAGGTCCCACCACGTCCCCTCTGGCCTTGCTCACCGTCCAGCAAGAAGATGCAGGTTCAGCTCCCACTTCTTGATGGACAAAAAGCTTTGGACCATGTGGGAATTAAGCACCAGCAGCAGACCTTGCAGTCTTGGGTGACATCTCCGTGAGGGCTTCTCGTGGTGGCAGTGCCAGTGGAGAGCCTGCACATGTCCAGGACAGAGATGGGGCTCAAGAACAGAAGTGGACAGAGAGCTGGGTGACCCACACCCCCCCTTTGCCTTCATCACTTGGCCTGTATGTCAGTACACTGAAGATAATCTGGTGGCTGTGGTCTCTGTTCCTCTAGGCAGGGCTTTGCTCCTACAGTGAGGACCCAGATTGTACCCTGAGATCTGGAAGTGCCAAGTCAGAGCTAAGGAGGGAGCAGAAGTCCAGCACAGACTCGGTGTGATCAAGGACAGGTGGAATTACATTATTCCAAGCCATTATTTATCAGATGGGCCCACTAAATGGAAAGCCAAATGACTTTGTAGTGAAAGAAACGTTGTCTGATCTAATCTACGTTTAATGAAGAAATCTGACGAGACGTGGGATTTCGGAAACCCGCAGGAAGGCTGCTGGACTGGGAGCCCCGACAACTCGCTCCGGCTCTTGTCCTGTGGTCACGAGCCCGAGTCACCGCCCGGGCTGGCGGTGGCCGGTGGTCCCCACCAACAGCCACAGCCACCCGCCGAGAAGGAGGTTGTGTTTCTGGGCTGAGCGTCCCCCAGAAGGAGGGGACATGTCCAGATGCTCCCTCCTGAATGGCAGGGGCTTGGCTGAGCTGAGACGGAGGGACAGTTAGAGACTGGTTAGGGATGCTGTGAGATGCTATTAGGGATCAGCATCCTCCAGCTCACCACCGAACACGAGCAGGACACAGCAGACAAGCTGGGCTTATGTTGCCTTGCAGCAGTAGATGCTCAGGAGAGTGCAAGGACGCAACTGACCCATGAATCCAGCTCCCTTTGAGAACATCGCATTTTCCTGGAAATTTTTCAGCCAATATTATTTGAAACAAACAAACAAAAAAAAAAATCCACAACCTAAGACCCTACAGCAAAACTCTCGATCCAACCGCACGGAAACGACAGGTTGGGCTGCAGTGAAAGCCCGGACTGAAACAGCACCAAGAGCTGAAATGTTCAGCTCCTGCAGTCAACTCTCCTCATCCTGGGGTCAGCCTGGTGAGGTCTGGGAGATGCTGCGAGTCCCCTTCCCGGGCACGGGGAATTTTGCAGCCCCCAGCACTGCGCACATCTGGGAGCGCTGGCAGCGAGGGGGAGGCAGGAGAGTGGAGGGAAGGTGGAGAGTCTCTGGGAGGTGACAGATTGACAGCTCCAGAGAATAAACTCTTCTCTCATGACAAAGCCAGCACAGCGCGGGGAGCAACGCTAAAAGCTCTTCCAGCCTACCTGGCACGTGCACCCGCAGCGCGTGTGCGGGGGCGGCCTCTCCATGCTGGGTGACATTGCCATGGCACCAACCCCTTGCCAAACCCCCCCTCGGGCTGGCATGGCTCCTCTGAGCCTCTGTGGAAGTCCCATGATGTTTTTCTCAGTGCACCAACCACTGGAAAAAGGGGCCGAAGGAGCCGGGGTGGGAAGCAAGGTGTGAAGCCAGGGCAGGACCCGACCCCTGGCTCCGTTCCCGGGGCACTCAGCACCCCACACATCAGGTCTCCTGCCGAGCATTTCCAGCGCAGGCTGCCACGGAGGGGCTGCCCCTCCCAAGGCGGCAACTGCCGGCTCCCAGACACCCGTCTCCCCCCATCGAGACATTTTGTTCTGCCCTGCCTCCTCCTTTGACCTACTCTGAAATAGTCTTTCCGGGGAAATAGATTTGCACGTTGCACGGACAAACAGATACGAATGGGAATAGTTTACATAGTTCCAGTAAGATGCTGAGAATAGCATCCCCCATATAAAGTCCTGCAGATGGTGATTCATAGGGTCTACCGAGCATTACTCAGAAAAACACTCTTTTCCAGCGACATGAGAGAAGAGTTTTGAATCTCTCCCACCGCCATCCAGCAGAAACCCACCTCCACACCCCGTCCCTCCACGGTGCTTACAGCCCGTCCTCCGCCGTGCGGGCTGGAGACCTTTACCCGCGCGCAGACGTGCCAAGAGGAATGCCGGCGAGACACCCCGAAGTGCGAGCGTGTCATTACGGGGATTCCTTCCTGCCTTCATCTGAGTTCGCTGCTATTATCATTACTATTATTCTTAATTATTATCATTATTGGTTTAGTGCCCATCCAAACCACAGTAATAATCAGGCTTTGGAAAGAGCATCCGAGCAGCTTTGCCTCCCAAAGGCGGGTTCGGGTGGAGGGCAGCCCTCGGGGAGCGAAGCACCGGCACTCCCCAGCCCCGTGCCC
>VWZZ01004413.1:1684888-1696739 GCA_013399095.1 Psophia crepitans
GGGGGGGGAATAAAAAAGGAGATAAGAAAGACAAAGGAAGCTGGGAGCTGGCCCCGCAGGCTCTGCGCCGCTGCGCGCTGCTTGTTGAGGAGGCGACGTGCCGGGGGGAATCCCGCGGTTCAGGAGTGCGGGGAGGGAGGTTCCCCGGTGTGCTGGCCCGAGCCGCCGTGGCACTGCCCGTGCTCCTGCGGGACCGGTGGCACAGAGCCCCGCCACCCCCGGGGCGCAGGAGCCCGGGAGCGGGCGTACCCGGGACCCAGAGAGAGCCTCGGGCTGCGGAGCCCGTGAGAGACGCCCTGTGCGCATCACTACCCCGTGGGTATCACTGCCCTGTGACGGGGACTCCTTTGCCCTGTGGGCACCACTGCCCCACGGGTGGGACACCAGCACCCCACGGCTGGGACACCAGCACCCCACGGCTGGGACACCCACGCTGCAGCATTGGGGCGGGGGGGTGTCCTCTGCCACTGTGACCACTTCGGTTCTCCCCAGCCCTCTGTCAAATGCCGCTGTTGCCCCTATTTTTTCCCTGTTCCAGACGGGTCTTTCTGCCCTGCAGCACCCATGGGGATACCTGGATTCAAACAAGCTGAGGGTGCTCAGCTGGCACCTGGACTCAGGCACAATTCCTCACCACAGAGGCGGGGGCAGGTTTCGTTAACAGCCGCTGTGCTGCTCCGTGCTATCGCTGTGCGCTCGCAGAGATCCATTGTGCTCCTCTTGAGCGACAGCTGAGCATCACTGACAGAAAAAGCCATTTCTATGGATGCATCTGCGCTGGAGCTGAACCCTGGGCTGCTGCTCCTGCGCTGCTTCCAGCTCCTCACCTTGCTGGTTCAAAACCAGCTCAGGGTCTGTCCGCAGGGGCTGCCGCAAAGCCCTGCTGTGTAATTCGTACCTGCTTTGGATGTGCATGGTGGCCACCCAGCCCCGCTGAAAACGCGCAGCCCCTGCTGTCTGCAGATGGTGAGCTGAGGCACAAGGAGTGCTGCTTCACACGGGGCTGGCCCTGTGGCGGGTTGGGTCTCCATCGCAGAGGAGGATGGGGCGGGGGACCCCGAGGCCAGCACCCCAGCATGGTCTCACCTCCCACGCTGGGATGCAGCAAGGTCCTCGAACCCCAGGGTGCAATTCCCACCAGCAAATCCCACAGCTCCTCCAAATTCTGTGGTCGTCGCTCCTCGGCAGGACAGAGGTTGGCCCTGGGGATCCCAGCAGAGAACATCTGGATTCCTCTGTCGCAGACAGGCCGGTGCTGAGCGCTCACATTGCCATCCATGAGCGACGTGGGCACTGTGAATCACCAGTTCCCTGATTAAAGGACAATGAGACATCTTCTTCTGCTCGTTACCTGCTCGGATGTTATATTTAACTGAAGTTTGTCAGGTGGCTTCTGAAGCACTCCAAGGCAGTGTTTGCATGTAGCTCTGTGTGCTCTTCTGAGCACAGGGCTGCAGAGAGCATGGTGGCTCAGTGCCAACGCATTGCTCTTTGGTCCTCCAGCCCCACAACCTGCTTGGATCTTCTCCCTTCCCCGGAGCGCTGGCCTACAGGCAGCCGCAAACCCACAACAAACCTTTTGCAGCAGGGCAGAAGCTCTCAGTGCTGGGTTTGCCTATCACAGAGTAGTGCCAGCACCTCTGTCTGCTTAGGAGCACCTTGGCCAAACTTCATTTTCCCTCTCCGAGAACTTTCCTGCTGGCGGGCAAGGGTGCTGCAACACATCATGGGGCAGAGGCAAAGGGCTTCTCCAGAATAAAGACAGAATATCTGCGCAAAATATGTAAAACATCCCGTGCACGGCGAAACCGCAGTGGAGAAAACAAGAAGATATAAAAGACAGTTACAGCCCCTGCAAGAACAGGAACAAAGGAGGAACGGAGAAAGAGAGATTGTTCCGGTAATTGCCTCCCCCAGGTAAGGATGCTGTGCCTGATCAACGCTGCTGGCACCGAAAAGCGCTGCTCTTTGATTCACCGTTCCCCACGTTTCGCTGCTGTAGCAAATCACATGTAAAATCGGGTATTTCGCTGTATAATCGGGCTAAATAAGTTAGCTTTTCCAATGCCTCTGTGTGCGTGTGCCCATGCACGCGCTTTCTGCCCCATCACGACAAGGTGGTTGGTACCAGAGCACCAAGTCAAGGGTGAATTTGGGTGCACCAGGGCACCAAGCCCGGAGAAGAGGAGCCCAGGCTCCCTGCCGGGGGCCTCGTACCTGGGACGGGAGTGTCGACACCCCGCGCCAGGTCTCAGCTCTCCGTCGGTGATTTGGCACCCGGGTCGCTCTCCCCGTGCCCAGCTGCCCCCGGCAAACACCGCTCGGGTAGGGTGCTGCCACCCATGATGGAGCCACGGAGGTGGCTTTAGGGGCTTGCCTCTGCAGGCATAAGGTGCCTGCGTTGTCTAAATCCCTAGAGAAGCCGTTCCCAGGGCCTGGTGCACCTCCCGCTGTCCCTTAGCACGGGCCCTGGGGCACAGCAGAGGCGGGTGCAGCCTGCCAAGCTGGTAAGGGGCTGCGGCACACAGCCGTGAGGATGCACAGATGGGAAGGTGTTCCTGCACCCGACACACAGAAAGCACGGGAGAAACCTCCTGCTGTTTATCTTTGCCCTAATTTGCATCCTCTTAAAACACCTAATTAGCTGTGTTGGTTGATAAACCGGCTCAGGCACTCCTACCTAATCCTGTCAGTAAATCTAGGCATCGAAAATATTTGTCCTACATCTCCAAATGATGCAATGTTCACCGGTGTCCTTAGGCTTATTTGGGGGTGAACCTGGAGCTGGCCACAGATCTCTCTGTGGTGGTTCTGCTATAAGGGCGGCTGGAGGCTTTGGCGCTACGCACTCGTGCTCTCCAGCAGGAAAAGCCTGGCGTTTGGGTGTGAAGGGTGGGAGAGGTGATCACCCCCAGGCCCACAAAGTGGTGGGTGTGTGCTCGTTTTGGCCAGGGTCACCAAGAAGTACTCCTTCTGTGGTTCTGCACTGAGACTTCACTGACTCCAGCAGCCCTTTTTGTATATAATATCTCTTATTATTTAGTTCCAGTGGCTTTTACTGCGTTTGACCAGAAGAGCAAGAGGTGTACAAATTACATTCAGCTCGAACGCTTGTTTAGTATCAGTTTCTGAAGTGGTTCTGCACCTATTATGTCCACCATCTAACAAGCTGCTGGACCCAAAACCTCTTGAGTGTTTTAAAGCTTAAATGTGTGCTAACCTGACCGTGGCGGTGTCTTAACCAGCAGTTTGTAAAGCTGCACCACGCTGAGGAACGTGGCTGTGGTGGGAAGTCATGGAAAGGGAAAGGCCCGCTACCTTCACCCACAGAGAGCGTTCTGGACGAGCAGTGATCTCAAATTCCTCCTGCTCCTCACCCGGGATTTGCGTTAGCACAGGAGCACCAGGCCGATGTGCCCCCTCCCATCGAGGCTGTTGTGTAGATAAACGGGCAGGAGAAAGCTGTGGGTTTCCTGGAAGGGAAATTTCTGTGTCGCAAATGAGCTTCCCGTGAGCCTTCCACCAAAATCTGCAAAGGATTTGAAATTTGCCTAAAAAGGGGTGGGGAAAGGAAAGAGTTAAATCCCGATGCTTCTGTTCAGTCTTTAGTCAGGCAAAACTTTTTCCTGAGTTCCTGGAGATTTTTGCCTTAGGGAGGTCCCACGTGCTCAGTTCCAGATCAGAGCTTCTTTCTGTCTCCGGGAAGAGGCACAGCCGTCGTGCCAACACGTGCGTAACCCACCACCCAGCGTGGTTTACAAGCTGCAGATGTTGCGGCTCTGCCAGAGCGTGAGCTGCCATTTGGCTTGCGGTGAAAGAACATTGATTTTTCAGCCCTGTAGGTTCCTCAGTCAAGCTTGATGCCGGCGGTGAGCGCGTCTCACTCCTGAGCAGAGAGCTATCAAGGTCTGCACCGCTGCTGAGACACAGCAGCAGTTAGCACTATGCCACACGTTGAATATCTGCGGCTGAAGCTCTTGTGTACCCTTGATTCCAAATGCTGATGCTGAAAAAAGTAGGAAGCGCTTATAATCAAAGGCACACCTGGCTAAATTTGCTTTCCAGAGAACTCAGCGTTACACACGGGATGAGCTACAGCTACCCGGACAACCCCGAGACCCTATGAGCCTCCACGTCTCTGCTGCACTCAGCTATGGCAGTGGTCTCCAGGGAGCAGGTAATGGGCTTTGGGCTTTTTTTGGCTTTTTTTTCCAGCACAGAAATGCAAAAAGAGAAGCTGAAAAGCAGCATTAACTACGATTTTTATGAGAAGGATGGAGCAGCCATCTAGCTCTTCTGGTTGCCACTGTGTGTGGAGCCACAGGGAAGCCCGTGGTGTCCAACACACACCCGTCCCAGATGTTCCACAGCTGGTTTCCTTTCCCAGTGTCTCCCCCCTCCCATTATCTCACTGCCTGGCTTGGCATCAGGCTGCCCACAAAGCACTTGCTTACACCGGTGGGCTGTGCTGGCAGGTGGCTGGGGGATATTGTGCCGCCAGCAAACCTTTGCAAAACTTTTGTTGGAAGCAAGACAGCCTGAGGAGACACACAAGGTATGGCTGAAAGGTGAGGGAGCGCCTTTTATTAGTCCTGGAAATAAAACAAACACACTTTCAGGCAGAAAAGCCCTTCTGCAGGTCAGAGTATCTGGGGCAGCATCTGGTGTCCGGGGGTTAGAGGTGGTGGGAGAGGCGCTGGGTTACTCACGCCAGCTTAGGAGGCAGGCGATGTTCAGCTTGGTTCTCTTTCCTTCACGCCGCGTGGTCTCTGCTTCAAACAGCAAATGTTGCTCCCTTCCTTCCAGCTGCAGGGATGGTGCTCTGGCTGTGCTGCTGTGCCCAAAAGCTTGTCTGCTTTCTTCAAAGTTTGCCTGCAATGTCATCTGTTCACCTGGTAAGAGCTGTTATTTCCGCCTGCACCCCTTGCCTCGCTTTTAACCTGCAACATTCACATCTTCTTACCCGAGTTTCTGGGTAACTGGCGACAATTTTGAAATTCTGCAAGAAATGACAGGGGGTGAGTTTGGGAAGTAAAGGGTTGCAAGTTCTCTGTAATGGCATTAAAAGTGTCAGAGCCAGGCTGACTGAGGATGTCAACACTCGTCTCCAGTGAAGCCGATGGCAGTGCCGCAGCTCCCTCACTGCTGAGCTTGGCTCGCGCTCCGGTTAGCTCTGTAGTTTAAGGCCCCAATCCAAACATCTTCTCCTGATTTACTCCTGAAAGAAACAGCAGTAGTGGAAGCTTTCTCCTGTGGAGGTGTAGGAGCAGGTTGCTCCTATCTCTTCCCTCAATGTGCCAGAGAAAAACAGACCCTATACCGGCCTGGGAGAAAGAGAAGGACAGGAAGGTTTATAAGCAGATGTTTATAAAGATGCATGTGAAGAAACAGACGGAAAACATTGCCTAAATGACTTACCTTCCGATTGAAAAAGGTCTCTATCTCCCCTACCCGGATGGCTCACCGACAGCATCTCAGACTGTGGCAGGACCTCAGAGCAGAGGCGCATCCCTGAGACAGAGACCTGCGATCCCTGTGGAGAGCACTGCCTTCCCTGCTCCATCTGCCTGTGAAGTCTTCCACTACCCAGAGAGTTAATTTTTCTCCCCAAAACGTATCCCGTCCTTTCCTTAGCTAGGAGCTAGTCTGGCTACTCATCTGATCTGAAAGAGTGTAGTTTCACTTCCCCAGAGGTGTAAATACCCCTGTGCCAGAAAACTGTCAGCCTTTGCTGGTGGGTGACTCCTTGCCTCGCAGACAGATGAAACTCTCCTCCCTCGGTGACTCACCGTGCCGCTTCCAGCAGGAGCGAGAGCTCACCCCGGCCCTGCCATCTGCACTAGCTGGATGGGAACGGACACCGCGGTGCAATCGAAGTTCAGAGCTTATCACAGGCAATTAATCGCTCTGGGATGATGACAATGGTTTATTGCTGGCTGATCTCCCGATGCTTTTCTTAAGCATTTTGTGGAGATAAAAAAAAAGAAAAAAGGTTTTACCGTGAGCTGGAGACAGGATCTGTGCATTTACCCATTCTCAGATCTCCTTTGGGAGTCCCAGGATTTCTGTGCGTGGGTGTAAAGGCCGCTGCTCCCCACGGGCACCGTTTTGCAGCCACCGCACTTCTGCGCTTGCCAGAGGCACGGAAAAACTGGGGTTTGATTGTGTCAGGAGGTACTGGAATTGCCGTCTCGTTTTACGAGGTATTGCTATAACCAAGATCACCGAACCGAATTTTACAGGAATCCCTTGTATTAAAAGAGGCGGAGCACCTTCCTGCGGGGAGACCTTTGCCAATCACTTCTTTGCAGGGCTGAGTGAGGACCAGCCTATTCCTTCAGCCCCCAGACCGAAATTGTTCCGTATCTCCAGGTGATGACCCGCACGCAGGACCACGTCCTGCCGCCCTCGATAGGAAGGGGCAGGAACCGCTTCTCAAAGCCCCCAGCTTCCTTCTGCTCAGCTCCACACACGTGGGAGCCGCTTCCCAACGTGGATTGCCCCAAAAGCACATCTGCCGTCGAAAGGCGGCGAGCAGCTCGGACGGAAGTAAAACGGCTTGACGGATACCAGCACTCAGCTTTCGACCTCATTTTGTACCATTTTCTAGTGAAAAAGGGGCATTTGTAGTCTATCAGAACAGCACTGAACCATATTAAATAGGCCTCCATTTATCTTCAATACAGCTAATTGTTCCTTATTACTGGAACAATGGTATATTTTTGTCACCCTTAATTATTAACTTATCTGGTTGTGACTGCTTCTCTCAGGAAAAACGCTCGGCAACTCTAATAGTGATACAGCTCTTATATAACCAACATTTTAAATGGTTATTTTTCAGCCGTTCCTTTTTTTCTTTTGCTTTGCTTTTGGCTTTTCTGTTCTCCTTTGGCATAGGTAAGTAAACCCGAAGGGCTGGATCCTACAGTGACAGTGATGTTTTTGGAGTACGGCCTGGAGTTTTATCAGTTTACATCATCTGGGAGTGGGCCCATGAAATTTTTAAAACGTTGAAATAAATGAAAGCAGACAGGTGACGGAGCGACGGCACCAGACAGAGAATGGCGACGGCCAAGGCCGGGAAAGTCTCAGCTTTATTTGGAGGAAAAGGGCCTGCAAGTACATCTGGTACCACGAGGCTCACCCAGATTTGCTGGGAGCTGAAAATAGGAGAAAAATGTGGCCTGTACAGAAAAATAATAACTTGCAGTGTTTCCCTGCGGTGACATTGGCAAGCTTTCACTGTCACGTTAGCCCTGAATGCTTTTTGCGTATTCCTACGGCATTTGCCACTCCAGGCAAGAGGAGGCCAGAGGCAAACGATGGGAGAAGGTATCCTGGAGACGTTCACCACCAGCCGTAGTTCACAACTGCCTTCACAACAAGGTTCACCCTGGGCATCTTGGAGGCACGTGTGTCCATTGTATGGAGACAGATAGATATATATTGAGTCTGAAGTAACACTTTCAGCATACAGGGTGGGCCTTTCAGTAACTGCAGCTCCTTTCTGAGGCCCAGCACCATTGGCATCTCCAGGATCTCATCGACGGAAGGAGACAGGGGACCACCACCGCTTCTCCAACTGCTGCCCCTCTTCACCCTCAGACAGAGGGGCCATGAAGAACTGATGGCTGCCCACGAGCGCACTCTCCTCCACTGCTCACACACAAGGACTGTGGCCACCTTCCGTCTGTAGGGTCAGTGCTGGATCCTGGGTCCTTAACCAGCTCATCATGCCAGCTACCCTGCCACAGCCGTTTCATTTTTGCTGCTGAGGACACTGGCCACGGTGACAATGAAGGGAGGGCTGAATTCCTTTCCCAGCCCAGCTCTCTGTTTTGACAAGTGATTCTTTTTATAAATCCCAGACAGCGTGTCTTTTCACAGGCAGTTGTAAAGCTGGATTTAATGTACGTCAGAGAGAATACACGAAAGCTCTCGCACGTTCTGCGCCGCGGGGTTTTTTTCGGCAACTCTGTGAACGTGCTGACCGGCGGCTGACCTTGCCTCCTGACGCAGCGCACTGCCACCGACGGACGGGCCCCGCTCTGCCATCGTTAATATTCCAGGTTTCACTTCACACCCTACGTCCACTTCCTCCCGAGATGACAACTGGGGTTCCATCAGCCGCCGTCTACAATAACTCGTTGCCAGAGGAGTGGGGACACACGCCATCACCAGTGTGCAAGCACACAGGGTACAGCCCAGGCACCCCTGGTTTCTTGTCCCGCCTTGAAGCACCTGTTATTCCTTCTCTCAATTAAGTCCCTTCCCATTAAAAACTGGGTGAGCTCAGCCCTGAGAGGACAAGGGGAAGGCAAGGAAGAAAGAGCAAAGTCACCCTGAGGATGAGATGTGCTGAGCACCTGGAGACCCTTCCCCACCGCAGATGTTAAACAAGTCCTTCCACGTTAGAGTAGGTCCACCTCCACCTGAAATAGCCTACTCACCCTGAAGATCCTTGTCTAAGCCTTCAGATGGTGTTTCACCTTCCCTGAGAGCTACCTGGCAGTTTCTAAAGTAACTACAATTTCATTGTTCCTTTTGGATCAATTTTCCAACAGCCACCACCACTACAGGTGTACTAAACCCTCTGTCCTCCTCCTCCTCCTCAAGTCATCACACATCTCTACTCCCTCACACGAAATATTTGTGATAACCAAGAATCAGATCCTAGATAACAGATATTCTATTGATAAACACCTTTCAAAAAACACCACCTGGAAGCCAGGCAGTCGAGCAACATAAGGTAAACCACATTCTTCCCATACACCCTCTAAAGAGAAGGTTTTCTAAGGTTTGATGAACCAAACAGTGGAAATGTCTTTTGAAATCTCCTGGGCCTCGCAAACATGCATCCAGGTGGGGAAAGCTCACATGGAGGCACTCCAGCTCCCGAGGCCCTGCTCTTCGGACAGGCAGGACCGTCACACCAGCTATGCTCCATTTAGGTTTACGCCATCGAAAGGATTTAGCAGTGTTTGACTACTCTCCCTCATGTTCCTCGGAAACTGAGCCCCATCGCAGCATGTGGCAGTCAAGTGGGGAACGTGCTTGTCCTGCCCGGCATAGCCCTGCTCCGCTCAGAAAGGCACGGGGCACTCCCCAGAGCGGGCAGGCTTTAAATCCTGCTGTGCCAAAAGGCGGTTTTTCAAGTGTCATCCCTCTGGAATATTCTGGCAGGTATCAGTTCTGGTATCATCAGTCTATAAAACAGCTGATAATATTCTTACCCTGTATTTTTTTCCTTCATGCTGAAATTTGACACTTTTCTTCAATTACTGGACGTACAAACGCTCTCCCGATTCGTTCAGCCCGTACCCAGAACAGCTCGTGTCACCCTGCCAGCACCAGGCAGCAAGCCCCTGCGTCCTCCAAGCGGCTTCTCCCTCAAGGCTGCCGAACGTACTGGGGTTTTCTCAGCAGAGGGAGCTTCTCACACAGCACTGGGAACACCGCATCCCTCCAACCAGCCCTCTGAAACCGTTCCTGATCCTACCAGCTCTGCGCCAAACCAACCTGCAGGGAACCCGACGGCAGGCGATTCGGGAAGCGCACTCCTACCCCCGAGCAACCAGGGGCTGCTCTGTTCACCGAACTGAGGCGGCTTGCAGCCTTCCCAAATTATCCATTGGTTTTCAGAACGGGGCTGTTAAAACGGCCGTCCTTTCGGCGTCCTGGTACCACTCAACGGCAGCTCTGTGGCAGTCAGTACCAGGGCTATGAGCTGGCGTCAAAAAAACCACAACACAGGGGCTTTCTAACGCGTTTCAATGCCTGCCTGTGGTTCCACTGAATGCCTCTTGATACTTTTCTTATGGAGACAGAAGTTTTCAGCCTACTTTTGTCTGCAGCTCGAATGCTCTGTATGTTACTGTCGCCTCCCTTTTAGCTGTCTCTTTAGACAAACAGCTGCATCTTTTCATTCTTTCTTGGTCCAAAAGCCTTCGTACAGTTATTACCAAATCCTGCGTGGTAATGAACAGCGGTCTGCACGGTATCGGCAGGGCGATCCGTGGGGAGCTCTCACCGAGGAGATGGACAGCTCCGGCACGGTCAACGAGAGGCCCCTGCTCTGCTCCCTGCACAAGCATTTGTGGGGTGAACTCCACCAGAGAGCTGATCTGGGCAGGAGGGGGAGAGAAAAAAAAAATTGATCTAAAAACCAGTCAGATCAGTTCCCCAACCTGCTTCACTGAGTGACAGCAGAAGCATTTGTACTGCACAGCGTGCCCAGAACAGCATGAGTGGGCGGATGGGATGGCAGGAACGGGAGGAAGGGAAGAGCACTGCTTTTTTAAGAAGCACTAACAGCTTAAACACACTTAAAATGATAATTTAATTGAAGAGGCCAGGGATTTTAGTCTTACAGAGATACCACGGGAATCTTAGTTTTTCAAACCAGATTTGCAGATGATGTTTTCCTAAGCCTACATAGATTGCTGGATGATGCTTTGCTCACACCTAAAATAACTAAAATTGAAAAAGCCAGCATTTAAAACATCTGTCTCCCCTTCCCTCATTCCCTTCTAATTCCTGTATTTTCCGTGCTTGACACTGCTAGGTACACAGGCAATTTCGCCATAATCTTAATGGTGAATCACTCCTCCGTTTTAAAGCACGGTTTCACATCGCAATCTTTGAGCTCACCTACTCCTTTCTTGCTGCCAAGGGTCTCACAAAAATAAGAGCAGAACACGGAAAACATTACCAACACTTTTAATGGGTCTTTAAAAAAAAAAACATTCAACACAGTATTTACACTGAAGGTATAAATATCCCCGTATGAATAAATGATGCTGTTATCCAATAAGCCCTGCGCTTGATCACACTCAGATCAAGAATAATTATTTAGCTCCTTCAGAGAGGTTAAAATAATTTATTTCCTATGTATAATTCCAGTCAGGAGACAAATTGGTAAACAAAAGCAGGCAACATCAACTCAGATGTAAGAAAGAAAAGAGCTAGCAGCCAGGCTAGGCACAAGTGCAACAAATATAATTTGGCTGGGAATAAATTTAGGCTGGAAACCAGGAGACCATTTTCAAGCATCAGGGCAGGGAAGTTTCAGACCAGTCTTTCGATAAAAGCCGTGGGGCTGAAAATGAGCTGGGTTCAAAACAAAGCTTGCAAGTTGCCTGCAGATTACAAGGTGTGGCTGCCTGCCATAGCTGAGCTCTGAACCTTGATGCAGCGATCCCTCCCAGTCCGGTACTCCCAGGATCTCTTGTGGCAACTAAAGGCAAAGGTGAGCGTTTGTCCTGCTGACAAAGAGGAAGAGGCACCCTCTGACACATCAGTGTGCTATGTGACCATGGCAGCGTCCTCACAAAACACCTTGACACCGCGTTCCTCTCTGAACCCAGCGGCAGGGTCTCTGCCACGCCGGGGTCCATGGCAGCACAGGTCCTCAGGCAGCCACTGCCTACGGGGCAACTCTGCCAGTGCTCTCCAACAGCACCCCTCTTTTAAAACCCACAGTGGGTTTTAGCTTTCAANNNGTTTTAGCTTTCAAAAAAAAAAAAAAAAAAGCCTTATCTTCCTCACAGACTTTATGTGTCTTCCCTCCTGCTGTTCCATCTTGGAGAGGAATTTTCTGCCGGCGTTGTAGAGAGCAAGTATCTCCTTCCTTCTGGAAAAGGGACAGCACGGGACTTAAAACTTTCTGCGGGAGAACTGCACCGCCAGGCTCCCGGGTCCCTAAACCGCCACCACGAGGGTGCACAAGAGAAGCGTGCGGAGGCGGTTCGCTCCTGCCACCCAACGCAAAGCCACCAGGGCCAGCCCTTCGCCCGAGACACTGGCCACCTCAGAGCTGCCAAGGGCCTGTCCTCAGCCCCCCAGCCCTGAC
>VWZZ01004413.1:1697144-1715023 GCA_013399095.1 Psophia crepitans
CCGCTCTCCATCCTCTTCGACATCTACTACCAGCTGCGCGCCTGGGCCGTGTGGCGCCTCCACAGCGCCCCGCGGCAGCACGCCCAGCGCGTCCGCCACATCCAGGCGCAGGTGAGGCCGGGCCGGACCCCCGCTCCTCCGCCCCGCTCCTATCCAGCCTGCCCCCGCTCCCCGCACCGCCCCCGCTGCCTCTCCCGGAGCCGAGGCGACATCCAGCCCTGAATCCGGCTGCGGCAGCCGGAGCGGGGAGGGGAAACCCAGCCAACAAACGAATAAAAGCTAGCGGGTGTTTCTGCCCCGGGGCGGGGGGGGGTTCCCCGGTCTGAAACTCCAGTCGAAGTTGCGGCGCCAGCAGCGGGCCCGGCGGTGCGGCCGCTGTCACTGCGGCACCCCGTGCGCTCCCAGGGATGGGGCACCTTAGTCCTGGAGTGGCTGGCCTGATGCCGTGTTCTAACACCGCTTACATCCCGCTGCTTGGCACGGTTAGTTCCCAGAGGTGATGGAAGGGGAGCCGAAACTTTTCCTCCACCCAGAAATGCAGATGTCTGTGATGTTTCTGTGCTCTCTGGTGTTTATGGTAATTCTGTCACGTCTGCTTCTGTTTTCTTCCTGGGCTGTCATGTTCGTTGCGGATACAGATGGATATTAATGTGCACGGAGTTATTCTGCGAGGGTGAGGGTTTTTTATCACCAGCTGCAGTAGCAGTCGAGCTTTGAAGAAAATGCTGCCAATTGATGTTTGTTCTCCAAATGTTTGTGGCTGTGCAAAATTCTTGCATCATGTGTACGGTTTACGCATTTTCCTCGTCAGTTTTTCTCTCTTTGCCCGTTCACGTTCAGGCTCGGACCATTTTTTGGTGTGTTTAGGAGGAGGCGTTTCGTTAACCTTCACGGAACTGGCATTATTTATGACAGTGATAACACCTCCCTTCAAGTACAGGTTTTCCTGTGGATTTTTAAAACTTTCATTCTAGTTTTCTGAATCTCACCTCCAAAAAAAAGCCCGAAAGCTACAGGGTGTTAGAAATGCTTCCTCTACCTAACCAGACCGCTCTGGTAGTACTTTATTTAGAAGTTCAGATCTCTGCAGAGAGACTTCCAAAGCATCACTACTCAACATAGAGACATCCAGGCTTTGTTACTTGCAGGTAACATGCATGTAAAGAATTAAAAATACTTCAGAACACTTTTTCTCAGTGAGGGAAAAACGTTTCTGCTGTACATTATTGACAATATGTGTATGCCTTACAGCGTCAGCTCAGCTGTTACCTCTTGCAGGTTCGGGAGTGGAAAGATGAAGGCAGCAAAAGATACATGTGCACTGGCCGCCCCGGCTGGCTGACTGTATCACTTCGTGTTGGAAAGTATAAGAAGATTCATAAGAACATCATGATTAACTTAATGGATGTTCTGGAAGTGGACAGTGAAAGACAGGTAACAAATTAATCTCCAAGCTTTCGTAATAATGAATTTTACAGCGCTTTTTTTACTGTATTTCTAGCTGCAGATATTAGATTCCATAAAGAACAAAGGATTTTTGTAGCAGTAGACCCACCAAATTTCAGGTTTTACAATCTGAGCTTGAATCATTCTATCAAAAAAACCTCAGCATATCGAATTGCTTAGTTTTTACGTGCTGAAGTCTGAAAGACCAGATTGATTTATGGTTTTGGGGACTGAGCAACAAGATGTTGAGGCAGAGGAGGAATCACTAAACAGTATATTTTTAGTGGTGCTCTTAGGAAAGTGAGTCTCTGAATTCTGATAACAGATGGAAGCACAATCCAGTTAGCCATGTTTCGTCATTGTCAGTGCTGAACTTAACTGATGTTTGTTGGGGCAATTAGGATTTTTTTTTCTTTTGCTTCTTAGGTTGTTCGTGTGGAACCTTTGGTGAGCATGGGCCAGCTGACTGCACACCTGAACCCCATGGGCTGGACTATTCCTGTGGTGCCAGAGCTCGATGATCTTACAGTAGGTAAGGGTCGTTGTGATGACAAGAGACTCGCTGATTTTGTAGCATTTTCAGTAGCTTTTTATGCAGTAACAGGTTGCATTAGTTTAAAGGTTCTGGAAGTACTCCTTTGAACCTTATGTTCTGTTGTGGTATTTATGTTATAAGCACTCCCTTTTTTTTTTTTTTCTTTAAATAGTCTTAAAAGCCACCCCCAGAGCTTAAAAGTGGGATTTTGTTCCCGTAAACCACCTTCATTTTGAAGTGTGTTTCATTTGATTTGTTATGTGCTCTCTTGATAAGGTGGCCTGATCATGGGAACTGGCATTGAGTCTTCATCCCATATCTATGGACTTTTTCAACATACCTGTGTGGCCTATGAACTTGTTCTTGCTGATGGAAGCCTTGTGAGATGTTCACCAGTAAGACAAAATGTTATTTTGCTATCATTTACAATGTTGTTGACAGTTATCGGTATGGATATATGATTTAGTATGACATACTTTTTGCAGA
Source organism: Psophia crepitans (assembly GCA_013399095.1). Lineage (NCBI taxonomy): Eukaryota > Metazoa > Chordata > Aves > Gruiformes > Psophiidae > Psophia > Psophia crepitans. The sequence continues at coordinate 1,699,612 of VWZZ01004413.1, forward strand.
CTGAAAATTCAGACCTATTTTATGCAGTGCCTTGGTCTTGTGGTACTCTGGGTTTCCTGGTTGCAGCAGAAATAAAAATGATTCCTGCCAAGAAATATGTGAAAATACATTATGAGCCTGTGAGAGGACTGCAGAAGATTTGCGAAAAGTTTGCTGAAGAATCTAAGAAAAAGGAGAATAGTTTTGTGGAAGGACTCATGTATTCCTTGGAAGAAGCAGTCATCATGAAAGGAGTCTTGACTGATGAAGCAGAGCAAAGCAAGGTAACTGAAAGGAAGTTACTCACAAAGAAAAAAAAATACCTCCAAAGTTTAACTGAAGCTGTACTGCATGCCAGTATAAAACCAGAATCATTGTAAGATTGGAACAGTTCCTCAACATGGGATTAAAGGTTAGATCTGTCCATCAGAATATTTGAAATTACAGCTCTCTGTTACTACAACAGTCTGTACCCTAAATCTCTTCAGTTGGTAAGAAAGGACCCACTGACTTCATTATTCTAGCAGACAATTTAGTCTACAGCCTTCCCACTGCAGGACCTAAGGAGAAGTATCTTTTCTCACAGGCGCTGGTTTAAACTGCAGTTACTCAGAGTAACTCTTTTCCCAGCGAGCTCTTAATCCAGTTACTATTGGTTAAACTCATCGGGGACACTTAGAGGAGGGACATGCTGACTGTTCGCTGCGCCGCTCCACCTGGATGTTTCTCCTCTGCCGTAAGGAGACTTTGGATTAACGATGGGTTGAGAGATCGGTATTTTAGGAATCCAATTCTGTCACATTCATGGCCTCTTAATTAGCTTGTAACAGCAAACCTGAGCAAGCCTTATTTAGATTAAACCTTAATGGCTGGAGGGGTAAGAAGGAGCCGTGCATAAAGACTCCCTAGATCTCTTGCGACAGTCTCATTTGAACTGTCACAGGAGGTATAGCGTTGATTCTTCACACCAAAGGAATTTGGGGACATACTTTATGTTGTCTGCTAAGATGGGATTGTTATCTGTGTTGGTGTTTGCTAATGAATGCATGTTTTCTTGTAGATAAACAGAATTGGCAACTACTACAAGCCGTGGTTCTTTAAGCATGTGGAGAAGTATTTGAAAGCTGACAGGACTGGGATAGAATATATTCCCGCAAGGCATTATTACCATAGACATACACGCAGTATCTTCTGGGAGCTCCAAGTAAGACCAGTTCCAAAGTTAAAATAACATCTACAGGAAGGTACTCTGCTCTTTCCCGGTGTAGGTACAATGTACCTTCTTCCCCTTGGCAACACTGCTGTCTTTCATGGCAGTGAAGCTTATGGCAAATTTAACAGTCCTGCATTTGGGCAAAACAAATCCATAGGCGCTTCCTTATATATAGGCCATTGTATCATAACCTCCTAATTTCTGCTTTAGTGCTTTTCTGAATGTGGATCTTAAGTACATATTTCAGCATTAAGCTTATATACCTGCTGAGTGATTTTCAAAAACAGATGGTGGAGCCATCATGAATATGAAGTTGTGGCTGCAAAGTTGCCCTGCCTAAATGGAAAATAGTAATTATGCAGTAAGTTAATTACTTTGAATTTCATAATTGTACTTGTTGTGATGAGCGTTTACGCAAAACTTTTATTTAGAATTCTGAAAGATTCCCATTGCTCCATTGCGAATCTCTGCAGTGAGACAGCAGATCCTTTCAGGTCCCAGGGAAAAATGGGTGTTGGCTGTGCAGGAAGCACTTAAAATTTTACAGCTTTAAGATTCTTTTAATGCAAGAGTTGTGCAAGTTTAGCTTCTTATGCAGTCCCTCCTTAGCTGTTTCAAGACAATAGCCTACTGTTCCCTGAACTCCATTCTCTGAAGGTGTTTGGGGTTGAGTCTGTGGTGACAGATATGACTGAAAATCAGTCGTAACGAGGGGAGGCTTAGGACAGGGCTATGTAGCTACGTTCAGTCCAGGCCTCTCTTATTTCTGTTACAGGAGTTCAGCAAAAGTATCAGCGGTTCAATTTGTTGAAAATCTGGTTTAATAGTGCTCTGAGGATTCTGAAGTATTGTCTTTTGGCTCACTTGCACATTCTTAAGTCAAACTTTTTTCGTTTCCTCTTTGAAGGATATCATTCCTTTTGGCAATAACCCTGTTTTCCGTTACCTGTTTGGCTGGATGGTTCCTCCAAAAATCTCTTTGTTAAAACTCACCCAAGGAGAAGCTATACGAAAGCTGTACGAGCAACACCATGTTGTACAGGACATGTTGGTGCCAATGAAGAGCCTTGAAAAATCCATCCAAACCTTCCATGTCGACCTTAATGTAAGAACTTGTTTTTAAAATGCAGCGAATCTTGGACTGTGTGTGATAAGAACTGCGACTGTTGATCTTAAGACATAATAGTCTGCTTGTGTAAAAGGTTATGATTGTATCCTGGGGAGTACTGTGCTTGTGAGTCCATGATGCAAGGCTGCAGAAGAAATGAACACAGCTTTCTGAAGGAAAGAATTAAAAAAAAAAAAAAAAAAGAGATTCCAACTTTAGTCGAAGGCCAAGGCTTCTAAAGGATTTTATCACTTAGTAAAATTTGAACTGATTTTTCTTTCACCTGAAATGACTGGCGGTCTCACTAAACCCCAACTGTGGGAATTAATTTCCCTTTGTTGCTTTTATTTCTGAATTAATTTTAGTTAGTACAAGAAGCACAAACTTGGCAATTTCAATTTTGGATTGACCTGGAAAAGAAAATTTCATTCTCTTTTTACCCAGAATCAGTTGCTTTGGGATTAGGGATGGTTTGGTTTTTTAATTTCAAATATTAAGGGGAAGGAGATGTAATTCTGGCAGGACACAGCACATATTCTGAGCATCTCAATGTATTTGTGTTATGGTCATTAGAAAGTGGGGCTAAGAACCACAGCGAGACAATTGGAAGGGAAGAGCTGTGTAAGTTTCAATCCCAAATTGGGAAGAAGTCCTCCTAACTCTTCGTTTTGTCACCTTTATTAAGTGAGAGCTTAAAGGATTGTTTTGTTAAAAATAAGTGATACGGTGTTTTCTGGCCTCTGCAGGTGTACCCTCTTTGGTTATGTCCTTTCATACTGCCCAATAATCCCGGCATGGTCCACCCGAAAGGGGATGAAGCAGAGCTCTACGTGGATATAGGAGCTTATGGAGAGCCCAAAAGGAAACAATTTGAAGCCAGGGCTTCAATGAGGCAAATGGAGAAGTTCGTAAGAAGCGTGCATGGGTAAGGATCCCACTCCTTAGAACTGTAATAATGCCAGATAGCTTACAACCCTGCGGTTTAGTCACAGTTATTTAATCCTACAGCACCTGAATATTGCAATAATTTAACAACTACAATAATTGCAAACTAATTTTAATTACTACTTTTGATGTTATGATTTCAAAATACGATTTCACTTCCATTATTTCATCTCCCCTAAGGCTGAGGGAGCTGGGTCTCTTTAGCTTGGAGAAGAGGAGGCTGAGGGGTGACCTCTTCAATATTTATAAATATGTTAAGGGTGAGTGTCGGGAAGATGGAGCCAGGCTCTTCTCAGTCTCACTAAGCGATAGGACAAGGGGCAACGGGTTCAAGCTGGAGCATAGGAGGTTCTGGGTTAACATAAGGAAAAACTTTTTCACCGTGAGGGTGACAGAGCCCTGGCACAGGCTGCCCAGAGAGGTTGTGGAGTCTCCTTCTCTGGAGACATTCAAAACCCGACTGGACACGTTCCTGTGTGATGTGCTCTAGGTGGCCCTGCCTTGGCAGGGGGGGTTGGACTAGATGATCTTTCGAGGTCCCTTCCAACCTTTACCATTCTGTGATTCTGTGATTATTTGATTGCAAACCCAAACAAACAAGCACACTGACTGAACTTCTTGCAGTGTATTTGGGAGCTGGGTAGCTGGGAGTAGTCTCTGTTGCAAGCAAGGTGCAGAAAGACCTCAGCAGGTCTGTCCTGGCTGTGTGCTATAAACCAATTGTTGTCCAGAAGCGGTGTTGGCCTGGGTTGGTGACTGCTCTCAGCAGGGCTGGCTAGCCCAGCCCTCGGGAAGGTAGCCACTGAGCTTGCGTACTGAGGCTGACTTGTTTCAGGCTGGTTTAGAGCAGGGGCAGAGCAAGTGCTGCTTTGGCCACAGTCCTTCCAGGAATCCCACAGGCCGTTAAAGTTTGGACAGCTTCCCTGCCTGCCCTTGGGACCGTTCCGCTCCCTGCGGTCCTTGAGCGTCACGCTGCAGCTCTGCCCTGTCCTTGCGCTGGTGTGTCCTTGCACAGGGAGGCCAGCCTTGACTCTTCCCTCCAGTCCCCGTGCGGCGGTGGGAGTCTTTCCTCCCTCGCAACTTGTACTTGCACAGCTTCCTTTTCCCTGCCCCGACTCTCATCGCACAGGACCGCAGTAGGCGTGAGATACGTGCCCACCATCTGTCACAGACTCATGCCAGCCCCATTTGCTGTGGTAGTGTCAGTGGAGAAGCATTTACAGGCTTGTTTCTCAGGAACAAAAAACAACTACACGGTATTTTCACACCGTGAGTATAATTTATCCACGTTTCTGTTTTGACCTACTTCTCAGTCTGACATTGATTGTATCCCATGTGGCTGAGTAACGATAGTGAGTCTGCTTCCAGATGATTTGGAGAGTGTAAATGACTTTCAGCTGCAGTAAGTGATTTGCCAGAGAACAAAGCAACCGAAAGTTAATTTTAAGCTTTTTTTAATTAACTTGAAATTAAGCTTTTAATTTAAAGCTCTTTACTAACAGAATTTTGCCTCTTCTCTGTCACTGGGAAATGAGCAATGGACAAATACGTAATCTTACAGTTTTGTAATCACACGCAACAATAGAGCTTTTATGTAACAGTTTGTGTTTTACTGCCGTCCTCCAATGCTGGCTGCATTTTAGAGAGCACAGTATGAAAGTAAGGAAGAGTCCACAGCTAAATAAGGATTTCATTTATTTTTGTAAATGGACCTTTGTTACACGGTGCTTCATTTATACTATAAATTTATCTTCTTGGCCTGGTCTGATTTGGCTTTTGTATTCTCAGTGTCCAGTTCAAAGAAAGTGTATTAAGTCAGAGAAGGTATTGCTGCATCTACCTTGAAGGCGTTTTGCAGTGCAGGCTAATCCGAGACACCGGGCTGCCCCTCCGTGGGTCGTAAGAAAGCATGCAGAAAAAAAATCCGTCGGTTTTTTTTTGAAGCTGGAATTAAAAGGTTCCGAATGGAAGGAAAAAGGAAAGGAGGCTTTCAAAAGCAGTTACAAAAGTATTGGGCAGGGAGAATTCAGGTTACATGTGGGGTTCAGTGTAAGGAGCCAGCCTGCTGATTTGGGGGAACTTCTGAAGTTCTCTCTAGACTTGTGTTTCTGTGAACGCAGTTTGTTAGAATACCAGTTGTCGAATGATTTGGCCTGCACGTGGCTAAGAAACCGCTGGTTTATACCCCTTTTTTAGTCCTCCTCCTTTTGTTAGCAGTAAAACTAATGGAAGTATCAATACACGGATGCCTAAAGAAGTGTTTTGAACCACGTTGTAAAGGCAACAGTTATTTTAATTGCTTTCTTTTCCCATCCTCTCCTTCACCAAAATGACTGTAACAGTGTTCTGCTGCTCTCACCGTTACATGTTATTCCCTCTTGGAAAAGAGATCGTGGTGATGTTAAATCCACAGATGTACTAGGCTGAGTGTCCCCCTGTAATCCATGTGAGCTATTGTATTTGCTTGTTTTTAAAAATAATTTTTGATTTTTTTTGTTTAATGTTTGCTATTCATAGCTTGCCCTCATTTTATTTTTTTTTATACTGTATGTCAAATCTTGTGGCACAATTAATATTGAATCTGTTGGGGGTTCTTTCCCCCCTCTCCAGTTTCCAGATGCTGTATGCAGATTGCTATATGACCCGTGAGGAGTTCTGGGATATGTTTGATGGTTCGTTATACCACAAGCTGAGGGAGCAAATGAATTGCAAGGATGCCTTTCCAGAAGTGTACGACAAAATCTGCAAAGCTGCGAGGCACTAAGCTTGGATGATCTAATCAAGCAATCAGGGAAAGATTAATTTACCTATAGCTAGTCAATATATCCTTTAAAAAAAAAGCTTTATTGCTCTCCAAATAAGCTCATTCTTGTTGATGTTTAAAGGTATGAATTCTTGCTTTATAAATTTATGTTTAGTATTTCTTCGTATGTTTTTAAATCGATTTTCCAAACTCAAAGTGATTGTTTTGAAGAAATCTTAAGTGCTAGCCTTTGTATCTGATGTTGTGGCATAGGTGACTTCACCTATTTCCAAGCATAAGACAAATAATGGGAAAGGAAGAAGATCCCAGAGCTACACCAGCTGTGTACTACAGCTATACTTAACATCACCTTTGAAAATGGTGAGGAGGGCTCAGAAATAGGTGCCAAAGCTGAAACGCATTGTCAAATTAATCATGATGTTAAGAAGCCTTGGCCTCTGGTCGGTAACCTGTAGAACAGCTTCGCAATAGTACCGTCATCTTCCGGGGGTACAGCGCTGCCTGGTGCTGGGTGGTACAACACTGCTTGGTACCGAAATCTCCATGGAGCAGTTAAACTCCCCGACAGCGGTGTCGGTTTCTAAACTGAGCGTCGAGGTGGGAAGAAAACGCTTTTTACTTGTGCCTATCAGATTTGTACTGATTTTGGTTGTAAAGGGTAAGTGGATACAGGTTTTAGGTACTTTTAATTGGTTATCAGTGCATTGGGTTTTGCCCCAGAATATCGGTGTTGTGGCTTTGTAGATTACTGAAGAAATTGCTGCTATTTCATACAGGCAAATATTAATTTCTTTTTTTTTTTACTCATTGGGAGTCAGTTTATTTGGGTTTTTCCTGGTTTTGGGCTTTTTGAGTTTGTTTTGTTTTTTTGAGGGGTTGGTTGTTGCTTAATTTTAGTGCCTTATAAATCCTCAGTTGGAGGAAGACGTGGGTTATTTCAGACCGTTCTGTCCTGGCCGGTAGGAAAAGGAAGCCAAGGCTTTGTTTGTACCAGGTTTGTTAGCGCGAGCGGCTGTGGCTGAGAACCCTTGTTGTGAATCTTGATCCACACAGGCTTTGGTTTTGACTCGAGCGACATTTTTTGCTTTACGTTTTAGCTGGATTAGATTGATAGGCTTCGTAAAAGGACTGTTTCAGTCACCTGGAGAGGAAATCAACAGCAAGTACTGTTCAGTTTCCCCTCTGCTGCTCGCTGCTGGAAACGGCACAGTCGCGCACTTCACACGGTCAAGCGTAGGAGTGCGGCAATGTTTCGACCCTGTAGCCAGAAGCACGGTTCCAAAGCAAGCCCGTATCTCGTCCAAGCAGAACTTCGAGCTGTTACTCGAAACCTTACTGAGCTTGAGGGAAGAGAAAGTCATTTTGTTGAGGTTTGCGTCAGGGGTAACACGAAGAACTTTTCCAACGGTTACCAGTGGGAGGCGCTGTGATTTTTAGATGAGTGCTAAACCAATGATTTTATTTATTGATAGATGGATGCTTAGGCTCCAGATGAAACCAATGATAAAGCAGGAACAAGAATAAGCTTGGTCTGTTACTCAGTGATGCATGCTGGTGTGCTGTGTGCAGACACGGTAAGCTGTGCAATCCCGCGCAGAGCACTGGTAGCGGGGCGGCCTGCCGCGGGGAGACACAGCCGGTGCAGAGCTCCTGTAGAGCTGCCGCGGGGCCGGGCGGGAGCTGTGTCAGTGATCCGGGAGTGTCTGCCACACCGTTCCAGGCTTCGGGGTACACTGGAAGGCAGACGCTGGTTCTCAGGGTGTGACCTGCCTTCCTGCCCCGGCGAGGGAAGCAGCGCCAGAGCCGTTTCCCCGTCCCTGGGGCAAAGCTACGATTTAGCCCAGTGCCTGTAAGATAATCCTCACAGAGCAAGAAAGGGTTTGGTTAGCTTTGAAAGGGCGATGCTAAGACAGCTAGAGGATATGCAAATACTTGTACTTAGGCTGTTTCTCTCACTTACGTACTGGTGGTCTTTAGGTATGCACTGTCTTTGTTTTTTCTCTCCTTAATTTATTGGCAAACTCTGTATGACGTGATTGGGTACTGTAACTGTATCAGTCACACGTGCACATGCATAATTGCTGTTGCTCTTAATTTTTGGCTGTACGGGCTGTTTAAAATAAAGATCGTGCCAGCGTACTGTTCCGGGTGGTGTCTTTCAACGGTCACTCGCTTTTCAAGGGCCGCGTTTGTCACCTCTTACTGTACGGCTGCACGTGGTCAGCGATTACTGAGGGAAGCTGCTGTCGGTGTGGGACCAGAGGCACGGAGAGGTGCTTGGGGGAGGAGGAGAGCCTGGTGCTGCAGCCAGCCGGGAAGGAATGTCTTGGCAGGCTGGGAGCCCACCCGTGCCTCTGCCCTAAGGCACACCTGTACAAAACAAACACCTAGCTGAGCCTTAGCCCTTCAGTTGCGCCCCGCTAACTCCGCATAGCCTCATGGTGCCGGTTATCCTGGTGTTTTTCCCCGCTCCTGCCTGCCTCGTCCTTTCCCTGTGACGGTTTGTCCAAGGACAAAACCCCGTTTTGGATTGGGGTGCTGTGCTGTCGAGAGGGATAGCCGCTTCATTCTTCCCACTTCACGCCAATAAATTAACCCCTGGCTTGAGTGAGCAGCCGCAGGAGCGAGGAGGAGGAGTTTCACATCCACATCTTGCGTTTCCTTGGAAAAACGCCCTCAGAGCAGCTCCGCAGGCTTTGCCGGAGGAATTCCTGCCCCTTGCTCAGGGCTGGTGCGTCCTCTCCCCGTGCTGTTCCCAGAGAGGAGCTCCTGGCCTTCCGCCTGAAATCCTGCCTGCCGAATGCGTCAGCCCCGTGAAAGTGCAGCTCAGGTGCCAAAGCCCTGCGTTCCTTCCGCCGCCTTCCGCGCTGGCCCCGACGCAGCCGCATCTCATGGCCCCCGCGTTACCCCGCGGCATCCCCACACCCTACGCTCGCCCACCCCGCTGCTCGGGCCCTGCTCGCCCCTCGGCGTTTCCTTAAATCACCGCAGTCTTACCTGCCGTCAGTTATCTCCCCCACCAAAGCACAACTGCAGATTAATTCACATACTTAATCAGCCACAACTATCATGTAATTACACCTAGATTTAATTATTCCAGTCTGGTCCAAACACTAGGACAAGCCTCCATAAAGGTTAACCCTAGGCGAGCCAGTGTACTCACGGCGCGTTTTTACGGCCGCTGTTGCCCCTAACACCGCTCTGCCCATTGCACTTTCTCCACCGCCTCCAGGTTTTAGTGTCCTACAAAACCTGGAACGATGACACTTAAATTCTGCCCAGCTCCCGCCAGCTGCTGACAAACATCTGTGTTGTTGGAGTGAAGCTGTACGTCGCAGCTTGGATGGAAGATCCTCGCGCACGGCTACGTCACAGGTGGCACGGGACAGGTACCTAACGGCTCAACGCCTTGCCATAGCGCTGCTTCCCCAGCCCCAGCTCTCCGCTGAGTTGTGCCTTCAGTATTTTGAGAGTATTATAAAGTCCAAGGTGGAATTTCTTTCACTACAAGAAAGACATCGAGGCCCTGGAGCGTGCCCAGAGAAGGGCAACGAAACTGGTGAAGGCGCTGGAGCACAGGTCTTATGAGGAGCGGCTGAAGGAACTGGGCTTGTTTAGTCTGGAGAAGAGGAGGTTCAGGGGAGACCTTATTGCCCTCTACAACTACCTGAAAGGGAGTTGTGGCGAGCTGGGGGTTGGTCTCCTTTCCCAAGCAACAACTGACAGGACAAGAGGAAATGGCCTCAAATTGCTCCAGGGGAGGTTTAGGTTGGATATTAGGAAAAATTTCTTCACGGAAAGAGTGGTCAGGCCTTGGAACAGGAGAGGAAATGGCCTCAAATTGCTCCAGGGGAGGTTTAGGTTGGATATTAGGAAAAATTTCTTCACGGAAAGAGTGGTCAGGCCTTGGAACAGGAGAGGAAATGGCCTCAAATTGCTCCAGGGGAGGTTTAGGTTGGATATTAGGAAAAATTTCTTCACGGAAAGAGTGGTCAGGCCTTGGAACAGGAGAGGAAATGGCCTCAAATTGCTCCAGGGGAGGTTTAGGTTGGATATTAGGAAAAATTTCTTCACGGAAAGAGTGGTCAGGCCTTGGAACAGGAGAGGAAATGGCCTCAAATTGCTCCAGGGGAGGTTTAGGTTGGATATTAGGAAAAATTTCTTCACGGAAAGAGTGGTCAGGCCTTGGAACAGGAGAGGAAATGGCCTCAAATTGCTCCAGGGGAGGTTTAGGTTGGATATTAGGAAAAATTTCTTCACGGAAAGAGTGGTCAGGCCTTGGAACAGGAGAGGAAATGGCCTCAAATTGCTCCAGGGGAGGTTTAGGTTGGATATTAGGAAAAATTTCTTCACGGAAAGAGTGGTCAAGCCTTGGAACAGGCTGCCCAGGGAGGTGGTGGAGTCACGGTCCCCGGAGGTGTTCAGAAAGTATGTAGATGTGGCACTTGGGGACATGGTTTAGTAGACATGGTGGGGTTGGGTTAACGCTTGGACTTGACGATCCCGGAGGTCTTTTCCAACCTTAAAGATTCTGTGACTCCGTGATTCTATGAAATAATGAATTTGGGAGAAAAGTCAGGCTGCTGGTTGTCTGGGAGTGCGTTGTTACCAACGGATGAGACTTGTTTCCCACTCCTGGCTTGCGTGCCAGCACGCTGTATTTTCCCCTACCCTGTCTCCTCGCTGGCCCGTCTGCCCCTGACTGACCTGGGCTCCCCGGTGCCGTCTGACGTCGGGAAACCAGCAGTGACTCCTGCAGAGGTGTCTGCACAACGTGGAGCAGCAATCAGATCAGTCCGGTTGTTTTCAGTTGTTTGAGCCGCTCGCTGCGGAAAGAGGACGCGATTCAGTGGGCTCAAATTATTGGCCGGATTAATCTCATTAGTCTTAATGAGCCCAGAGGTGAACAGAGCTCTTAAAAGCCTGGTTATGGGCTTGAAAATCACTTGAAAAGCAATATTCCTACTGGAAGTGTGAAACGAACAAAGCTGGGCGATACCGAAAGCCGGATCTCATCGTGCGTCCTCCACCGCAGGACATAACCACTCTCTGGGGACGAGGACAGGGCTCTGCGGAGCTATCAGCCCCTGGTGCCACTGCAGCAGGTTGCTAATCCTGGCCACGAGCGAAGGTGGGTGCGGAGGGCTATCCTGCGGCCCCTCGTTAGCGCAGTTCCTAACCGCTTCACGGGGGTTTCATGCTAGCGATTTCAAAGCCCTCTGAGGTGAAAGCGAGCCTTGTTATCTTCCTTCCTCAGCCGGGTAAGCCAAGGCCCAGCCTGAGAAGGTGATTTTTGTTCGGGGCTGTTGAGCAGCCCGGTGCCGGCAGTGGGAACGAGTGCAGGCAGCCTGATTCTCGCCCACCTCCCGGGCCCTTCCCAGGCTGCCTCCTCTAACTCGACAGAAATTATTTGCTCACACCTCCGCTGCAGGCAAACGGCATTTCGCAAGAGCCAGCCACCACCTTGGCACCTCTGAAGTGCCTTGAGAGCCCGCAGTTCTTTAACCCTCCCACCACCCGCTGGGGAAGCACGACGGTCTCCTCGCCGTCCTGGAACACCAACCCCCCTGCGGTGGGGGAACCTGCGGTGGGGCTGGCGAGCGTTTCTCAGTCCAAATGCAGCGCTTCAAGGACATCGTCGTCCCACCTCACATCAGTTGCAGGGTCAGTAACGTGCACCCAGGTCCCCAGAGCTGCTCGAGATGATTCTCCTGTAAGCCGGCGTGAAACTGCTCACGGCTCCCTCGTCTGCCAGCCTTACAGCCAGCAGGCATCCCGCTTCGAGTCGCTCAGGTACCGCTGCGCGTCACACCGGTACAGGGCCTGGTATCTTGTCTTCTGTGGGTATTTTTCACGCTCGGTGATGCTGTAGCGACCAGCACCCACAGGGTTCTGGAAGGAGGTCTCAAGCGCTATCCCATCCAGAGACGGCGTGGGGGATGTGAGTGGGGCAAAACCAGGTTGTGCCCTCCCGTGGCCAGGCTTTCAGTTGCAAAACATACAACAATATGTGGCCTGTCTTAACCAAAACGAGCCTATATTGCAGGGGAGGGAGGAGAGGACACGCTAATCAGCGTTAGCTTGGCCGGTCCCCTTCCTGAGCAGTTCTTCTCGTCACAGCAGTCCATAAAGAGGACAATTAGCGCTGCAGGCTCGAGCACGCTCACCAGTTGCCTCCTGCTAGCTGCAGCGAAGGGCTGCGGTGTCACAACCTCCCCACTGAAATGCAAGCTGTCAAGTTCCCCAGCAATTACGAAGATGTCTTCATCCTCAACCTCTTTTAAGTTGCCCCACTCAGCTGGATAAAGGACAGAAGCCACGTGGAAGCCTGCTCCTTGTGCCTTGCCAAGGTGGACTATTTCAGACTGAAGCTTTCCCTGTCTGCTTTGAGCCCTCTGGGCTTTGTTCCGCTTCTCTGTGGGGAAGCTGCCAGGATGAACACAGCTCCAGGAACAGGTACTACGGGAAGGGCTCCTACCTGCACTGGCTCTGCAACGTGCTGCTGCTAGAGAGAAAACTGGCTTTCAAGCAGCAGAATACAACTTTCTGGGAGGACACGAAGAGCTCCTGGCACCTAAAAGGACTCAAACCCAGCTGCCCTCGTCCGCGAAGTGCATCCGCTCGCTTGCAGCTGATGCAGGGTGAAGCTAATGGGAAGGGTTGTCTGAGCATCCCTTGGAAAGGGCAAAGCCCTGAGGACGCAGGTGGAGACGTGGCCACCGCTGTGCTCCTGCCCCTCTGCCAGCACCAGCCGCGCTCCGCTGCCTGCGGGCAGTGCGTGCTCAGCGGTGGGTGCTCAGCGTGCTGCTGTGCAGGGGGACACCTTTCCCTTGACCCGGCAGAACGCTGGGCCATGGGCCTGTAGTCACCATTTATTCTTTAGCAACCTGTTCTGGGCAAGAACAGCAGCACCCGGAGAGGGACTCCTGAGGTCCATCTGCCCTTCTACCACAGCCAGCCACCTGAGGTGGGACTGCAGCTGGGGGGCTGCTTCGGTCAGACGGCACGCCTAACGTTTAGCTGGCTGGAGTTGGTGGGGAGCGCCCACCCGTACTGTGGCTCAGAAGGGTCTGATCCTCTCCCAGGGGTGCTGGTAACGGATTGGGGGTGGTCATGGAGGAAGCTCAGACTGTTCCTGCATCCCTCTCTCACTGCCATGCCCGTTCACTCACTTCGTTCCCCGTAAAGAGACGGTAGGACCTTCTGTTGAACCTCTTGGCAGGTGACCAGAATGGGGGTTGGCTGACGTACGCTGGTCTCTCAATGGGCTTTGGGTCCCACCGCACACTGCGCAGAAGGAGACCCGTGACACCTCAGTTATCCACCCATCTGTCCACCCATCCATCCATTCCCCCAGGGCCTAATGCCTCCCCACCCCAGGCACCCGCCGCACCACTGGGGATGCCGGTGACACCGGCTGGTGATGACGTCCCTGCTCCCACTGACCGCTGCCCTCGGGCACTGGCTGAGCATGGCCTAGAAGATCCTCTCCATGGGGCAGCCTGGGTTCCTCGGCAGGGTGCTGACCCTTTCTTCTGCTTCTCCTTACACATCAGCTCACCCACGAAGCCCTTGACAGTGCCGGTGCTTGGCTCGGTACCTCTCCTCTGCCAGGACAAGGTGCAGCACGAGAGGCTCAGCCGCTGGCAGTCCCTTGGGCCACCCCATCACCCCCGAGCTTAGCCTCGCACTCAGCCCTGCCTGTTGATTTAATAAGAGATACCAGCTTTCCCCACAGCCAGCCTCTCCTGTATAGCCTTAAACCCTCACGGTTAAAACGCCCCCCCAGCAAATCAATCCAAGATGTTTCTGTCCCTTTGATCAGCGCAGCAGGCAGCAATACGCGATACGGCACGGGATGTCCTGCAGGACCCGCAGCTCAACCGGCCGGCACAGCTAGGTCCCCATCGGCGCGTCTCCCAGACAGCTTTTGCATCGCTCGTTTAATTGTGGTGAGAAACACGTAGGTAGGGAGAAGTAACTACCAGATGAAACCAGTGAGGGCTAGTCTGCGAGTGAAGATGCTACCTGGCAGCCAGGAAATCTGGGCCAGATCCTGGCTCTGGCACTGAGCCACTGCGGGACTTGCCCAGGTCCCTCTGGGCGATGTTCTGCAGGATGCTGAGTCACCTCGCAGAACTGGCTCGACTATTTAATTACTTTAATGCTCCTCAATCACTCAGAGGCATTAAAAAAGTGTCCTTTAATCCCTTGATTTTCCCCATTTCCAGCCCCCTGTAAATAGGAGTGCACATCAGTATTCCCCACTACAGAAGAAACATAAAGATTTCTTCAAATCTGATTTTTAAACAAAATAAGGACTCATTTTTACTTCTGTGTATTTAAACAGCATTATTCAATTCCTCATAAAACAAGGCTCAGTGAAGGGAAATCTCCTCCTCTAGTGGAGCACTTCAATATGTGCTCACAACTGCTCTTCAGAGATGTTTGACTTCCTTAGCGCAGGAGGCTGAAAAGCGCAGCACAGAGGTGGTCACCGGGTGCCGGGGGAGGTCTGTCTGCCGGGTTCCACTGCAGAAACCAGAAACGACATTAAGGCGGCGGCTTTTGATTCCTCAGCCCTTCTTCAGGCGCAATCCTATGGCCGAGTGGTTCAACCTCTGAACGCGTTAGAGCGTGCTGCCCCCACGTCGGGCAGTTTGTTGCTCTCAAGGACCCCACGATCACCAGGAACCAAATTTAAAGCCAAGGTCAACAGGACGAGCAGCATCTCAGGGGCTTGCACCACCCTCCCTGGCACAGCTAACCGCAGGGTCACATGTTGGACACTGAGGGGCTGGTGCTGGGCAAGCTGGCCGGGCTCTGTGGTGTGGCCTGGAGCTGACCTGATGCGTGCCACTGGTTTGTACTTGCGTCATTTCGTCATCCATCCTGCACCCAGGCACCCAGGCAAGCTGACGGGTGTCCTCTGGTCTCCAGATCCACATGAAGACGTAGCTGCAAGATCTGGAAAGCGCCAAGATGGGACAGGGCCCAGCACCTGGCAGAAGGAGGCTCATGTGTGCTAAAAATGGCCTGGAAAGGGTCCTCAAGGTTTGTCTGTTGTCTGAGGACAAACCTGGACATGGGCCGGGTGAGGACGGGCAGGCTGTGCCCCCGAAATCCCGGGGAGCTCCCTGCAGTGTCCCCAGCCCTCCATTAACTCCCAGCCACCCATGCTGCCCGCTCCCCCTTGATTTCCTACTACGAGCCCGAGCTGGAGGGAGCTCCTGGACGAAGCCACGGAGCCTGACCCGGGTGACACGGGACCCCGGCTGCAGGGGCAGGGGCCTGTGCCTTACCAGCCGGGAAACACCCGCCATGGGGAGCTTCCCGCTGGGGCCGGGGCCCTGCGTGGCCGGCAGCGCCGCAGCGGGCTGTACCCCCCGGACCAGCCCGCCTC
>VWZZ01004413.1:1717933-1737852 GCA_013399095.1 Psophia crepitans
CGGTCCGGTCCGGTCCGGAGCGATGCGAGCCGTGTGCCCGCCCGCAGGAGCTGGAGGCCATCCCCATGTTCATGAAGCGATGCCCGGCCGAGATCGACGCGGCGCGGCAGCCCGAGCTGGCCTGTCTGCAGTCCCTGCTCTTCGACGAGGAGCAGGGCCCCGCAGGTGGGCGGCTGGGGGGAGGGTGCCTGCCGGTCTGCCCCTCCGGCCGGGGCAGAGGCCTTGGGGTGCCCCGGGGCGCTGGGCAGCTCAGGCCCTGTCCCCCATCGTCCCCCCGCAGAGCTGGCCAGGATGTACAAGAACGAGGGGAACGAGTACTTCAGGGAGAAGGACTACGGGAGAGCTGTCGTCGCCTACACCGAGGGGCTGAAGAAGCAGAGCGAGGACGCGGAGCTGAGCGCCGTGCTGCACACCAACCGGGGGGCAGCTCACTTTTACCTGGGTGAGGAGAGCCGTGCCCGCACGGGGCTGGGGAGCGGGCTCCGACCTGGCTGGTGGGTCCCCGTCTCTTCAGTTCTTGCTCTCAGTTTCCTCTTTCTTCCCCCACTCGCCTCACAGTGATTGTAGAAATGGTGGATTACAGAGTCTGCGCATAAGCTGTTCTGTCACCTTTGGATCTGGTTGGATTTTAAGTAGAAGTGAAAGGTTCATAGAATCACAGACTGGTTTGGGTTGGAAGGGACCTAAAAGCCCATCCAGTCCCATCCCCTGCCATGGGCAGGGACACCCCCCACCAGCCCAGGGTGCCCAAAGCCCCATCCAACCTGGCCTTGGGCACTGCCAGGGATCCAGGGGCAGCCACAGCTTCTCTGGGCACCCTGTGCCAGGGCCTCAGCACCCTCACAGGGAAGGATTTCTTCCTAACGTCCAATCTGAATCCCCCCTCTTTTAGTTTAAACCCATTCCCCCTTGTCCTGTCACTACACTCCCTAAGAAACAGTCCCTCACCAGCTTTCCTGTAGGCCCCTTCAGGTACTGGAAGGCCACGATTAAGTCTCCCCGGAGCCTTCTCTTCTCCAGGCTGAACAAGCCCAACTCCCTGAACCTGTCTCCATAGCAGAGGTGCTCCAGCCCCCTGCTCAACTTTGTGGCCTCCTCTGCACTTGCTCCATCAGCTCCATGTCTTTCCTGTCCTGGGGACCCCAGAGCTGGACGCAGTGCTCCAGGTGGGGTTCTGAGTGGTTTTCCTTGCTTTACAGGTAACTACCGTTCTGCTCTCAATGATGCCATCCAAGCAAAGAAGCTGAAGCCCACCCATCTCAAAGCGATCATAAGAGGTAAGAGTTAAAGCATGTGTTACCACACGGAGCACGAGGAATTTAGTTTCAGAGCAGCTTTGCATGTGTTAGTTTTATTTACACTGCCGTTATACTTACAAGCCCTGGAACAGAGTGTTGTTGGGTGTTGCTTTGTTTGGCTGTGTGTTTCTGTGTTAAACAACAGTGTTTATAAACCTTGAATGGTGGTGAGTGTGCATTCATACTTTGTTTCAGGACAGCATTCCTTTCAGAAAATGAAAGCGATCACTGTGCCAGTTCTCTTCTTTTGTTATTGCTGTTTCTCCCCAAAACAGAGCTCTGTGTTTTGCTTTGGATTTTCAGTCAAAACACTATTTAACACTACCTTTTTGCTCTTTGGCTTCTGTATCTGTCAGAGACATTGGACCTGTTTCTGTAGGGCACAGCATAACTTCTGCTGTTTCTCACAACACTAGTTTTTGAGGGTGGTGGGGTTTTCTTCCCCAGCCTTTCCCACTCCATGGAGATCACCACTTTATTTTTCCTTATGAGACAAATACTGCTATGTTAATTATAATGATAACATTTTGCTTGTAACATACACTTCTGGCATCATTCTGCCAACTTCCATGACTAGATGAGCAAATGATACAAGAACTGCTGAAATATTTTAGATTTTCTTCTCTGCTGACCTGTTGGAAGCCTGTGACTGAACATGAGGCTGCAAACCAATAGTGTATTCCTTTTGAAATCACTGGGGCTAACACTGTCTTTACAACCACTGCTTTGTGTAGTAGTTGTATACTGACTTCAATACTAGAAACCTTAAAAATCTTAATCCTTCCAGGAGCTCTCTGTCACATGGAGCTGAAGAATTTCTCTGAAGCGATAGCGTGGTGTGAGGAAGGCTTGCAAATAGATTCAAAAGAGAAAAAGCTTGTGGAAATGAGAGCTAAAGCTGACAAATTAAAGGTAAATATTAAGGCAGTCTGGCATCTGCAGTGCTTGTTGCCTACTTTGTGTCAAGAAGCACTTTGGGATCGTTGGTTGAAGAGTGCTTCATACGAGTTCCTGTGTACTGTAATATCTCCAAAGAGAATTGAGCGGTGGTTCTGCGTAGTGGGTGTTGTTGAGATGTGTTGGGGAAGGAGCTGGAGAGGACCCTCTGGAGATCTGAACTCACCGGCAGGGTAGAGCAGCGATGGGCATTGACTTGCTGTGTGTGACCACGGTGCAAACTTCTCTTACATGTAGCGAGCCGAGGAGCGGGATGCAAGGAAAGCGAAGGTGATGGAGAAGAAAGAGCAGCATCGAAAGGAAATTTTGCTCGCAGCAATAAAGGTGGGTTGGGGAGGGGAGGAGGGCTGGTTTTGTGTGGTTTGTTTTGTTGTGGTGGTATGGGTTTTTTTTTCTTGTTTGTCTCTAAGACGTTGTTCTCATGCACAGGCTTTTAAGGGCTAGAGCAAAAAAAATTATCTCCTCATCTGCCTGGCTCTTGCTCCAGCTCCCGGGTTTCTGTGTTTCAGGAAATATGCAAACAAACAGTGTTAGGAGGTGGACAGAGCATCCAGAGCTCTGGCTGCGGGGCTGTAGCATCACACTGGCCCAGGGAACCGCGCTTTCTTTGCTGCCAGTGGGCATTACTTCAGTGGAATAATAGAAGATAACTATCCGACAGGGTGGAGGAGAGAATCAGCCCTGGATCCTCTCCTTCCTCGGCAAATGTTTGAGCTATGTTAAAATATTTTGGACTCTTAGGTGAATCCCATCTCCTCTTCCGCAGATGTCCTTCCAAAGAAAAGAGCGAGCTTTCTTCAGTTTTCTGGAAGAGTGGAAGTTCTCAGGAGCTGGGGCATGTAGTTGCACCCTGAAGTTATGCCTGCTATGTCCCAAAGAGCAGGATTTCAGATGCATCCCTTTCCCCACGTTTTCAGGCTCTTCTGGATTCCCACCTCTCCTCATCAGTTTTGTGAGGAGTCTGGGTGTCTGGCTGAGGATCTGGATTCTACTGGGAAGACCAGCCACCTGAGTCTGATACTGTAGGGAGGCTTTTGATGGCATGTTTACAAGCTGACTCGTTAATGAGGGGGACACAGTTTGTCCTTTTACTGACTGCTAATTGTTTTCTCTTACTTTCCCCTCCATACCTATTTGGTTTTTCGTTGAGGTTTTTTGTTTGTTTGTTTGTTTTTTCCTTCCTCCCCTCTAGGAAAGAAATATCAAGCTGGTTGCTGAGCCTTCAAATGATGAAGACGAAATATCAGATGGCCTGGCCGAGATATCCTTCGATGGGTTCCACTCTGACAATGCCACGGGAGCAAAGGTGCATTTAGATGCCGATGGCAACCTGAACTGGCCTGTCCTCTTTCTGTACCCTGAGCACGAGCAGACAGACTTCATTGAGGCTTTTCACGAGAACTCCAGGTAACTGCGCTGTCAGCAGCGCTTTGCATAAAGGAGGGGTTTGAGTAGATGAGAACAGACAGCAAGTGGAACACTGCCATGCTAATGAAGTAGCTCCAGACTTCTGATCTCATAGCTGACCCTGGTTTTGAGCAGGAGGTTGCACTAGATGACCTCCTGAGGTCCTTTCCAACCTGAATTCTTTTGATTTACGAATTTTCATGATTTACGAATGCTGCTTTAAAATATGAGGGCCAAAAATCTCGATGTTAGATCAATCTACAGCGCAGAGAAACATGTCGTGTGTAGCCAGTCTGATGAAGGGGGCTTGCAGTGCAAGCTTAGACCAGTGGCCAGTAATACCAGTGACCCATCCGTGTGCAGGAGTTTTAGAGGTTCGTTAAGGTGCTGTTTTGAAGCCCTCCAAATATGGGGTCTCAGAAAGAGGATTAAACTCAAAAGTGAGGAAAAAGCTTCCAAAAGGGACCTCTTGTAACCACAAGTGGCCCCACAGTTTTCCTCAGGGCTTGCAGCAGCCCTGGCAGATCTTTCAGACTATAAGCAAGTGACTGACAAGGTGGGAATTCCACTTCTTGATGTTCAGCTTCAGCTTCTGGTCTTGCAATATTAAACAAATTTGGAATTTGTAACTTATTTTTTTCTGGGGAGATACGTATTCCTCAGACCTACTATAATAAGTTTAGGATTTAAAATTGCAGTGTAAGCAGATTAATAAAGTTGTGGTTCTTACACTTTGTACAGTCTTAGCTATGCCCTTTCATGACCAAAGGAAGTGAAAGTGGGTTCTTGGACCAAACTGGCCACCAGCTCTCCTGGAGTACCAAAATAAACAAGCCTCTGACACACAAGCATGTTCTGAGCACTCTGATCTGGTGAAGCGCAGTGCTGATGGGGCCATGTAGAATGAAAATCAATTTCAGACAAAATGCAGGGTGTGCATTTTGACATCTTTGTCAGTGTGAAAATAAAAAGTTAAAAGTAATTTGCTGTTGCACCGCGTACGCAGGAAACCAGTAGCGTGAGTTACAACAGGGCCTCGGTCTCACTGGGGCAGCGATGTGTCTGAAGGGAAGAAACTGCTCATGGTCCAAACTTACTTTCAAATGCTTTGTCTAATTTGCTAATGTGTTTTTACCACCTTTCAGATGCAGCTGTACAAATTATTGAAGCTGAACGCTGCATCTAAGCTAACCGAGTGTATTTTGGCTCTTAGGTTTATTGACCATTTAATGGTGATGTTTGCTGAGTTACCTCCTTGGGATTTAGAAAGAAAATACCTTCCCAGCAATCTTGAGGTGAGAAGTTTGACTTTCCTTCTATTTCAGGGTGTTTTTTGTGGTTTTTGCTTGGATTTTTTTTCTGGAGTGAGATTGAGCGGCTTTGAGTGTGTGAAAGCGATGACATCGTTACCATACACGGGTGTGAAATGCGGATTTGGGGAGCTACATTCATTTGTAAACTCAAACATTTTCCAAATGTGCTGACACAGACACAGAATTCACTAATGAACATGAAAGTTGTTTTGTCTTCTGCTTAAGTTGTATTTGGTAGAAGGTGTTTATAGATATTGCTTAGATTCCCATCTTTGTATCGATAATTAAGATTTAGACCATCAAGCTGGTAGGCTGCCAGGGTTTTTTAGCTGTAGTGTTGTGAAGTTGCTCAATACAAATGAGAAAACACTTATAAAAAGGTTATTTGCAGATCTAACAGGTGACGCTTAAACACTTGGCCCCCATCAGGACAATACGTGTCTACCAAGAATTGAGTGCACGTAGGGTGCGAGCTGGTTGTGGCTACGGCAGGTTTGCAGGATTTCTCAGAAATCGTACGCAGAAGGATACAGACGTTTATTTTTTATTTTCCACGTCAGTGTCGCAGGCGCCAGGCGCCAGCGCAGCCCCGGCTGCAGCGAGCAGCCAGGCCCGAAAGGACAGTGGCTGTGTGCTTTACCAGATCGAAGACTCGGTTACATGTCCGTGTGTATGTGCAGTCTAAGGCACCCTTGCTGGATTCTTAAATCATCTCTGTTTTGTTCAGATATCTTCAAACCTACTCAGTTTAGCTCGTACCGTTGCTGTGTTTCACCCGTTAAAAAGCAGCCCGTAGATTTGGACTGCTGCTCTGTAAAGCAGCCAGGGTTTTTGCCGTCCTGCTGCCGCTGCCATGAGAAGCTGAGCTGGTTTATGCAGGGAAAATCTGGAATTTACACAAAACTCTTTCTGCACTGCTGAAGTTAGCATCCGACACAGTCGGTTCAAGGTACAGAGGTTTGATAAACCTCCAGTCAGTACATGGTGTGCCGTTGCAAAACAGCTTAGTAGTTTGCCTTTGTGTATCTGAAGCATTTAATAACCCTCCCAAATTTTTTTCAGCTCTATTTTGAAGATGAAGAAAGAGCAGAAATGTACGAGCTGAACCCAGAGCAGACATTGCTACAAGTGCTGCAGCACCAAAGGTGAGGCTGTACCTGTTCGTGTCAGAGAGAGCACCAAAGCAGAAAGTACAAGTTTGGGGCTTTAAGTGCGGTTTGTTCTCTGATTTAATCATCCTAATTCTTGGCATCTCTAAGCGGAGAAGGTGCAAAGCAGTGGGACTGTGTGGATTTTGTCCGTGGCTTTAGTGACTGGTTTTTTTTCCTCCCCAAAAAAATAAATTTAATGACTCTTTCCAGGATTGGACAGAGTTGGGAAGGGGAGTTGGGCTACACACAAGCAGCAGAACAGAAGGGCTGTTTCAGATTCCATCTACACAGTGCTACTTTAAATAAAAAAGCACATAAAGAGAGCGTGTTGAAGGCTAACAACGCTCTCGCTGTTGCTGATGCTGTGCGAGCAGCCCCTAACCCAGCATGCAGCACGGTTTCACTCTGATCCTCGTTTAAAGTGTTAACGCGGTTATTTAGAGAGAAGAATTTGCTGTTTGTGAAGCCAAAAAGTTATTGTCAAGCCTGTGCTATTAACTTGCACCGTGTTGTAGCTAGGTGGAGAAAGCCTGCCGCACAGCGCCGGCAGCTCGCTCTGTCCCGGTGGCAGCAGAGCTCGAGGTCCGCTGCTGCGGGCTGTGCCTGGGCTGTCACTCCGTAAAACTCGGCAGCGCGCGTAAACCCTCGGACTTCAGGCTGTGAGGGCAGTTGCAAAAGGAACCTCCTTCCGGAGGGAGAGTAACGGCTGTTTTAGTTAGAGGTAGCTGTTGGGAGAGGACTTGATTCGTAAAACACTCCTCCTCGGATGTGTGTAGGCCTGGCTGCCAAAGCTTCTGCTAATCAGCCAAAAAAAGCTTGTCGTTGGCCTTGGGGAGGTCAGCCTTGACTGAGCTGGGCAGAAGCCACTCACTGTGCGTGACACTGGGCCACTGGAAGCCAAAGGACTCCTTTTAATCTCTGCAGGTATTTTGTGAAGGCTGGGACTCCCACAGTTTTGGCATTTGTAAAGCGTTCTCCTTTCTCTAAGAAGTACTTCTCTGGCAAGAAGGTGCATCGGCTGTGATGAGCAAGAACGAAACGAGGAATCCTGTGCAAGAGGCTGCTGTCTGCTGTCCCAGCTTCAGGCTGCAAACTTCTGCTTGAGCAAAAATACCTGACTCCAGGGGAAAAACTAATCTTGGCACACAGGGGAACTTCCAGGAGAGCAGCGCAGGTGAAGGAAGGGCTTATGAGAGGGGATTATCTGTTTAAAAAGAAATCCAGCTGGCTTGCAGAAGGTCTCCTGTATGATAGGCCGCATGTGGTTTTGAAATAAACCTGAAGCAGTGCCAAACACTGGCTGCCGTTTGAAGCAGCGGCAGCTGCGAACGTGCTCACTTACCTGTGAACAATCACTGCCTCCCTTGGAGGTGGGCTGTCATTGCTGGGGTTTAACAGCAGTGGTCTGGGGAGATACCTGCCCGTTGCAGCGGGACGGATGCGCTCAAATTCCTGCCTGGGACTGAGCAGCTGCTGGGGTTTTTTCACCGCTTGGCTCTGCTGCTGGCCCGGGGAAAGCGGAGCTTTGTTCGGAGCGGTGTGTTTTGCTGACCCTTTTGCTACCTTACTGATTGTCCTATAGAACCTGGAAATAAACATGTCTATTTTGAGTAGACTGACTTCTGCCTGATAAATGAGACAATAATTTCGCTCACCTCCTGAAATACTGCAAGAGAACGACAAACCGTAATTGTAAACCCAAACACACCAACCTCCACCGTTACAGCGAGTGGTACAGCCAGCACACAGGGTCTTCTGCGGTTCTCTGTTAGCTTTCAGCATTTAATTAAAAGTAACTCTAAATCTCATTTCTTTCTCTTGAGCAACCTGTCGGTGATTGCAGAAGTACACTGCAGTTTTAGACACATCTAGCGCACCGGGCATTAAAAAGCTGTTCAGCCATAGACGCCCCTGCTCAGATCACGGAGGCTGGCTTCAGACAGCTCTGAACGCCTTTCCGTTTCGCTATTCCTAAATTTCTGGACAAATACAGTAAAAGTGTCTCCATCTGAGGATGCTGAAATTTAACCTCCAAAATTCAGGATTCCTTTACGAGGCAGCAGGATGGTTCCCTCTTCCCAGAGCGTTGGGTCTGGCCAGCCAGCGCTCGCCTCGCCGTGTCCTGCTCTCACAGGGCGGAGAGATGGGCAGCCAAGAAGTACAAGCTCAAGCCGTTGCATGCGATGCAGCAGAGGTTGCAGAGGGAGGACAGAGCGTGGTAGAGGGCGAACTGCCGGGACAGCTGCCCGTAGCTGGGGTTGGAGGCACGCAGCTGCCTGCGGGACTTGCTGGTAAAGAGCCCAACCTCCTGGCCGAGGCCGTGGCTGCGCTCGACGAGGTGCATGTCTGCCACGATGTCGGAGGTGACCTGCCCGAACCACTGCGTGTTCAGCACGGAAGCAGCGACGCAAAGGAAGAAGACGACGATCTGCAGGGGAGCAACACCCACCATGAACATCTCGCACGTGGGGTGGGTTAAATTTCTCCCCCAGCCCGTCTTGCACGCAAGGCTCGCCGCGAGCTGGATGCTAACAGGTTTCTTTTAACGAGAGCCATGTGCGGACCTCGTCATCGTTTGCAAACCAACCTCTGCGGAGCAGGGCCCCGCAGAGGAAGGAACTTGGGCTACGGCCAGCTCACGTTTTAAAGCAGGAGCCTACCTGGGTAGTTTGCTCCTCGCTGAGCAGGTCGCTGGGGTGGTACATGGCAAATAGAGTCAGGTTGAGGAAAGCGCAAGTGGAGCCGATGTGGAAGTAGTAGGGGAAGAGCTCACGCTGGATGAGGCCGAAAGTGTGGCGAGGGAGGTGGCTGCCCATCACGAACCCTGCGAGGATGGAGAGCGGGTAGGTCCTGAGGCAAAGCCCCCTTCTCGGTCTCCCACCCGGGGAAGAGAACAACGGCGTTGTGCACGGACCGCAACCTACCAGCCACAAAGGTCACCCAGATCTGCATTCCCCAGGAGGTAGAGAGGACAACCAGGTGCAGCAGTTTGATGGCGTTGGAGGGCTCCGTGTCAATCGGCGCGGGTTCCTGGCTGGAGATGGATCCCTCCATGTCAGCCACGCTGCCCTCAAGTCCAGTGCTGAGCTGCTCTTACTGCTGCAGCCAGCAAACGCAGTTTAGCTTCGCAAGCCCGCTTATTCAGGAAGAGCTTTGGAGCTGATGCAGCCCCAGCCCCACCACCGTGCACCTGACCGGGCTGTACACTGGATTTTCAGAGCCCTTTTATCTTAGGGGCAGGGCACTGCGTCAGCGCCCGCGGCCAGCTGGGTCGGGTGGACTTGCGGCAAAGTCCAGCCAAAGCCCCTTCTGACCCCTGGCAGCAGGAACAAGCAGAAAGTCGATAAAGGGGGAAAAGCCCTGACAAATGCTCCTGCCCACGCCGTGATCATCAGAGAGGCCCCTTACCAGGGACAAGTCCCTTTGTCTAAAACCAGCAACAGCTTCTGCACGTTTTAACCAAAACCCCTGGGGGCTCAAAGAAGCAGCGCCGGCTCGCAGGCTCATCCCACTGCCCGGGACCCCGCGCTGGCACAGGCACGGGAGCGTGGGCAGCAGCGGAGGGAAGGAGGCTTTGAAGGATCTGCCTGCTCCTCAACAAGGAGCTCTTTGGAAATTAATTAAAACAAAGCTGCTGGGAGCAGCCCATCAATTCTGCTGCCTGCTTTACTCCTCCTCCTCCTCCCCTCAGCCAGCCCCCTCGGGCCGTGAGTCTCAGCCAGGATAGCCTCGAGAGAGACGCTGCCATCCGATTGCATCCCGCTCCCCCTGCAAAACAGATAAATATATGTTGTGGGTTTATATGTCAATTTCAAGGTATTTATTTAGGCAACTACCAAATCAGGTTCTTGAAACCTCGGATCCCACCTGGAGCGCTGGCCTGTAAATCCTCAGAAACCTTCACGCTCTTTCTTCACCAAAAGCTTCTTGGCACTTCTGGGATACCTGCCGGCTCCGTCCTCTGGCAGCCCTGTCCGCGGCGCGATGGCGGGGGCCCGGGGAAGGCAGCCCTGGTCCTTTGGTGCGGCTTCGCTCCCTGCTTCCAGGAAAGCAGCGATGAGCTCTGCAGCCAGCCGGGTCCCACACGTGCCTTTCCAAATCGTTTGCCTCCATGCAGGAATTAGCAGCCAAGAGCTTCGAGGCTCCGGGAGGGTTGTTCAGAGCAGGGGGTAACACCCTGCAGGGATTTCTTGTCTGTCTTTTTTTTTTCTTAAGGTGGAAAGAAGACCAGTGAGGGATGCTGAATTGGCCCTAGAGCGGTGTGTTTGGTGGGGAGGGCAAACAGGGGGCTCTGGGAAAGGCTGGGAAGGGCAGGCTGCTCCCACCAGGCTCCAACGCACCCGCCAGCGGGTCCCTCCTTCCCTGGGACCCGGCTGTGGGACCAAGCGGTGGGAGATGGGTGCTCCAGGGGTGCCCCAAACCCGCTGCCCACGCTCCCCTGTGTCTGAGGGCCGGCAGACGCTGCAGGACTGCAGTTTTCTCCCAAACGTACATAAACCACGAGATGCTTCACACCGTTGCAGCTCTCTGTCATGCCCCCCAAGTCCCCCCCACTCCATCACCCTGCACCCCCAGGGACCCAGCCAGGCCGGGGCGAGGGCTGACCGTGCCCCCGCAGCAGGAAACAGCGCAACACTTAGGGAGAGGTCAGGTAAAGTTTAATGGTCAGCCAAATGCATCCCTCCCTGCACTTAATCAAGCAGCAGCAATCTCTAACGATAAGTAGGAAGGATGGCTCGCAGCCCGGGGATAAAAAGGCAGGATTGCTTCAAGTTTGGGGAGATAAGAGGGCTCTAGAAAAACTGAATGTTTTGTACCACGTTCGGCTTGAGACGGCTTTATCCTGTGGCGATAGCACGGCAGGGGGAGGTCAGGGCAGCGCCGTGCCAGGCCTTGCACGGGGATGTTTATGATCTGAGATACGGCAGAGATCAGGAGTGTGCGGCCGCAGCCAGCTC
Organism: Psophia crepitans; assembly: GCA_013399095.1. Classification (NCBI taxonomy): domain Eukaryota; kingdom Metazoa; phylum Chordata; class Aves; order Gruiformes; family Psophiidae; genus Psophia; species Psophia crepitans. Next base: position 1,729,018 of record VWZZ01004413.1, read on the forward strand.
CGGGGCTGGGAGAGGGGCCGGTGGCTCCTTCTGCTTATCAGCTGGCTGGGGAGTTTGGGTGGCACAGTGCTTTTCTAGGGACTGGGTGCTGCGGGGAGAAACCCCCTGGGGTGCCTGGGAAAGACCCTGTGCTCGCTTCTGGTACCGCACGGCCTCACTTTACGCGCAGCATCAGCATCGCTTGCTCGGGGTTAAGCTCTGCACAGGGGCTCTGCTGGCAAAGGCGAGGGCCCCGCTGCCTCCCTGGGGCCGCCTTAAACCTCCTGTGCTGCCTCCTGGCTCTCCATCCCTCCCCAGCAGGCAGCAAGCCTGGCAGAAACCTCAGAAAGCCTCTGGCTCTGTGACCCAGGACAGACGTCCCCCGGGGTGTGACCGATGAGCAGCACTTCCACCCTCACCCCCGCTGCATTGGGGTGGCTTACCCAGAGCACCCCGGGTTGGCAGCAAGGGCTTTGGGGTGGTCCTGCCCCCATCCTCTGCTGCTGCGCACATCTGGCAAGCAGCTGGGGCTGGGGGAGCACCCCTGGAGACACTCGGCTCGTTAGTGCTTGAGGCAATTAGGAATGGATGGGCTACTCCGGGTAGTCCCCAAAAGCCACTCTCAGGAGCGCTGGATGCCACCCCTCCCTGCAGCACCCGGGTCTGCCTCCAAGGCCCACGTTGGCCGAGACCCCAGGCAGCAGCGCTGGGGGCGGGTGACTCTGAGCGGCCCCGTCCTCCTCCTCACCCAGGGAAATGGCACCCGCCTGGGGTGTGCTGCGCATGCGGGACCCCCACCCCGTGCTCGCCGCCGGGCCGCCCCGGAGCAGACACCCAGAGCGCATGCGGATGTTTTATCCCTTCAATGCCCTCCCGTTGCCGCTCCGTCCGCAGCCCCGTGGGTGAGATTTCGGCCCGGCGGGAGCAGGGGCTGTTTGCCAGCCCTGCCCGGGAAGAGGAGCAGCACCCGGCAGCCACGGGGGGAGCAGGGTGCTCTGCTGGCCCCCCCTGCACGAGGGAGGGGTACGGTGCCCTCCCCACATCACTGCCCCTCTCTCCCTTTGCTGCCTCAAAGGGAACCAGTTAAAGAAATAGTGAAGAAAACCCTCTTCTATGAAGACTTTGGATCATATAAAGATTCAAGTAGCGTTAAGTGAACTTAGAACCCCAAGTCCTGTCCATCAGCTTATAAAATTTCTAAATAAAAAGGAAGAAGTAAGAATAAGAAAAGACACGCCACGTCAGTGCAGGGGGTGAGGCCGTACTGTCACGGCCCTCCACCCCAGCCGGGACCTCGCACGGGCCAAAGCCCCCGGGGAGGAGGCAGGGGCTGGGTGCCACCGTCCCACGTCCCCTTCCATCACCAAGGTGCCCCCTTGTCTGTGTGTCTGTCAGCGGGGGTGCCGTGGCTCTGGAGGTCCTACAGCTGCACGATCAGGTCCTCCTTGTTCTTCAGCAGGAACTTCTCACAGGCTTCGAAGGTGGCGCAGAAGTTGGAGGACAGTCCCGCCACGTTGGTGGTGACGTAGTTGAGGTAGCCTGGTGTAGCCTGGTTGTAGTAAGCCACCTGCGAGGCACGGGAGGGGGTTATTAGGGGCGTGTGGGGACGGGGGAGCCTCCCCAGTGGGGTGCGGGCGGCACGGCCCCGCAGCACGGCCGCAGCGTCCCACCTTGCTCGTCTCCTCCGACTCTGGCCAGATGCAGAAGCCGGAGCAGAGCGTCTCCCCCCGTGTGAAGTGATCGCTGGCGGGGTGGGTGGGCAGCGTCACCGACCGGAAGGCCACCACGTAGGGGTCCCTGAGGAGGACAGAGCCCGGTGAGCCGGCGCAGCCCGGCCGGTGGGGAGCAGGGGACAGGGCCGGGGACGGTTACCCCTTGCTGCAGGGTTTCCGTCGGGACGCCAGGATGACGAAGTCCTGCGGCTTGTTCTCGTGGCTGAGCGTCTGGCTCTCCACGTGGTAGATCATGTCGTCGTCATCCACTTGCTGGACGAGCTCGGCTCTCCTGTGAGGCGAGAGGGGACAGCTCCTGCCAGGAGAGACCGGCACCGGCCGCGGGGAGACTGTGCAAGGGACCGCTCCATCCCCCCAGGGGGCTGACAGAGAAACCCTGCTGTGCCCCAAAGCCTGGGGAGGGCACTCAGAGCCCCCCGCTGTACCCAGGATGTTTGGGGGGGCCCAGAGTGGATGGTTTCTGCAGCGAAGTGCAGCCATCAGCACGGGTGATGCTCCCGCGGACAGGGGTGCACAGCGAAAGGTCGCTGGGAGCAGTTGTGGCTCCGGAGCGAAACGCGCTCGGGAGGAGCCCCAAGCCTTAAGGTTCAGGGTGCGGGTTTGGGAACGGCCGGGTGCCCCCGGGAAGCCCCGCAGCACTCACACGTAGTGCCTGTCCCACTCGTGCCGGCACCGCAGGTCGGAGAGCAGGGAGAAGGCTCGGCTGGCGGCGATGCGGACTGACATCTCGATGCGGAAGGAGAGGAATTTGTCCTCCTCCAGCGTGTACATCCGCACCTTGGGGAGCACAGGGCACGGGCTGGGACGCGTTCAGCCACCGCCGAGCCCCCGGGTCCCCAGGCTTGGGGGGCCGGAGCAGCTCGGGGCGGGGGGTTAGAAGGTTTAGTACCTTTTCCTTTTCTCTGGCGAGTGCCCAGTTCGCTTTGGCTACGAGCGTCTTCAGTGCAGAGACGTTGTTGTAGCTCAGATACACCTGGGGCAGGGGCAGCGGGTCAGGGCAGGAAGGGGGCGCAGCGGGCAGCCACCCCCGCGGGGCAGCACCCTACCTTGTTGCTTTGGTCCCAGGGCACAGAGAGCGGCACCTCGGTCTGTTTGCAGGAGATGACGTATTTTCTGCAGGAAAGGAACAATTTCCCTTACGGTGGGACACAAACCACCCACAGACTGTCCCTGTACCCCAGTGCCGAGCCCCCCCCTCCGCCCTCCTCCATCCCTGCATCCCACTTGCTTTTTTCCACCCACCGGTCCAGCCGAATTTTTTTCCTAGCGCTGGCTTCTCTGTACCTCCTCTCTCCGTCCTGACAAATGGGAAAAGCGCATGAGGTTAATAGGAAAAGGAAGGAAAGATAAAAAAACCCAAAACCCTATGTCTGTCTTTCTGGGAGCGGGCAAAATGTTCAGCAAGGAAGGGCTGGAAGGCGAAGCCCCCGCGCTCGCCAGCTGCCGCCCCAGCTACGCTGCCAGCGGCGGTTAGTGATTAACCGTGAGCGATTTCGGCATCGCCGCCGTGCGCCGGCACGTTAGGAAAAGACACTTGCTGCGGCCGCAGAGCAGCAAACAGACGCTGAAACACAAACTGCGTCCTTTAGCCCTGCCAACGTCCCCTCCTGGGGACATAAAAACCCCAAAAAGCAGCTTATTTCAAAGAAAGCAACAGCATGGTGCTTTAAAGCAGGCGGAGGGAGGTTTCGCGGTGCCCGGTTCCGGCTGTGAGATGCTCTCCCGCAGGGTGGGAGAAGAGTCCTAGTTTTAAGGCATCAAAAGATCCGGTAGGTGGGCAGGGATCAGCCGAGGGGAAGGCGCCGCCGCCGCTCGCTCACGCTGCGACGTGCCCTGAGATGCATGAGCACTTGCTTCGCTGCTGCGCTCGCGTGACAGGTTTTCTCAAATATTTGGATCCGAGCGAATTACGGATTAGGATGCTTTGAAAGGTAGGAGCAACCCAAGAGGTTTGCAGGCTTTCCCTTAAACTACAGAAAACCTGAGCTTGAACTTGCAGGCAGTATTCTGTTACGCTTTGCCTGGCTAATACCCGTCCGTCTCTGCGCAGGCAAGTGGGGGGGTTATTAGTTATACCAAGCAATCCATTTAATTCACTTGCTCTCAAGCCATCTGATTTCCATCATCGTAAAACTGCCTTTGTTTTGCTGTGGATCCGAGAGCCTTTCGGGGCTAAGCGGGATTCCCGGGGGTCCCACGCCGGCCCTGCCCGTCCTTACCCCCGGCTCGGGTGCCACCATCGGCAGGCTGCGGGGCTGGCCGTCCTCAGCCAGCACCACGAAGGTCATGAAGGCGCTGTTGATGTGCCTTCGGCTGCCAGACATCTCCTGGCCGTACGCTTCGGCGCAGACGCCCACCTCCATGCTGGGGAGGGGGTGGAGAAGAAGGGGTGAGCGCGCGGGGAGGCACTGGGAGGGTGGGATGGGGACCTCGCGCCGCTGGCACCCACCTGTTTTTGAAGGAGTTGTTGACAATGGCTTTGAGCACCAGGCGGTCCCCGACTTGCGATGGTCCCCGAAAGTGGAACATCTCGATGGCCCGCAGCGTGGGGTGGGCATGGCACAGCCGGCTGTGGGGGCAGGCGTTACCCCCTGGCTGTGGCCCCAGGCCCCGGCAGCCCCACGCACCCTCCCCGACCCGACCAGAGGGGAGAAGATCCCGAAAAATGTCACCCTTGGATTTCAGTCGCCAAAACCAGCCAGGAGAAGGGACAATAAGCAGCCTGTGGTGAGCATGGACCCCTCCCTGGGCACCTCCAGCACCGTGCGCCCGTGGGGCTCCCTGTGCGGCACTGCCCAAGGGTGATGTGCTGGGGACCGTCCCTTTGGAGGGTCCTTGCAACCCGCCTGCGGCCCAGCCCAGCCAGCCGCTGCTCTGGCTGTGTGTCCCCTCCAGGCACACTGGGTGTCCCCCCCAAATCCCTGCCAGGTCACCTGGCTGCAATGGTGGCCACGTTCTCCATCCAGGCCATGATCTGCCCACCAAAGGTGTTGCCCTGATGGTTGGCGTGCGGGGGCAGCACCAGCTCCACGCTCTCCACCCGCGTCTTCGCCGCCGGCACCGCCACGCTGCCGTCCCGTGTCTCCAGCTCTGCCATGGGGGGAGAATAGGGATCAGCGTGCTGGCCAGCTGGTGGGACCCCCACTTCTGGCACCCCACCAGCCCTTGCCTCCTCTCCCCATCGCCACCCTCCCACTTCATCAACCACACACCCCCCCCACCCAGCCTGGGGGTCAGGGATGGTGGGGCCGATCCCCCGCTCCATGGCCAAGGGCATCCCCAAATCTCCATGGCAATCGCCACTCTTCCCCCCCCCCCCANTCCACCACATCCTGCCGAGGAAGGAGGGTGTCGCCAGTGGGTATCAGGGATATTTTGGGACTGGAAGGGACACGGTACCGGTTTCATGGGGGCTGCGGGTGAGCAGGTCCTTGAGGGTGTCCTTATGGACCAGCCGCATGCGGCGGCGCTCAGCAGCGATGCTGTGCTCTATCTTCTCCTCCTCCGTCTGCGGGGTCAGCGGCTTCAGCCTCACCTGCAGAGGGACAGGGAGGGTGCAGTCCCACCGCCGGGCAGGGCTCCTCCGGGTGCCAGCACGCGCTCCTATAGCACCAACCGTCCCACCACACGTGTTGGAGCTGGCCACACTCCTCCTGGTCTGCTCACCTTGGTGCCGGAGGGGCCCTGCGCCACGAAGGTGGCATACGCCTTGCAGATGCTGCAGTGCTTCCCGCTGCACAGGTCCTCGTAGCTCACCTGGATGCCAACCTGGGAGAGAGCACAGCACCCCTGAGAGCCGGCTCTGCTCCCCGGGAACGACATCCCGCCCAGCCCAGCAGGAGGGGATCAGCAGCTGGGCTCTGAGCTGGAAACCGCGGGAGGATTTGGGTGTCTTGGGCTTGGCCCCGGTGAAGAGGCGCGCACGGCTGGCGGGGACGGGCGCAGGGCCAGGGGGATAGGGGCAGGGCGGGTGGGAAGGCGGGGGGGGCACACCAACCTCCATGCTGGAGTTAAAGGCTCGGTTCACTTTGGCTTTGATGTTGACGACTTGCCCGACGCTGGAAAACAGGAAGAGGAGAAGGTGCGTGGGGGTTAGGGGGGACAACGGCCCGTGGTTGTCCAGCACACACTTCAGCACCGAGCGGGTTCCCACCAAGGTGCCACGGCATTGCGGCTCCCTGCCTGGTGCAGTCCCACTGCCTGGGACCGTGGGGACGTGCTGGGATGGCCAGCAGAACATGGGGACACCCGCCCTCAGGACGTGGGGGCCTGTGGGTGTCCAGCCCGGCGGTGAGATGTCACTCCTGAGCATCTGCGTGCAAAGGGGTCCCCAGGTCTGGGGTGCTGCCGGGACACCTGAGGGGTGCGGAGGTGCCCGAGGCTTGCTTGGCACCCCCTGCCATGCAGGCATGCAAGCTCCTGCCAGAGCAAACGGCTTCTCCAGCCTCGCATGCGCTGTCCTGCGCAACGGGGACACCCTCGGCCAGCAGCACCCCCAAAGCTGCAGGCACCTTGGCTGTTCCTGCCCCTCCTCCTCTCCAGGGCTTCCCAGCAACAAACACTTTGGGATACTGGGAGATGGCAGGAGGTGGGACCCGACTGGGGACAGTTTTCACCATCTCTCACATGAAACAGCTGCTGGCAGCCAAGTGCTGCGTGCAGAGTCCGGGAGCTCTGCTCTGCGCCTTCAGTAGGCTTCAGAGTAAACACACGAACAGCTTCAGCTCTGCAGCCTAACCTACTCCAGTCTGGCACCGACCAAACGCAGCTCCTTGGCGACACCAACAGCCAACAGAGCCTTTACCAAACGCGTTATTAAATCAGGAGCATTTCTCGTCCCCTGAAAGAGACAAACACTAGAAAACTCAGTGGAAAAATCAGCCCTGGAACCACTGCCGCAGGTTTGCACCACAGAGGGCTCACAACCCGACGTGAGGAAGACTCAGCGTGTGCTTCGGCACCGTAACTTCCCCCTTGCCCCCAGGCATGACTTCGGGCTTCGAACAACCATCACTCTCTCGGCTACTCAACGAGCTTTGCACGTTGGCTCTGGCTGGAGCAGGGACAGCGTGAGGCTGGGACGGTGCCTCCAGCTGCCCCCTGGCACGGACCCCGGGGCGCAGAGGCGACCCCGTGCCGCCGTGGCGTGCCGAAACATTAACGGGGTTACGTGAGCCGCCGCCGCGCGCGTCCCAGGCCGTGCCGCACCAGTGGGGTTAATCCTCCCAACTCACGGCAGCGCTGCGCTAGGCCGGCAGCTCTAGGGCTGCAAACGTCCGTACCAGACACCGCTCTTCCCGTCCCGCCGCCCAGGAGGGTTTATACATGGCTGGCTGGTGCGGAAAGAAAAAGCGAGATGGGGGGGCGAGGGTTAGGGGCGATGGAAGCAGATGTTCCAGCCGCGTTTGCAGCGAGCGGCGTGCGAGGACAGGGGTCAGGCAGGCGCGTTGGCAGTGCCGCTGCCCGCGTTACAGCCCCAAAAACACCTGATCTTCTCTCCCCCTGTCGAACAGCACAAGCCGGTGCCATAAAAGCCTCAGGAACCCCGGCTTGAGGGTACGTGCCGTCCTCCCGGGAGGCTGCGCTTCCACACCGCAGGGCTGAGGGGTGGGAAGCATCTGATGCCCAGCCGGTGAATTTTTAAGTCCGTGAGGTTTTGGGGTCTCCTCTGTGCACCCCCAGCCCTCCCTTGCCCAGGGGGTCTGTCCCTCGCAGTGGGAGGGCGGCAGAAAGCACAGACAGCCGGGCAAGGAGGAGAGTGAGCGGCAGACGTCGCCCAGAGCTCCGCTGCTCTGCGGGAGATCCCTGCCAGCGCCCTTGCGCGGAGCATTAGGCTGGACCCCGGCTAGCAGGACCTGAGCCAGGGCCAGCGCAGCCTCCCTGACCCCTCGGGGCAGTGCCTGGCTTACCCCTGAGGAGGGGCAAATGCCTTGCAGGGCTTGATTTAATGTTCTGGAGCGGGACTCTGGTCTGTCCTCCTGCTTCCGAAACCCACGGGCCAAAGCTGCCCCAGGAGCTGGAGCCGTGTGGTGCTGGGCACGGCACCCGCTGACCCCGCTCGGTGCAGGGCACTGACCCTGCCGGTGCCACCCAACGGGCGCCCCGGCCTCTGCCAGCGGCTTGCTGACCCCCCAGCACCGCGGCATCTGATGTGAGATGGAGAAATTGGGAGTTTGACCTTTCCTGGGGATGGTGGTGAAACTCAAACGCATGTCGGACTTCTTCGTCACCGACGCCGCCAGCCTGGGACCCCAGCGCCAGCCCTGGGCACCCACAGCTCCTCTCTGCCCGTGGTGGGCAGACGTGCACGGTGGGGAGCTGCCAGGCAGCACGGATCCTGCGCTGCACGACTTGCTCAGCACCGCCAGCATTTGGCCAGCAGGTCCCCAAGGGACAGGGGTGACAACCCCCCCTGCCAGCACAGGGGCCCCTCTGCCATCAGGCCCTGTGGCCACCTCTGTGGGTGCACTGAAACACCCACGGGGCCCCCTGAGATGGTACTGGGGCGGGGGGTAAGCAGGCAGGCATCCCCCCGCACAGAGGGGTATGGGGGCTCCGAGAGATGAGTAAAGGTGGGTGGCAGCACCCAGGGGTGCTAAGGAAGGACACTGCCTCGGGCAGGAGACCTGCGCCTGGTGGGGGTGCTTGTGTTGTCCCCTGAAACGTGGCAGCTCAGGGGCAGCGTGCACCGGGGGGGCACCTCTGCGGGGGCCGTGCTGAGGGGGACGCCAGGATGAGCCTGGGAGCGGATTTTGGCTGGGCAAAGCTCAGCCTGGTGCCTCTCACAGAGGTCCCGCTCCCTCCAGCACCCAGTGGGTGGGTGAGCACCGCCGCACGCCAGCCACCCACGTGGCTGCCGCAGAGGCACGTTTTGCGAGGTTTAGGTTTTTCAGAACGCTAAGAGCTGTTTCTTGAACAAAGCCAGGGAGGAGCTGGGCTCAGGGGGAAACACGGGGCAGCCACCCCAGCAGGGGCTCCCTGAGCAGCAGACAGCAGATACATCAGGGCAGGCAGCCGGTCCTGCAGCGGGGCCGCCTGGGCTGCCCCACTGCCCCCTCACCTCCTCCCCTCCTGAGCACGCTGCTCCCAGCTCCAGCCCCACCGTCCACGTTGCACCCAGCCG
>VWZZ01004413.1:1764549-1788195 GCA_013399095.1 Psophia crepitans
TGAGATCTTGGTGAGGGAGTTTCTGAAGCCCCTGGAGATGAAAGGATGAAGCATCCAGGCTTGCTGGTGTTGGCGTGCAGGGCTTGGCTCAGTGGGGAACGAGGTGAAACCCAAAGGACTGGAAGGGTTGGGGGTACGGGCTGGGGGTGTCACCCAGCCGTTGGACTGCGAACCCCCAGCACAGCCGTTTCCCTGCCATAAGCGCCCTCCCAGCCACGCTTTGGGGGCAAGGTGTGGGAAGTGGTCCTTCTCTGGTGGCTCTGCCTGTTGTATCCCAGCTGACTCCACGACAGAAACCCATCACTGCTTGGGCATCCCCAGGCTGCGGGTGGACATCTCCTTGTTGTCAAAGCATCTTCTGCTTCCAGGGGTCTGTGTGGCCACCTCACAGCGTGGCAGCAGAGATGGCCATGTGGGACCCCTCCCAGGAGGAGACGCTCTGCGTGTGTGAGGGGTTTGATGGGACTGTCACTTCTCCTGTGCAAGGCTGTCTTGCTCCAGGACCAGCAAAGGCTGCGAGACTCTTGCTGCATGGGGTGGGTGTGGGACCAGCAGGCATGATGGTGGTGGTCCATCAGTGCCACTGCCGTGTGCCCTTTGCAGCCAGTGTATTAGAAGCATACTGCATAGGAGAGCAGGCGTTTTGGGGGCAGATTTGGTGTAACATGGGGACCTGGGTCAGGAACAGCTTTGTGCAGTCCCCGGGCATCGCCGGAGCCCTGGGCACGGGGCTCAGCCCGTGGCACGCACAGCTCCAGCCCATCTCCGTGCGGGACTGCGTTCCGCCTGGGCCCCATCCAGCTCCGCTCTGCAGGGACAGGGTTCCCCAGTAGGTAACCGGAGAGAGGAGTTTCCTTCGGGAGTGGCAGCCTGCCAGGAGCAGCTGCAAAACTCCACATCCCTTAAAAAAAAAAAAAGAAAAAAGGAGAATAAATACAGAAATTCCACCCTGGTGGCGCACTGGGCTCAGCCTTCCCTCCCAGTTCAGGGTACTGGTGTCCCCATTCCTCCTGCAAACCCACCCTGCTTTTACTGGAGGGCTGTGCCAAGCTGGACTAGTTTAATTTTATATTTTAAATCATACCGGTTGTCGTGATGGAGCAACCTCCGCTTCAACACCCCGGCGGCGGCACCGGGGTGTTTCGGTGCGGTGTCTTTCCGTGGGTGATGGCGATGGAGAAGCCGCCGGCGCAAAACCGGAGGTCAGAGCCCAGAGCTTATGTCTTAGTCTTTGACTGGGGAGCCTAAATATTTATCCTGTTCTGTCCCTAATGAAAACAAATTGTCAACAGTTGTTCAGTAACTGACTAAATTAAAATCTGTAATTAGTCAATTAGATTAAAGAGTTGGCACAACCTGATTGTATCATGCTGGTTAGGTTATTAAGAGAAAGGGTGTGATTTTTAATTACTGAATGCTAATTTTGACAGTTTCAAATGGAAACAGACGTTCCCCCCCTCCACCCCACCCCGAGTGCCTCTGCAAAAGTAAGGCAGGGGATGGATTTTATGTCAGCAAATGGTGCGAAGATGTAAAGTTTCTGCAGCCCCAATCCAGGAGGGGTTTCTCCTGAAAAGCCAGGGTTGGGACAGGAGGAGGGGGGAGGATTTCTTCAATCCTGACAGACAATGGGAGGGCAGGCGGGGGTTTGTACCATGGGTGGGGACCCCCTGCACCCCTGGGTGCTGGGGTGGGTTCCTGGGTGCTGCCCAGGGACGTCACCGCTCTGCCGTGCCCGTTGCCCACCTCGGTGTGCGTGGGTCAGCGCACCCTCGCCTTGCGCGAACCGATGTGCAGCAGTGAGGCAGATTTGAGTCTGGTTTGTTTGTTTTTTAATTTTCTGTGCATTTTTTGTATTTGTTTATTTTAACCCCTGCCCAGTGCTTGAGAGGGGCCAGCCCCCAGTGGCAGGCAAAGCCCGCGTCGGGGAGGAGGAAGGCCTTGCGTGGCAAGCACGGCAGCCCGCGCCATCCCATTGTTTGCCCCGGCGGCGCCGCGGCCACGTGGGCGAGTGCGGTGAGGCCGGCGAGGGGACCTGCCACCGGCACGGTGGGCTGCGGGAGGAGCGGCCGCCCCCGGCAGATGCTCAGCTCTGGGCGAGCACAAAGCTCCCAGCCCTGCCCTCCCCTTCGTTCCGGGGTCCCTTTGGAGGAACAAAGAGGGCAAGGGGCCGTGAGCCGGCGTGCCACGCTGTGCCGGGAGGCGGGCTGGCGGTACGGTATGGCACGGGGGGGGCTCCCGTCCCACTGTGGCGGGTAGCGGGGAGGTTCGTTAGGTCAGGACGCCGTGTATTGGGTACGAGTGAGGCTTTCCTGTTCTCCTGATCATTTCCTTCCTTACCTTGGAAACTTGGATTTTCTCCTACCTTTTGTTCCCTATTTTTCTCTTGTAACGCCGTCCCTGGATCTATTGGAAACAGCTGCTGGAGCCGGTCCCGGGGAGCAGGCGGGGGGCTCCAGCTCTTTCTCCTCTTTCACCGTGCACGGCAGCAGAGCCAGCGCCACCTAAACGGCACCCGGCTGCGTGAAGCCCTCGCTGGTGGGGGGTGCTCTGGAGAGGAGGTGGGGGAGCTGCTGCAGCAGCGTTTGGTCCTGGTTTTCTGGGAGATTCACATGAACAGGGTGGCAGAGGGAGGGGTGCGGTACCTGGAGCAGATCGTGCCCCCCCAGCCGATGGCGGGGGTCTGCCCCGCTCTGCCCGCAGGGACCACGGAGCAGGCTGTGTCCCCGTGAGCATCACACGGCTGCCTCACCAGCATCCCGCTTGTGGATCAGGTTGTGGAACTCCTGCTGAGGCTTCTGCTCAGCCCACGAGCACGTCTCCCCCTTTAGTTCCCAGAAGCTTCTCCAGCTGAGTCCTGACCCTGCAGGTCCCAGGGGCAAGACCCCCCTCCTGGGGCTGGGGGGCTCGGTGGGGCGGAAGCAGCGTTTTCCTCTGGGCTGGTGGGGAGTGGAAATGGTTCTTTGCAAGTAAACAGACACCTCGCTTTGGGGTGGTGGTTGCTGCTTTTTTTTTTTCTCTCTCAAAACTCCTGCTTGTGGCCACAAGAGCCAGGAGCTGAGTTCAAAGCTACAGCTGTGCAGTCGAAGTGGGGGGGGATTTCCAAAATACAGAGTGGCTGCTTGTGGGTGCCGCTTCCCACGCACGGTGGGACCCAGCTGCACCCCCCACCACCTCCATGTTCCCATCCCCGCGTCCTGCGGCGGTGACAGCCATCCCCTGTGCCCGGCCAGGGTGAGAAGGGCACGGGGGCTTTGGGTAAGGTTTGGGCATGCGTGGGGGTGCAGCTCGCCCTGCGGTCAGGCCAGCTTTTCTTTTGTCTCAGGGTTGTGCATTTAAATCCTTTTTGTTGGTTTTTTTTTGGAGAAGACAAACGCTCACTCCTGCCTGGGTTTGATGCTGTGTGCGCATGGAGGCTGCGGACGTGAGAATTAAGCAGAACACGTGTGTGTGTATGCAATTATATCTATGCAATACGTCGAATTAAGATATGGATATAGAGAGGTATAGGTGCGTGTGCCTGGATATTTGGCACATGGTTGGGGTGGTGAGGTGGAGCGGTGCTTCACAACCAGCCACCAAGTGATCCTACTCTTCCTCTTCCATGGCCGTCGCCACCAGGACCGGTGGCTTTTAGCAAGGTGATTTCCATCTCTGGGTTCCGCAGGCCGGGCAGGAGGCTCGCGGGGTCCATCTGTCCGTCTGTGTGCGCGGCAGCGCCGCTGCAGCCTGCCGCCTCAAGATAAAGTCCAAAGGAAGACCTCTGGCTGTGTCTTAAGCTAACATTTTCTTTTTAATTTTTTTTTTCTCTTAATGTTTCTGCATCAACCCTTGAACACTTGATCTGGCGCCTCTCCTCCCGGGGTGCCGTGGCTTTCTGTAGTGAAAATGAGCTCTCGCCGCCCCTCCTGCCCGCCTCAAACAGGGTCTGGGATGGGGGGGTTTTCCCCTCCCGTTTTCCCTGAATTGGGGCTGGTTTCTTACAACCTCGCAGGGCTGAGCTTGCATCTAGAATTGGGATTTTTCGGCTACAAACCGAAGCAGAGAATGCACTACAGCAGCTCTGCCTCGCTGGTGAGCACGACCCGCCCAGCACGGCTGGGGTGCCGGCATCCCGGGGTGGTGCCGGCATCCCGGGGTGTTCCCAGCAGCATGCCAGCCCAGAGCCAGTCCCCCCTACCTGAACATGGGGTTTCTCCTGTGCTCCCTCTCCTGCCCCAGCTCCCGCCCGTGCTGCACCTGGTCCAGCACCGCGGTGGCTTGCTGCAAGGGTGTCCCAAGCCTTGGCGTCACTTGGTCGTTAATTTTTGGCAACCGTAAGGGAGGAAAGTCCCGGGCATCACCCCCGAGGGCAGCAAGCGGTGCCTGGTTCTGCCCCCTCAGCAGCCAGGGAGCTGCTGCCCGCCCCAAGCCGCACCTTGCAGCGCAGCTTCTGGGCCGGGGAGGAGCTGGGAGCTTGGTTTGGGTTGTTTGGTGGTTTATTTTTTGGTTTGGTTTTTTGTTGTTTTTTTTTTGTTGTTTTTTTGTTTTATTTTTTAAGTTAAGTGGAAGCAGTGCATGCCGGGGAGGGGGGCAGGGTGCTTCCTCGCAGCGCGCCCCGGTTTGGGGTGGGCAGATAAGGCTGCAGCATTGTGCTGAGCTCCGCTCCCCTGCCAAAGCCCGGCAGAGCATCCTCCTTGCCCCCCTGCCCTGCCCGGCCCTCGCTGGGTGCTTGTCCCTGTTTTTGGGGGCAGACCCAGTGGGGTCAGGGCAGCCTGTGAGTGCAGGGGCTGCTCGAGACCCTGCGTGCCCCTACCCTGGAGCGCAGCTTGTGGGGAGGAGGAGGAGGGAGAGGTGCTTCCCTCCCCCTCAGCTCCGCTCTGCAGGAGAACTGTGCAGCTGGTGGGGTGTAAATCACACTCGGCCTCCCCCCCGCACCACCACCCATCTGCCTGCGGGGTGGGGAGGGTCGTGGCTGGTAGCAGCATTGAGGTGATTCTCCATCACAGCTTCAGCCCCCCTTGCCCCCCTCCTGTGTCCCCAGCAGCTCTGGGAGGGTGCCTGCTCCTCCCTGAGGAGCAGAGCCCGGGTCTGCCTGTGGGTGATGGGGGACCCTTTGGCTGCTGGGTTCTTTCTCTGCAAGGCCTGAGCCAGGAGGTAGGTCTGGTTTTGTTAAGACCCAGTTGGGGTCTGGTTTGCGGTAGGGACAGCTGCGCTTTGGAGCGCTCGGTCTCTTCAGGGATGTGCGTGGTGGGGTACAGCTGGGGATGGAGGTGGGAGCTCACAAGGAAACAAATTCCAGCCCATGTTGCCCATGGGCATCTTCAGCCCAGCTCAAGCAGAGTTTTCCATGGAAAAAACCAAACCATCTGGTTTTGGTTTATCCTGGGCATTGCAGCCCTGATAACGCCCAGGCACTTCACACCTTTGGCAGTCTCCTCTGGAGACAGGGTTCAAGCTGGGGCTCCCAGGGCTCGTTTCATCATTAAAAGCACATTTACTTGCTTGTCCCAGAGCCCTTCAGGGTGTCGTGGCACGTCCTGACAGCTTGTCTGTCCTTACCTGCAGTCATCAAGGAGTTTTCAACATGACTTATATAAAGCCTTTGTACTTGGATTGCTCCACTGTGCTGCACAATGGCTTCTTTGTCATCCTGCCAGCTAATTAATTTTAACTTTTACCGTTGCTCCAGCACGGTGCACCATCCGCCTGGTCCATTTGAAGCTTTCCCCCCTAAGCTTAAGTGTTTTCCAAGCAGTTTGACTTGTTGCTGCTGAACGCGGGAGAAAACAGCTGGCCCCGCTGGTGCTCGTCTTCTGGAGATGGAGCTGCCCTCGTGCCGCTGCCAGGGCCGGGGGTGGTGAAGAAAAAGCCATTAGGAGGCTCAGGTTTTCTCCAGCGCCTTGTTTCTCCTGGCTGGCAGCTGAAGGTCCCCCTGGAGAACATCCTCTGATGAAAATAACAGGCTCTCACTCCCCAGCCGGTGATTGGCACCATGTGCATCTCGCAGCCAGTGGTGAAAGCCTTGGCTGCGTCTTCAGGACAAAAGCCCTCGTGCTTGGGAGCGTACGTGCGCTGGGACGTGATGATGGTTATTTCTGGAGGGTTGGGCTCCGTTCTGTGCTGGAAACCAGGTGTTTTTTCCCTCTCATCCTGTGAGCAGAGATCGGCAGCGGGTACCACCGCGACATCCCTGGTGTGAGGGGCAGCTCGCCGCTGGTACCCTTGGGATGCTCGCAGGGGAGCCGAGCATCTCCCCGGTGCCGCCCAGAGAAGGACCAGGAGGGATGTGATGCCAGCTGGGTGTCCCCAGCCCGGTGGGGTGGGACAAGACCAGGGTATTGTCTTTCTCAGGGAGGGAGGGATGGAGATGCATAAACATCAGCTGGATTTGCAGCGATGGGGTCTGTGTGAGCGGCGCTGCGGCGGAGGGGAGCTCCCCTCGGCTCGGGATGGGGACGGTGGTGGGTCGGGGAACACGGAGTTGCTGCCTTTGTGTGTAATCTGGTTATGAGGATGGCTATTAGAGATAATGAATTTTGCCTGTCCCTGCCGTTGTAATACAAGAACCCAACTGTCTTTCAACACCGCGAAGGTCACTCCTCTTTATTTCTGGTTGTAAATTTTGCTGGTTACAGATGTTTGGGGTTGACGGACATGGCTAATTAAGTTTCTCCTGCCAGCCAGTTGGCAAGGTTCAGGGGTGCTGGCACGGGGGTGAGGTCGGAGGGCAGGACCGGAGCAGGCTGCAATGCTGGCAGCCCCTTGGCAGGGTGGCCCGGCAATGAGCCCACGTCACCACAGCCCCAGAGCAAAGCGGGGCTGGGTTTGCACGGACCTTTGCACCTCTCAATGACGGTTTTGGAGCAGGCTGGTGGGAAGAAGGTAGCTTTGGGAGCAAGTTCCCATCTTGCTGCTGTCATTTGAGGGGAATTTGACAGGCGCTCGCTGTCCCCACCCTGACCCAGGGGTGGGAAGGGGGATACAAAAGCAGGGGATCCCCTAAATACTTGCTATTGTGCATCTTTTGCACCAGTGCCAGCGGAGGCTTTTTCTTCCCCATGGATGGAACAACGATCGTGTGTTTGACGCAGAGCCGGTGCCCCATGCTGAATTGGCACCTGTGGGGGGGGTGGAAGCCCGTTTCCCTGGGGCACGAGGCCGGTTTGCTTCCCGGTGCTGACCCTGCTGGGCAGGAGCCGGCTGCGTGCGCTGCCCACGCGTGTGGAACGCAGCACGTGCTGCTGTGCCTCCCCGGCTCCGCTCCCCAACGTGTGCCTGATTTATACCGCTCCACATTTTCTCCTTGTTTCCATGCCTCTTTCTTCCCTCCCTCCCTCTTTCTTTTTTTTTTTTTTTCCCCTTGTGCTGCCTGTGCTGTGCCTTGTGCTTTTTTTTTTTCTTATTGCTCGCAGGCCTCCCTGTTATCCCAGCAAGCTGCAGTATTTGGGGCTCCATGCTTGTGTGCCTTCAAAATGGGCATTTATCCTCCCCGAGGAGGGGACTGTGGTCCCCGTCACCCTGCTAGGACATGGTCCCTCAGCGGTGAGGGGGATATTTTTATTCTATCGCCGCAGAGCACAAGCCGTGCGTCCCCGTTGTGGATGCTCCTGGCCCTTGGTTGCAGCAAAACTGGCAGGGTGGCTGCAGGCGCCCATTGCCTCCATCCCGACGTCGCTGCTGGGCGCAGCGCCGGCCATCTGTCCCCTCCTGTGCGGCGCCGGCCTGCCGGCTGCTTGCCGTGGCGGCAGGGCTTGCCCGGCGTCTGCGAGGCCGCGAGGTCTTGTATTTTAAAAAAAAAAAAGGGGGGGAAACTAAAGTTCCATTTTTGCTTTGTTTGCCCGTTTCATATGCGTAACCTGACTTTTTGCTGGTGGTGTTTTGCTGGTTTGTTTTTTGGGTGTGTTTTTTTTTTTTCCCACCCCCTTGTTGCCGTGCCAAGCGCATCGAAAGTTTGCTGGGTCTCGCGTGCGTGCGCGGATGCCGAATAATTTAATTAGCTGCCTGGAAGGGAGCCAGCGCGGCGTGCATCGCGCGGGAGGCGGCTGCTGGGGAGCCTCTTCTTTTCTTTCCCTTTCCCAGCCACCCCCCTCTTGCCTCCGCCAGTCTCCCGCGGGTTGTATCTCCGATGTNATGGGGAAGTTCAGCTAGCACTTGCAAGATATGGTTGCCTTAGCAACAGGCCTCCTAATCTGGTAGGTGACCTGAGAGACTGTGGAAGATGCAGGGGTTGGTTTGGCATTTCATTATTTCATGAGGCTGCGGCTCTCCAGCTGGTTCCCTTCCCAGCGCCGCCGCCGCCGCGGCTGCTCCCCCCGCCACCGCCCCCGGCATTCCTCGGCAAAGCCCCGGGGGGGGCTGGCGGCGCACGGTCCGCTCCCTGGGTGCTGGTGGGTCCCTGGAGCTGGTACCCGGGAAGGAGAGGGGCTCCTGCAGCCCTGGTGCTAATCATCAACTTTAGGGTTGCAAAGACGGTTTCCTGCCTTGCCTTCCCTTCTTCCAAAGGATTTGCTGTGGTGGTCTGGTGAAGTAGCCCCTGCAGCCCTTGGGAGCTAGGGATGCTCTTGTTGGCACTTCCAAAATCCAGATTCTGGGGTCCGTGCTGCTTTGGGGTGAAGGAGCGGGGCGCTCAGGCGGTGAGCTGAGGCTCGGGCAGCAAACTGGTGGGGCGCGAAGAGGGGAGTGTGGGTCTGCAGTGGTTGTGAAGGTGTTGGAGATGGGATGGAGGGGTCCAGCAAGTGTTTTTGGGGAAGGAGGGTGGGTTTGCTAGGAGCGTGGCGGCATTATTCCAGCTGCTTTAGGCTGCTCCGAGCTCAGGAGGCCGGGCGAGCACGACCAGCACGTGCCCTCGTGTGGGTGGGCCAAGGCCTGGCCATTCCAGCGGTGCAGCCATGGCCTGTTTCTTCTTTCCTTTTTTTTGTTGGAATCACCCTGCAGTTGGCATTTCCCAGTGCGGTCCCTTTTCTCTTCCCGTCATGACTGCTCCATGAAAAGCATCGGTGAGCACCCAGCGGTGAGGCCGCCTAAATTAGGAAACCACATCAGAAAACCCTCCTGCCAACTACTCCACCTCACCGAACCCGCCGTCGGACGGGCCCTCAAACTCTTCTGCCTGCGCAGCCCCGCGTGGGGTTTGGGGGGGGGCGTCTGTCACACCCCGCAGCACCTGCGGGCACCAAAGCGCTGCGCCCGGAGCTCTTTGCTGGGATGGCTGAGCCACGCTCTGTGCCCCAAACTGGGATGTTTCCCCCTCGCTGTGTGATGCTGGGTGGTTGCACGCTGCCCTTGGCGTTGCAAGGAGACCCCCAGGGAAGGGGGGTGTCCAGGGGGCTGGGACCAGCTCCCTGAGGGTACCGACAGAATAAAGGGGCCGGGATAGTGCTGGGATCATCCCGTTCCCGCAGACCCCGGCCGTGCAGGTCTCTTTTGTTGGGTTTTTTTTTTTCCTTTTTCCCCCTCTCCCGCTACCGCACGGCAGCGGTGGCAGCTGCCTGCGGACGCCAGGGAGAGCCGCCTTTGTTTATCCGCCTCTCCAGCAAAGCGAGCGCGGGGATGCTCTTGGATTGAGGTACCGATCTGTCATCCCCCAGGTTTTATGCATCCCCAGACAAGAAATCAGCGGCGCAAAGCGCAGACTTTTTGTTACTTATCGCCGAGCTCTGTGCAGAGCGCGGCTGCTGAAAGCAATCTGGTGTCTGCAGTGCCCAGATTTATGGTTTCCCAGCCTCGCTCTAGGTGCTGGCTTCCACCAGGAAGCAAAAAACCTAGTTTGAGCCATCGGTGTAGGAGGAGAGGACCGTGGCGGTCTGCAGCATCGGACTCAGGCAGGTCTGGTCCCCCAGCTGGTGAATGTCCCGGGGAGCCGAAATGTGGCTTGGCTTTCCCTCTGGGTCTCCTCCGCTCGGGGCATGCTTCTCCCTTCTCCACCCACTCGCCTCATCAGGCTGGCAGAGGCTGAAGCTGGCCCTCGGTGAGCAGGGGATGAGCCATCAGAAAGGAGGAAATCCAGGTGAGCCAGCAGAATCCCTAGAAATCCTTTTTTTGTTTGTTTTTGATCGCTTCATCCCTTGTTTTCCACCCCCCGTCTCTGCTTTGTGAGGCTTTCCAGGATTTGTCCCACTCAGCAGGGATTTTGGGCGGTCAGCTGGTTCCCCGGGCACGGACAGAGACGGACGGACTGCCGACCAGCGGGCACGCGCCAGCCACCCACGCAGCACTGCGCCCTGCCTGCCGGGGCTCCTGCGTCTCAAGTGCAGCATTATGCATGTGTGGCGTTTTTTTTTTTTCTTTTCCTTTTTAAAGAAAATCAAAATTCCCAGGGAAAATGAAAAAAAAAAAGCTGTCTCCCCCCCGCCTCCGCCCCGCTGAGAAGCGGCTCTGCGATGGTGGCTGGAAAGCGAAGCCGTAAGTGTTGCGCGTGCCATCTGCTCCGCTTGGATCGCGGGAGCGGCTGGAGCCGGCACAGCCTCGCGAGGAGGGGGGGCAGTGCTTGCTGGGGTAAAGTTGAGGTCCCCCCCCACCCTATATCCTTGCAGATGGGGACTCGGTGGTCCTTGGTAGGTTTGAAGCCCCGGCTGGCATGCTTGAGCCCTGGCTGGTTCTGGTCAGAGGTGTCTGCTGGAGGTGGGTACCCGTGAGGGTGTGCAGCCTCCTCCTCTGCACCTGGGAGGAAGAGCTCCTCAGGTCATCCCTGGGACGAGGATGGTTGTGGGGTGGGATGAGTCCATGCAGAAGGGAATGGGCAGGGTTTGGGTGCTCAAAGCGTGGGTGTTTTACGCATTTGCAGCTTCAGTAGCTGCCTGAGTTGGTAGCACCTGTGGGTGACTGGGTGCTCTGGATCATAGGGTGTGCGTCATGGGGACCCAGGGGTGATCGCTGTTGTGAGAGCAGCTCAGCACGACACACGTCGTCCTCCCAGATACCGAAGAGAAACTCCCTCCCCAGTACGGAAAAATGTTGGGCTGTCTCTGGAAAGAAATGGACGTGTTTGTGGGTTTCCTTTGGGAACACCTCTGGGTTCCCATGCAGGTTCCTCCACCATCAGGCTCCTGCTGCCTCTGGCTGGGGCCACGGACAAGCTGGGATTCTCTCTGCTTTACCTGCTTTTTACAAAACTGGTGGTTTTTTGAGACCCTCCGATGGGTTGAGCCAGCAGATGCAGAATTGGGGTGCAGAAGGAGCCTGGGCTTCCTCCCTCTGAAGGCGGCAGGTTGCTGCCTGTCCTTGGCAGCTGTGGCGACGGCTCTCTGCTGGCTCCACCACCAGTGTTTTTGGTGTATATATGTAAATTTTTTTTACATATTTAGGAAGGTGCTCAGAGGTAGGGGACTCGGAGCAGGCACCAGGCACCTTCCCCCTCTCCCCATGCAAAATGGTCACTGCTCTTCACCTGCCTTCGCTGCCGACAGAAAAGGCAGCGGCAGCGTGGGTGGGTCAAGCTGAGGAAGAAGGAAAACATTCTCCAAACAAAACGGGAGGACTTGTGAAGGAGAGATGGGAAGCTGAGGGAGGGGTGGAACGGCTGGGAAGGCATCTAAGCCAGCGGTGAGCCTTGCTGGTGGTGCAGGAGGCTGTGGAAGGCTTTTGGTCTTGCTGGGCTTCAGGGCAGGGTGGAAGGAACAACATTTCCCCATGTGTGTTCCCGGCTCAGCACTTGTGAACCTCTTCAGGGATCCAGCTCAACCCCACGGAGGCTGCCTTCGTAAGACACGTCCTCTTCGCCAAAACGCAGCATCCGGGAAGCGGCGCCGTGCCTACAGCACGGCAGCTCGCCGGAGGTGCCTGCTGCCATTAGCCATCCCACCTTGCCGGGCACTAACTGCGAGCGGCTCGGAGCACAGTGCTTTGGTGGCTACCCCTGAGCTGGGCATTCAGAAATTCGGTAATTGGGCTGGAACAATTATTTTTGGCTTCTGCAGAGGGAAACGCTATAAATAATCACCCCGCGAGCTTGTGCGGTGACTTTGCAGCCTCCGCGTGGGGGGGGTTGTGTTAGGTTGGGGTTGGTTGTTTTTTTTTTTTGCTGCCGTCCGGGTGGCTTTTCCTTGGCAGCTGAGAGTGGGAGACTTATCTGCAGAAAATGCAATTTGAGTTGATTAAAGAAACTCCTGCCATTGGCCCAGGCTGCCAAACTTTCTGCAGAAATGGTTACGCTTTCTGAGAAACCGCCCCAGGGACCTGCCGGGCTGCAGCCTGGCCCTGGGGCGGCAGTGGTGGTGGGGATGGGGGGGAGGAGGAGGAGGAGGAGATTTGCCCAGGCTCAGGGAAGGAAAACAAAGCAGAAAACAAAGGATGCCAGTCTCGGCGGTGTCGCACAGAGGACTTGCTGGGAAGAGGTGCGGAGGAGGTAGTGGTGGTGGGCATGCTTCTGCGCTTGCACCTCTCTGGTGACAGCAGCTTGCAGAGCCTTCAGCCCAAAGGCTTTTGGTCATTATGGAGGTGGGTTTTGGCCAGGGACTGATCTGGACGTGAAAGCCTCTGCATCCTAGCACTCATCCTGCGAGCTTCCCCAACACCCATCCCAACACCCTTGGGAGCCAAATCACAACAGCCTTAGCAGAAGCAAACAGCATCTAGCGCACCTTCTTTTGTAAGCCCTCTGTCGCATCTCAAATAAATTTGCATCTAAATTGACAGGCTGGTTTTAATGTCTTCTGGCTATATAGTGCTTAAAGGCCCAGGCTTCCCTTGTGGATGGGTGCAGGGCATCCTTCGCGCTCGTGCAGGGTGCTGGTGTGGTGGCACGGAGCAGTCCTAGGGTGGAGGTGGGAGGGACACGCCGTGACTGCTCCCAGGGAAGCAGAAACTTAGTTTTTCCTTTTTTTTTTTTTTTTAAAAACAACTTATTTAAAGAATTGAGGCTTATTAACAGGCTGGTGCCTGAGGGTGGCTGATGATGAAGGATGGTAAGCCAGGCTTTCCTCCAGAGATGCAGCTCTGTGCTGGACTGCTCAGACCCTGGGTACCTTGCAACGCTCTGGGTTTGCAGGAGCACATCCTGCATCTCTCTCCTCACCCGCTGGCAATTAAAACACGTCCCCGTCGTACGTACTGGCTGCCAAAGACAACAGCCATAACGCACCGTCGTCCTGCAGCGTGTTGCTTTGGCTAGCGCACCGCTTGGTACCTGGGCTTGGGGGGCATCGCTGGGGCTGGCGCCTGCCCGGGGGACCATAAAAACAAGCGTGTCAGGAAAGGCTGCGTAGAGCAGAGCATCTCCTGAGCAGTCTCGCTGTGGCAGCTTCCCTTCGTCATCCATTATTTATTGGATCCTCTGCAAAACAAATGCGTTCCTCGGCACTGATTCTGATGACGGTGCTCATTTGACAAAAGAGGTAAAAGGAACTGGTTTTGTTGCTGGTCTAAAAGACTCTAACAAAAAGGTGCATTTCTTTGCTGCCTTCTCCTGCAGTCTGTTTTGGTGTCAGTGACATAAATCTACGGGGTTTTAGAGCCATGATAAAAAATTTTGGAGTCTCAAAACCTGAGCTGTCGAGTGATGCTGTTCCCTGGCGTCCAGTGCTGTTGATCCCCATCTTCCCGGGACCCACAAGGGTGTTTGCTGTGGCTGGACCGGGGGGCACCAAGATGCCTTGTAGCTCACAGCTGAAGGTTTCTGAAGAGGGGAGTTCCATGTGCGAGGAACAAGGGCTTTGTCGGCCGTGTTCCTCCCCGTGCGTGCCGTTGGAGAGCAGCTCTACTTCATGGGCGCACGAATAAAAGCACTCTGGAGGTTTGGGGCCGGTGGGGTGGTTTTTGCAGGGTTATTGGAGATGCCCTCAGTCACACCAGTGGCACAGCCAACTCTGCTTCGTTTACACCAAACAAACCGGAGCGGTGGGCTGAGTGCTGGGCCGGGAAGTTTGGAGGGAGGAGATGGCACGTCGGAGCCACGTTCGTCGGGATGGAAATAACTGTCAGCCCCATTCAATCTGTCGCCTTGATCCCGGGGGACAATTGCAAAACAGGATTACTGGTACTTAAAAATTCATAGAAAACGTTTCTTATCACAACGTCATAATTGTTATGACTCAGAAGAGTAGAATTGCCATTTTCCTGTGCCTTTTCCCCCCCTCACTTTTGTTGCATACCGAGTCCCTTGCTGCAGCTGCAGAATTGTCAAAAAAAAAAAAAAGAAAAAGAAAACCAAACCCAAACCAGGGCGATGCTTTATTTTATGCTAACTGCTGCATTTGACTTGAAAATGATGTCCCACTGGGTCTCGTGGTCAGCGTATTACGGCGTGATGGATGGCTGTCAGAGCGGTGGTGGCTGGCAGATTGCGATGGGTGGAGGAGAACAGATGCCCGGTGACTTCAGGGGCTTTAGCGGAGCCCGGGACTGAAGACTGGAAAACAAAAGCAGATGGAAGGGCTCTGCTTGGGCTAACTATTCTTCTCCAGCCGCGTGTCAGGGAGGAAAGCTTGTCAGGCGGCCGTGTCCCTTCTGTGCTGTTCCTCCACGCTGAGCTGGGCTGCCCGATGAAGCCATGGGCGAGCCCCTCTTGACCTGAGGTCTGAACCTGCATGCAAACCATCACTGCAGACCTCCAAAGGGCAACCTTCCCCCCTCACTCCCCCCTTCCCAAAAGAACAGCTTGCCTTTATAGAGTTCACACTCCATTTGACGGTTCCTGTTAACCCTTGGCCCTACTGATGGATCTGAGAGGAGACCCAGGCAGGCTCTGGTGGTTACCCATCTGGAGGGTGGCCACCAGCGCGTTTTGTGCTCTGCGTCGTGTTTGTTTGGAGTTGTGCAGGACCACATGAATTTGAGCCAAGTGGCTGGAAGCCTGGTTTGAATAAAGCCCTTTGTGGGCGCTGTTTTGCAGCCCCTCATCTGCTCCCTGTCGCATCTCTCCTGCAAACTTTTCGACGCTTTCTACCCCTGCAAAGGGCTTAGGAAACATGCTGCCCTGCCCTGTTTCTCTGCTCACATCCGTATTTCCTTATCTTTCATCCCTTTGCCTGCCTCCCACCCCTCCAGTCCATCCAAACTTGGGCAGGTGGTGGCCACCTTCCCAGCTGGCGGTTGCTGGGGATCGCAGGGTTAATGGTGAAATTAAATTTCACTGCTGTTTTTAAATTAATTGAATCATCAGCGTGGGTAACGGGAAACAGTGGTATCATAACGTATTTGATATGGGTCTTTAAGTCAGCGTTTGCTGCAAAATCTAGAGCGCTAGATCTCAGTGGAAGCGATGGCTAACTGATATATTGCTGTTACGGCCACAGTACAAAGGCTCCTGCTACATCTTAAAACGTTCAGGTCATAAAGTTGAGTTGGTTTATGATACGGCCATTTTCCCTGCGCGCTTCCCACGGTGCTCCTAGTTCATACCCGGAAAAACCCTGCGGTTGGCAGGAGCCAGCGGTGCTCCCGGCTTGTCCCTCTGGGGAGGCACCAAGTGTGTACGAAGATGCTCTTTTGGGTGGCAGAGCAGCCTCGGGGTTTTGCTCCCAGCACTTTCTGAGGTTTTGTCTGCTGGAAGAAGTGGTGACAGGGGAAAACAACCTTTGTCCTCAAAGAAAACAGCACAAAGACTTTTACTGATTTGTGGCAACATCTGGGCTTTCCATACTCAGTGGCCGTGAGGTGGCTTCAGGACTTGCCTTGGAGAGGAGAAGCTATCCAGGCTGAAGGCCAGCATCCACCCCCATGACGTCCCCTCTGTGCTGGGGACAGAGCTTCTGTGCTGGTCATCATGTGAGCTCCTTTTCTCTCATCCTTTAGAAAGGCTTTACTGGTCTGGTGTGATGGGACTGCATCACAGCATGGTGCCTCATGGTGGATGGTGGCACGCCAATGGATTCCCTCTTTGCCAGTGCTCATGGAGGGCTGGTGTTAATTAAAAAGTGGAGAAAAATTAAACTTAACAGCATATGCAGTGTGGAACTGCTTGCAGATTTCCCCCCAGGCATGGTTCCTGCATCCTGCCCCAGCAGCCCAGGACTCCCTCTCGCCAGCTCCCTGCTCCGGAGAACACAGGTCTATGGATGCCCCTCCAAGCACATCTGTGCGGCGTATGGCCACATCAGCAGGGCCGTCTTTCACAGCCAAAATCTCAAGGTTCCTTAACCAACTGAAATCTATTAGAAGTTGCCTCGATATAAATACTGATCTTCACATTTAACTCTGGTTTGCCCAGCTGATATTGCCCGGGCTGGTGGTGTGGAGCACGAGCACGCTGCAGGACCACGGCTGGCTTTAGGAGTAGTGTTCTGAGGGGGGCACCAAAACCCCTCGGTGCTGAAGAGCTTGTTCTAGTGCGTTAGTTTACATTGTGTGTTAATACTTGCTTATTATTTCTGCTAGTTATGGCTCTAATGAGGTGAGACATGCCATATGTTGTCCATAGGGAGGGAGCGCCGCAGGTGGGGTGGGGGGCCGGTCCATGGGTAGATGCATCGTGGAAGAGCCTCAAACTGCTCCTCCAACATGCTGAGCTGAAACACCAGCCGATGCGGCCGTGTCACGGGTGTTGGTACCCACGTCACGCCACAGAGCCGTCTACCTGCCAGCAGCACCTTCTCACTCTTCATCCGCTTTCATCTTCTCCAGGTCCTAGCAATTTTTTCCTACCGTTCCTCCTTCCATTCTCTTACCCCCAACAGGTTTTTGCTCCAAAAGAGCCTGGTTTTGGGGCTGGGTACAGCCGTGCCACCCCTGTGCCTCCCTGCAGGAGAAGCAGCAGTGCCCTGATCTGAGCAGCCCAGGCTGGCTGCTTGGAGCAGGAGTTTGGAATGAAACCATATCACGGTAAAGAAATATTTATTGGCGAGTCTTGAACTTAATTTGAGCAGGGCTCTGCTGTTTAAACAATTGTTGGAGCCATAAACCAGAAGCCCTTAATTATGGCTAATTATTTTCTGTGGTGAATCTATATGCAAGCTCATCAGCATGAGTTCTCCTCTGAAATGCACCAGTTGCGTGTTCAGGCATCATCCAGCCTGCCTGTCCCTAACGACATGAGAGGCAGAGGTGGTGTGCGCTGCCTGGCCAGGCAGGAGCCTGCCTGCTTGCCCGCGGTTTGCTCCGAATCCAGGGGTCAGGGCAGGGTGCAGGAGCCCAGAGACTCCCCGGGCAGGCGGCTGGGGACCTGAGGGCAGGCAGGAGCAAGACAGGAGCTGTTTGGGACACGGACTTTAAACTCTCCGGCATTTCGGGTTTGTTTAAAAACCAGCTCGGTAAATATTTGTGAAGCGGTTGGGATCCGGCTGCGGGGTCGGGTGGCGCTGCTGGGCGCTGGCCTCCCACGGACCCCATCCTTCCCGCGGCAGGAGGCACGGCCATCCTCAGCCTTGTGGAGGAGCTGGCAGAGGCAATGCCGGGAGCTTGGCATCATCGCACGGGCCTCGTTCCCCTCGGGTTCGGGGGAAATACGGGTGCCTCGAGGTCTGTCCCTCGGGATGCACCGGCATGATGCTTCAGCGGGATGTGTTTAGGACAAGTCTCCCGGTGAGCCTGCGCTGTGCGCCCCAGGGATGTCCCTTCAGTGCCACCCGTGGCACTTTTTGGGGTTGGCAGTGCCTTCGTCTGCCGAACCTGGAGCTCCGGCCCTGTGCACCCCTCCGGGAGGACGGCACGGATAGCAGGGTGGGAGGGTGGCGCGGCACCGCGCGTCGCAGGGGAGCGGTCCGGGCTGCCTGTACGCAGCAGCTGTCAGCGCTGCTGCCTGCGCCCGCCCGGCCCCAGCCTCTTCCTCGTGGCACAGATGGTTTTAACACTTTCCTGGGCCTTTTTTTTTTCTATAATTAACTCTTGTTTGCAAGTGGGAAGACACTTCTTTCCTTTTGGCAGAGCCATCAAACTCTCCTCGGCGGCGTGCTTTTTTAAAGCCATGGTGTATCTATCCCCCAACTGCAGTCTGTTGTTTTTACCAGGCTCTTTTATGGCTCTGCGCTGCGCCCCCCACCCCCCCTTTTATTTTTCCCCCTTGCTCTTGCCCGGAGGTAAAATCCGCAGGGATTGCAGGCGGAGGAGGCCCAGCTCCGGGAGGGGAGTTAACAACGAATCCGGCCAAGGCGATACAAAAGCCAGTGCCCAGGAAGGGGGAAGATGGAGGGGGCCCTTCCCTGTACCGGGAGCCCTTGGAAATCCCCCCTGGCTTTGTGTGGCTTAGCAGGGTGCTGCCTGCACAAAAGCCCCTCGTCCCTGATGTCACTTCCATGCTGCAGCTGGGAAGCGTTTTCCCAGGAGGGGCCGTCGCCTGCCGAAACGCTGGTGGGTGCGGGGGGCTGCTGCGGTGGTGCCCCATCCCACCAGGACAGGAGGAAGGAGAAACCCCACGGACCACCAGAGCTTCGCCGGCACAGCGCGGGGCTGCCGGTGGCTGGGGGGTCTGGAGGGTGCCCCAGGAGGGGTGGGCAGGGGAAGGCTGTCATCACCCTGAGGATGCGGGGCTCCTCTCCAGCTTGTACTGAGGCTTAGAAACCCTCGAGTGCCATGGGGCATCCTCTGCCTTTCAGGGAGCTCAGGGTTTTCTGCAGCTCTGTGTGGGATTTGGGGGTGTTTTGTGCCCACAGAGGCGAGGAGCGACGACCATCAGAGCCAGGAGGTTGTGGGATGCTCAGCTTTGGGGACCAAGGAGTGTTCGCCGTGAGGATGGGGCCACAGCCGAAGCACCCGTGGGCATGTCCCTGTGGAGCGGAGGGTGCTGTTGGGGCTGTGCGCCGGTGCAGACCCACCAGCGGTGTGCCTGGGCTTGCGCTGGGGCGTTGTGAGAGCGGCTCTGCTTGCAGGGAGTGGAGGAGCTGCTGGTACCTATGGATATCAAATGGTGGATGGAAAAAAAGGACGAGAAAAAGCCCATCAGGAAGTTTCCATTAGCAGTTCATGGCCGTGACCCCCGTGCCGGTCCCCTCCCTCTGCTCATCATCCCCATCCGTCCCTCAGACTGCCACCCACTCTGTAACCAGGTTTTCCCCAGCGCTGCCAGTCTAAACACGACCTTGCAGAGATGCTCGGTGCTCTCGCATCGCTCCCTCCCCCCTCTGCTGTCTGAAAGCCTGGGGCTAAATTTTTTTTTCTTTTTCCTTGCTCTCAAGACTTTAAGTTTTCCTGCCTCACGTACTAGTTTATTGCTGGGTCAGGGGGCAGGGGTTTCCATGCTGGTTTTATAGGGTCCCTCCAGAGCTGGCTTCAAAAAGCTCCCAGTTCATAAATGGGGGGTTGGTATTAGCTGCGTTATTTTGACGGGGAGAGGTGCTCTTAGAAGTGAAATAATTAATGTTTTGTAAGCCGTAAGGGTAACATAGTCTGGCGTTTTGTTAACCAAACCTCTCTGTGAGCATGCAAAAAAAGTGACTGAAAACCCCCGCCTTTTTATCAGAAACCCTCCCCTAGCCCCACGTGCACCTTGTGAGTTTGCTCCCTGAGTTATACAACCCCACAGGGACTTTTCCGCAGGGAAGCCCCACGGCTTGGCCGTGCCCTGGCTGCCGCTGCCAGTGGTGCCGGAGCAATGCGGAGAGCTGGCCTGAAGGTAAATAAAACGTGGGGCCGCTTCGGAGCAGCGTTTCCTGTTCCAGGTAGGGGTAGGCAAGAGAAAGCAGGGCTGGAGCTGGGGTGGTACAGTGAATTCCTCCCCGTCCCAGGGGTATGCACCTCTTCTCCTTCTCTAGAACATGCCGTAACATTTAAAATGCCCTGGAAATTAAAGCTTTTCCGTTCAGCCTGCTCCTCCTGTAAAATCCCAGCCTAGCAGGGAAGGTCTGTGCCCCCTCCGAGCTAGCTTAGCCCCTGGCTTTTGCCGGGCACGGAGAAAATCACCGGTTCTTGGGAAGGAGCGCTGAGCTACGTGCTGGCTTACGTCAGATTTACTCTTTCTGTCCTTTGCTCTAGCTGCTCTATTTTCAAATGCCTCGAGCAATCACCGGGCCTGGGAAACAGTATTTTTGGGGGCAGCACCCACAAATAACTGCAATAAATAAACCCTGCTGTTAAAAAAGGGGGGAAATGGACATGGCGGGCTGCGCTCACCTGGATTTGAAGAGTATTTTTCGTGCGAATGTTCATCAGAAACTGTGCATGCACAATCTGTTGGGACACTGCTGCAGGGGAGCGTCTCCTGGGGGGGCTGAGGGGGCTCGCACCCTTTATCCACCCATACACCACTTTCGAGGTGCAAAGCACTGCTCCTGAGGGGATACAGGGTGCAGAGGGGCCGCAGCGGGTGCTTCCCGGGGGCAGGTTTGGGATACGAGGGCTCCATATGGCTGGAAGGGATTAGCCTGGAGGATTAGATGAGCGGAGAGGAGGGGAAAGTTGCTGCAATCCCCAACCCCTCCCCAAAACCCCTCATCTCTGACCCCCAGCAGATGTGCAGGGATGATTTCTGGGGACATTTAGCACCCCTTTGGTTTTGGCTGTGCCCCCGGAGCCACAGCCCTGTCTCTGTGCCGCCAGGGGAGAGCGGTGGCTGCGCCGTGGGGTGGGGTCCCGCACCAGCGGGTGATGAGGAAGGCTGGGATTTTCCTCCCACCACCGCCTTGCACCCACGTGTTGCCTCTTCCCTGGAGCTCAACACGTTTTGAAGCCGAGCTGTTTGCCCAAGCTTTAAGGTTGCCCGGAGAGAGCGTCAGTGGTGCTCGGTGCTGTGTGACACTGCTCAAACAAACCTGCTCCCCAGGGACCAGGGGTGGGCGAGCCTGGGGTACGGCGCTCAAGCAGTCGTGCATGGTGTGACCCAACTGGCAGCCAGCCGGGGCTCGGGGAGGGTCGGCGCCGCTGCTACGGGGCGCAGGATGCTCGGCAGCTCCGTACCTGGGCAGCACTTAGGTGTAAAGCGCTGCGCAGAGGGGTGAATATTTTTACCATGTTTAAAACATCACCCTGGAAATTGTAGTAGCAGCGCTGAGGCACGATGGCTTTTCTCCACGCATGCCAGTGAGGGCATCCCGCGATCACCAAAACCCATCTCGCTTGGGATCGGCGTTTGCCAGCGGCTTTCCTTGTGCCATCCCGGTGTTGCTGTCCCTGCAAAAGCTTGTGAAGGACCAGGTTGGCTCTCAGAGCGTGACAGCAGTCTCACGGAGGGCTTCCAAGCCCATAGTTGCTTCTTGGGACACATCAAGGGTGCAGAAACCTGGTGAACTTACCAGGGCAGTGGTCCCAGGAGGGTGGGTGCTGTCTGGGTGATGGGGAGGACAAAAGCCTGTAGCTATAACTGCTGCCAAATACAACAGTCCTCAAAATTGGCCATAAGTCCCTCCTTCCTGGTTAATTTAGGTCTCTGACAAGCTGCCCTGGGTCTGGCCAGAGCGGTGCTGGCTGCTCCCGTGCAAAGTCCGACATCTTCCTCCCCATCTGCCCCGCCGGGGTTTATGCGACCTGCTGGACTCTGTACCCGCGCAGCACGTCACAGCCCTTTTTAGAGTCAGCTGCCACCTCTGCCTCGATTCGCAGCGTTGCCATCCCTCCAGCCGCATATTTAATAGAAGATGCTGTGCGGGGAAGATGCTACGAAGCATCTTCGAACATCAACAGAGCCACTTTTATTTAAAATTGGTTTTATATTTGTTTTGTTTTGCTAAACTGCTTTGTTACAGAAGGGGGGTTGATTTATTTTATTTTATTTTATTTTTTAAAGGCTCCTTGTGGAAAAAACTTTCCTCTTCACAGAGCAGCAGGCACATCCATCGGGGGCCGCTGCGAGCGGGGACGGATGCTCGGCCACCTCCGTAGGTACGCAAAGCCCGTTTGAATGCCTGCAAAAGGTTACAGCGGCGCTTAAGCGCCGCTGTAACCTTTTGCAGGCGTTCAAACGGGTTTTGTGTTATTACACGAAGATCGTGGCCGTCAGCATCTCGTCAGGGATGGGCAGATGGTGTTCACCTGCTCCGGACCAACTTCTTTCGCCCTTTGGCTTTGGTGTCGGGGAATAATACCGGGGCAGCTGCTAGCAGTAAAATAGGCTTAAGCAAATGGGATATTTTGGCATTCAAGTGCATGACAAGAATGGGAGTATTTGCATTAATTCCCTCCTCTCTTTCCCTGCGGCGGGAGACGCTGGAGAAAACGGGGATGTTAGGCACCAGGCATCACTCTCTCCCTAACTCAAACTTGCAGCGTATTTTATATTATTTTTGATTGCAAACAGCAGCTGATGAGCTGAGACGCAAGATAGCAAGGATAAAATAAATAAAAAAATAACATTTCTAATCTGCACCCATCTTGAATGGGGAAATCGCCGCCCCGTGCTGGATGCCTTCGGGGCGGTCTGGGGGGTGCCGGCTAACCGATGGGATTGGCAATATCCTCGTTAGTTGTTAGTAAATCCTATGGACAAGTTAAAACCATGTTTTTTCGAAGGCACGTGGTGCAATGGCACGACGTTTTTCTAAAGCCACGGGTTATATTTTTTTTTTCTCTTTAAATTAGATTACCAATTTAAATCTATCTTTTCTTACAACCCCTTCCAAAATTCGCTTGGCAATTTCGGTGTGGAAGAAGGCAGAGGAGCGGTGGTTTGTAGAGGCTCTCAGAAGCAGTAGTCGGGCTGCCAGCAGCCTCCCTTGCACCTCATCGCCAAATTATTACTATTTTTTTGAGAGGGAGGCAGTATTTTTCCCTAATCTGGGCTTTTCAAGGGCTGGTAAAGGAGAGGACTTGATTTTTGGCCTGCTCAAGGCAGGGATGGAAGGCGAGCTGGTGCATGCACCAACCATCCAGCCACGCGACCCCAAGTAATTACAACCTGACGGCAGCGGTGCAAAGCGAGGGGCATCACGGGGACCTACACCCGTCTGCGTTAACCATCACAACTTTGCAGAAAACTCTGCCAGATCACCTCTCCCAGTGGCTTTGCTTGCTGTAGCGGTTTCCCTTTTGGGTTTAAAAATCATAATAATTTTTAAAAATCTGAAATTAACCTGTAAGCTTTGCATAGAGCTTGCCTAGATACATCAGGAGCAAATCCAGGGGGAACTACGAGGTGTCTGGCGCGGGAGGAAATACGGGTCGTCGGTGCGAGGAGCTGCGCGGCGGCGGTGGCTGGGTGGCCGTCGGTAGAGCCGAGCATCCCCCGCTGATAGATGAGCGGTAGATTAATAGTCCTAAGCAATTGCATTATCTAATGAAAATTTTATATAATTATTTTATATAACTTTTTTGGCAGGTGGACCCTGAAATGGATGGTATTGATTGCTGGAAAAGAGCCTGGCCTGTCTGTTGCTAGAATTATTAGAGGAGAATTGATAGTAATTAATACCTGTGTATTTACAGCGTTTTCCAGGCTGCTAATTGCATGAAACCCATTTGAGCTGTTTTGCAGCGGGGAGGGTTCGTACATTGGTTTTAAGGTGTGGGCTGGACGTGGGTCTTGTGCCAGGGAAGGTGCCAGCAGTTCTCCCGCTGCTGCCACCGAGCTGGGACACCCGCTTCACCTTTGCTCCAGGGTGGGAGTGGGGGGGGCACAGGGATGCCCATGGCAAAGCATCCCTAAGTAGCAGGGATGGGGTGTATCCGCGCACCCAGCCGTGCGGCACGAAGCACCGCAGCGCTCTCCTCTGCAAAGCCCTTCCTAAGTCGGGGGAAGCACTACCAGCAAGCCCGGCTTAACTTCCCAGGAGTTGCCCTTTGTAAACCTCTCCGTACACACGCGCGTGCAAACCCAACCCTCATTGTCTTCGGTCCATTTCGCGCCTCCCATGCTTCTCCCTTTCCCTT
>VWZZ01004414.1:2205-40579 GCA_013399095.1 Psophia crepitans
GGGGGACGTGCCGGCGGAGCCCGGAGCGCTCTGCTGTCAAACCGGGCTCGGGGGGCCGCGGAGGAGCAGGAGGCTCCAAGCTGTGTCCGTGCTGTGGCAGCGGTTCTGTAAGGCTACATGGGGCTGCGGGCTCCTTCCCCGAGGTCTGGCATGGGCATAGTCAAGGCGATGAAGAGCTGCGGTGTACCCAGGCTTTGGGTCCTTGCTGCTCCTTTAAAAGAGGGGGGAAAAAAAGGTTTAGGTGCTGTCTGACACCTTGGGAGGTTTTCCCGTGTTATTGCGTGGTGTCGCAAGGTGGCAGATTTTGGGATCTGGGCACGTAGGTCCTCTCGAGACGTCCCCGCACCATACGTAGGAGAGATCCCATACGCCTCCCCTGTTCGTGGGACGTGTTCCGCACCCGTGTGGCTTCTCCCAAGTGCAGCGCACCCAGAGGATGGCAATCGTGGTGTTCGGTGGGGTCGGTCCGCTAACCTCGTGCTCTGGGGAAACCGGGCCGCTCCCCAGCTGCTGGCAAGTGTTTGACAGCACCTTGCCTGTTCCGCTGTGGCCCACGGGAGCTGCTGCTGGTGCTGGTAGCGGTGCGGAGCGGAGGCCTTTTCCCGGTCCGAGACCTGCAGCTCTTGTCGTGTTACAGAACAGCTGGTAAAGCCATTTACCCTAGGTCATGCCTAAAGTTAGAATGGGAGCGTTAAAAGTTGAGGTGGGCTCATCCGCTGTGTTCGCGTAGCCCTGCGCAGCAGTACGGAATTGCCCTCAAAACGAGCAAACAAATGAGGGATGTAGGCGTCTTGCGTCTCTGTGCCCTGCTTCACACTTTCCCTCTGACTTCAAAGGAGGAAGAGGAGGAAGACAGCAGCCCTGGAGTGTCCTTCTCGCTCTCTTCAGAAGAGTCGGAGATGGAGCCTGAGGAAGAAAGGATCCGTTACAGCCAAAGACTGGTCAGTACTGGCCCTTAACGATCAAATTCTGTTTCCTGGTTCCGTTGCAACTGAAGAAAGAAAAGGCCTTTAATGGCAACAGGTTTAAACAACCCCAAAAAAGTGTTGCGGTGGCTCGCTGCAGCCTGCCCAGAGGTACTAGCTCGGCTGGCGGTGGGTTAGACGGGTTTGCGGGTCCTCTTTGTGTCACAGAGTTTGCCTTAACGAAGGGGGCTTGGCTCCTGAACTCTGGGAGAGGGGTGGGTTGGAGGCTGCGTCTGGGTAAGATGCTTTGCAGAGCTGCTGGGGAGAAATATGCAGTGAGTGTCGGTGTAGTTTCTGGCACAGCAGGTTTTCTCCCTGTGTTTGCAACAAGCAGCGAAGCTGAAATACTGTGCGTTACCGTTACGTTGGCCTGGACTTGATTTGAGTGTGCTGTGAAATCTGAGAAAACCAGCTTGAAGCTCGAATTTACTTGTGCCTGTGCACGCGTCTCCTGGTGTTTTCTTTTGGAGGGAGCTGTAGTTTATCAGGAGCTCTGGCTTGTCCGATGTTTGCGCTGCTGTTCAGGGCGCTGCACGAAGCCGCTGGTCCGGGTGTTGGGCCATCACCGTGAGCGGTTTGGGAGCAGCTGCTGTTGAGAGACTGGGGTGATATTCCCGGGGATCCCAGGGAAGGAGGGAAGCTGCTGTCTCTCCCGCAGATTGGTTTCGAGTTCTTTTGAGGTGGTTGGAAACCCACTGGGAAGAGCGGATGTCAGCTCTGTGATAGCTGAAGCTGTGGTGGAGTTCCTCACCGAGTCACAGCCCCCTGTGTACCCTCCACCTTCAAGGTGCTGCCTGTAAAGGTAAATCCTTATCCCTTAATACTTTTGAAATCGTTTGCTGTGAGGCAGCATGGTATTCAGCATTAAGCTTTGCCCTCGAGAGCGAGCGGTTCTTGTTGCTCTTTTGTTGCTGCAGGGGTGCTGGGAGCCAGCACGTGCCTTGGAGGTGGCCTAGGGACGGAAATCCTCCCGCGAAGGTAGAAAGGGTTATTCCAGCGCTGGCCCCTCCGGAGAGGAGGGTACTGCACAGGCTGTGGTCTGTCCAAGAGCTGCTTTACCGAAGGCGTGCTCCGTGGCGTCTATTCCATGTTTACTTTTTGCAGAGGGAATTCTCATACTGGGTGACTTGCTGACAGGCGTCTGTACTTTTCTAGTCAGCCACCTTAGCCTGCTTCAGGAAACCGGAGTGACTCTGGTTTTAATCTTTTTTTCTGAGAGGATGCTTACCAAAAAAAAACCCCAGAAAACAAACAAACAAAAAAAAAAAACCCCAAACCCCACCCAAAACCAAACTGTAATACATCTGTGGGCCCTTCAAGATGGCTTGTTTTTTCCACACGTGCTCTGGTGGATGCTTTAATTTGGCAATGCTGCCAAAAGCAGCAGTCCCACCTCCACCCTCATCCCGACACGCTTGTTCTCACAGCGGTGTGGCGCGCAGCTCGGGGTGCTGGTTTGACGGGGGAGTGACCACTTCTACAGCCAGCAGTTGAGGGGTGGGAGAGCCTCTCTTGGAGGCAATGCCAGCTTCAGATTTTGGTTAAACTACGATCTTAGCTACGCTTTGATCAGCTGAAGTAACCAAAAATAGCTGGACAAAGACGAGGCAGATGAAGGGCGCTGGCAGCCAGGAACTTACCAGTTTAAAAATGCTTCTAAACTCAAAAATGGTGAGGAAGGGTTGCTGTCCCAAGCTGGGACTCCAGCAGGATGGACTAGGCTGGATAGATGGCCGCATGCTGTTGAGCCACATGCTTAGGGGTCTTGGGATGGCACACGGGCAGCAAGCAGAGGATGAGGCTCCCCAAGGCTTCTGTGGCCTCCCGAGCGTGTTGGCTCTGCTGGCCTGCAGCCGAGAGGAGGAGGAGGAGGCACGACGCCTGTGTGGTAGGTGAGGCTTACTTGATGCCTCCTGCTTCGCTTTTCCTGGGAACTTCCAGCTCGTTACGCTCGCTTGCTGCGTCAGTGGTGCTCCCTTGTTGAAGGACCTTTAAAAGATTATGATTTTTTTTCCTCCGAGATGCACGGTTTGAAGTGTGGGGAGCTGTTCCCTTAGCTGGGGTTTCTGGCCCTTGCAGAACAAGATACTACAGGTGAATTATCCAGGCAGTGCCGAATATGACTTATTTGAATATCCTACTCCTACATACGCCTTGGTCTTGGGAGCTGGTTTTAACAGGCCTGCGTTAAAAGTTTTAGGCAGGGAAACAAGTAGTCAGTATTACAGTGCCTTTCTGCTGCTGTAAGTTGTGGGGTTTTTGTGTGTGATGGGGATCAGTGCGGGTGTGACAGGAAAAGAATAAATATATTGGAAAAAAAAAATAATGAAACTATCCAAGTGGGATGGGAGTCCTACCAGCCAAACAGCCTTGGCCGGAATAGCTGATAGTGGTGAAGGAGCTGAATTAATCGCACGGGCAAGTAGCGTGGTTTGATGGTACCGGTGGCCCGAGATGGCAAAAGAAGCTTCTTGTCTGGTATGTCAGGGTGATTACACCAACAGCATCGTCTGACTGACCAGTTTCCATCAGGATGTAGAGGAAGCCTTGAGTGTTTTGTGTTATTTTATTTAGTGAGCAATACTGCTACCTTCCTCTGGTTCAACGACAATCTGACCTATGACCAAATCCGTTCTGAATGGGTTTGTCAGTATTTGTGAAAGATGTGAGTTTGGAGGAGAAACTCGCCTCTGCTTCAGCTGGAGTCGCACTCCTACAGGACCCCTCCGCCAGCTCCCGCACCCCGCTGTGGTATAACGGCCCTTGGATTAGGTGGGTCGCGCCGCTCTAACTGCGTGTG
This sequence comes from Psophia crepitans, assembly GCA_013399095.1. Classification (NCBI taxonomy): domain Eukaryota; kingdom Metazoa; phylum Chordata; class Aves; order Gruiformes; family Psophiidae; genus Psophia; species Psophia crepitans. Next base: position 5,971 of record VWZZ01004414.1, read on the forward strand.
TCCTAGCTCAGGCTCTGCCTCTGTGACTCCCGAGACGACGAAAGCCTGGGCGAGCTGGGCTGGCCACAGAGGCCTGAGATATCTGTGGGAGGATGTCTCTCACTCATCCGAAACAATTAAAACTCTGGAAGAAGCTGTGTCCCGGCGAGCTCTGGGGGGCTGCCGCAGGTAGGGACAGGCTGCCTGTGGGCGGTGCCACTTGAGCGGGGACAGCGCGCGCAGGAGCAGGTCGAGGGAGATTCAGCTGGGCCTCCCTGCACGGCGAGTAGCGGAGGATGGGACTTGTCAGGCACTGCAGAGGAGTTTTCTACTAAGTCTGCGATGCGTTGCTGCTCCTGGGCTCTATAATGAGGCAGTACTTCGGGGGCTGGGTTGAGGTGCTGGCTTTAGAAGCTGTAGATGCGTGTTTTGCAGGCCCTTAATCGAGGAGCTGAAATGCTCTATTGTATCCTGCGGCCTGAGGGGCGGTCCAGCCCTGGCGCTAGCAATGCCACAGTCCTTCTCTGAGGCTTGGAAGTCTGCTGCTGACTGTCACTGGGTGGTCGCCTCCAGCCCACGTCATGCCAAGCTCCCCAGGAGGAGGCCAAGGGCACACTGGCACCTGGAGCAGGAGCCTGGACTACTTAAAGACAGGAGCGGCAACATGGGCAGCTTTAGCTGTGGACTGACAGCTCTGGAGAAAAGGAAGTTCACTCAGTGATGCTGTGGTGTTCGGATACTCTGCCTGGTCCGGCTGTCCGGCAGTTTGCTCGCGGAGCACGTTGTCTGCCTTGTGCCGCCTCAGCACTCACCAGGATCTCCGTGAGGTGATCTGAGAGTCTGAGCAGAAACTGTTACCTGCGTGTAACTGAATTTTTTGGGAAGGTGAGATCTGTGTTGGATCATCGGCAGGGAAGGAACCTCCTGGCGGATGTTCGGCAAGCTGGCTGGCCCGTCTCTGGAAACTGCAGCCGAAGGGGATGTTTGCCCCAACGCTTTCCTGACGACGCTTGGCGCGCTGGAGGCGCAGCGTGCCTGCCTTGCTGTCGCAGCCCTGAGCGCGTGCGCGGTGCTCTGCTGAGGAGGGGTTTCCCTCTTGCTCCAGTCTTCGCCGCACGCGAAGCTGCTCTGCCCGTCCAGATCTGTGTGAATCTGCGGAGCTGCCGAAGGGCTCCTCGGCGGGACGCGGGGCTGGTGTCTGCCTGCCCTTCTGCGGGGGAGTCACTGGGTGTTCCTGGGCGCTGGAAGTGCGAGGAAATCTTGCTGTCTGTTCCAGGGCTGATTTTGTCAAGCCTTTACTGTGAACTGAGACTAGCGAGACTCTGTGAATTATGGGTTGGGATTAGCACATCACTGAAGCGGGGCCGTGCATTTGTGGGGACAGCACTCGGTGACGGGCAGCACCGTTGGATGGCTTTGAAATGGCTTGGGGGAGCATAGCGGGAGGCTGCCACTACCCTAACGACAAATCCGGCCCGTTGTGGTCTCCCTGCTGCTGTCAAGTCAGCAGTCTGTATCTCAGGGTGTGGTTCCAAGTTCGGATTGCCCGTGTTGCAGAGCTGGTTTAAGAGGTTCTCTCCCTCCCTCTGTTAGTGCCTCCGGAGCTGATGCCCCTGAGCTGAATGCTGCTTCAGGGAGTTGTGGATCATGCAGGATCTACAGTCCCTCTCGGTCTTTCCTGTTTAACAGGGAGTGCAGTGACAGGACAAGGGGGAATGGGTTTAAACTGACAGAGGGGAGATTGAGATTAGATGTTAGGAAGAAATCCTTCCCTGGGAGGGTGCTGAGGCCCTGGCACAGGGTGCCCTGAGAAGCTGTGGCTGCCCAAGGATCCCTGGCAGTGCCCAAGGCCAGGTTGGAAGGGGCTTTGGGCACCCTGGGCTGGTGGGGGGTGTCCCTGCCCATGGCAGGGGGTCGGGTTCCAACCCAAACCTTTCTATGATTCCATTCCCTAGATGAAAGTTGGCAGGAGAGAGTATCTAATCCAAATTGTCTGTGCCGGGCTAGCGAGCTAGCTGCCCCACCAGCAAACCTGACGAGACTAGAGAGGTGGCAGTCTGAGATAGGGAGACAGGGTGGGGTAGGAACCTCTTAAACTGGCTCTGCTGCTGGAGAGAGCCTGCGGTGGAGTAGCCTCACCCCGCCTCAGGGCAGTGGGTGCTCTCCAGGGTCCGGCACAGCTCCTGCTGAAGGTGGTGTGGTGACCGTCCGTGGCTGGGTGCAGTGGCACCCTTGGTTTTGGTTGTTGGGGATCATGACACCCGTGGAGCAGGGGACCTATCCACTGATAAGTGCTCTGGGTGCTCGAGCATATGGGAGATGAGGGGGGAGCCCGAGCGTGAAATGCTGTCTCTCCCATCGCTTGGGGCAGTCCATGTCCTGCCTTAGCGCTGTCCTGCCCTGCCCTCTGGTCAGATCCTTACGTGAAATTTGAGAGGAGGCCTCTGCCTGTCCCTACCAGCCAAAAACTGAGGCCTCTCCTGTAAACAGCAGTTAGCAAACCTGTCCTTACACGTCGGTGTCCACGCTATCCCCTGGGCAAGAGTTCACATGAGCTTTACGGTATGTGGAATCATCAGCTGAGGGATGGAGCTTGGGGAGCGTGGAGGAGCAGTTCCCCTGTGCAACAGTGTGTGCTGCAGAGTGGCACCAGCACGCTCACGTGTGCGCTGCCCGTGCCGGAGGGGTGCCCAGGCTGGCACTGAGGGGTGCCCAGGGTCACAGCGCTGCTAGACTTGTGCTTTCCCTGTTGTTCGTATCGGTGGTACCAAACCCCTTCTGCAGGATGAGGTGATGTCAAGTGCAGGACACAACCCATGGGGACAGGAAGGTACACGCATGCTGGTGTCTACGTGACAGACTTGTGACAAAACTCCATGCCTTATCCCCACACCGCCAAGGGGGGAGACAGCCTCAAAGCTGAGAGGGGGAGGTCAGCAGGGAGCAGGCTGTGGGCTGTCTGGTAAGATAGCGAAGAGGAGGACACAGCTGCTTGCCCTTCCTGTGCTGGTCAAGCGGTTGCCCTTGCTCTATCTTGAATGGCTCCCGCTGTCGGGACAGTGGGATGCAGCGAGTAATCCCTTCCCCTCAGGTTCGGCCTGACTTCTTGTCTGTCCCCCTTGCGATGCTGCGTTAGCTGTCCCTTGTGGTGAGGGTCCCTTGCGGTTCCTGGCATTTGTCATCCTCAGGCCTTGGTGTGTTTGGCGGAGGCCAGTCCTGCTGCATACCGGCTTTCCCAGGGCTGATCCCATTTGTTGGGACTTGGACCTGCGTGCTGGGATGAGCCTGCCGGTGTGGTTCCCGCAGGTAGTCAAGCAAGGGACGAGAAGCTGGGTGGTTGTATGTCGCCCCCCCTCCATGAAATTTGATGTTGGCAATCCCTGGCCCTGCCAGGCGACGTTCCCTCCTGTAGCCTGAAAGGGCTGGGAGTTTGTCTGCTAGAGTGCCCTGTGTGAAACCCTGCCTGGCCAAATGTCGCTTCTCTGCTGGACACACCTCAGTTTCCTAGTCTAGACAGGACCTCTGCAAGTAGGGTAATTAATTTCTCCCACATGCCTCTGCCTCAAACTGAAAACACTACAAGTGAGTCACTCCCAGTGACCCAGGTGTAGTAATTGAGCTCTAAATAATTTAGGGACTGTTCAGATTCGATCTGGGCAGCTCTCTGGTGGAAGCTAGCAGCAGCTGAAGGCTGTCCTTGGAAAGCTTTAGAAATCCCTGGAAGCATTTGGATCCCGAAAGATGCAGGAGCGTGCTGGTCCCTGGGAGAACTGGTCCCCACAGCCAACTGGGCGATGTTTCATGTCAGCGAAGAGGAATGCAGGAGGTAAAACTCTCTGCCGGTTTCTTACTGTCCCAAACCTGGCTGTGTCCTGAGTGAAGCTGCAGCGAGCGAGCAGCCAGACAGTGCAGAAGCACTTGAAGGTGTTTGTGAGTTACTAAACAATATTTGCAAGTTGTGTCTGTGTCTCCTGTTAATGAGCAGGAGTAGGTTTCCACAGGGTTATCGCAGCTGGAGGTGGCACTAGCAGGTTAGGACAGCAGCCCCGTGCCCCCAGTTCCTTTTTATTGTTGGCTGATTATGTCAGGAACCACCCAGACAGGGGTCTACAGGTCACTGGCTGGGTTTTGGGGAGAAATGGCACGTATGGGGGAACAGTGGCATGCTCAGAAGGTGGAGAAGCAAGATGGTGCCCTAACACTGTTTTCTGAAAACGCATGAGGGAAAGCGACTCCTTGTCCTCGGGGTGAGGTGTCTAGTGCTGCTGGTGATGGGAGAGCGTTGCCGATTCCAGAGGAGGAAACGATGGGTGAGCTCTGAGTGGGTAGCCTGAGCTCTGGAAAGCTCGATTTGCTGCTGGAGATGACTTCCTAGTTCCCAGGATTTCCTCCACAATGCCTGACCTGCTTTTGTTTGGGCTGAAGAGGTTCAAGGCAAGTGGAAGGTGAGGAGGAACGTGCCATACCGCGCCGCATTGCTGCGTGTTGTCATGCAGCTGTGACGGAGGGCAGCGCAGCTGCAGCGCGAGCCTGTGGCAGGAACTGGTTGGGGCGGCTGCTGCACCGAAACATGTACCTGTGCGCTCGGAGAATGCTTGGAGCTGAGCAGATCTGCCTTCCTGGGTGTCCTGCCAGAGAGGGAGGCGAGAGCAGAGAAGGATCTTGCTTGGTTGCCTTGAGACAAGCAGAAGAGCCAAGCTAGTTGAGCTGCAGGCTGAGCTCTCTGCTGTACGAGTGTTTGTGCTGGTCCAGGCTCGACCCCTTTTCTGGAGGGCTTAGGGTAGGACGTCAGCCTTCTGGGGGCTGTAGGGAACTTTGTTCTTCCCTTTCCACTGTGGTCTGAACTCCCTGTGCTGCCCACCTTCAGGTCTCCCTTGGCTCACGACTTTTGGGGGCCAGGGAGTAGTGAGGGTGTCTTCCTTCTCTAACTCACACCTCTCGGGTCCTGTCAGCGCTGCCGAGTAGCAGCTCTAGGAGCAAACGCTCTCCCACCTCCGTGTTGCACCTTGGGCAGGTAGGAAACGCTCTGTGCCGTGTCCCCCAGCCAGCCCGCGTGCCAGCGGTTGGACCGCACGGGCTAGTTTTCATTTGTTCTTGCTCATCTGTTGGGGAAATCGCAGGCTCCAGCGTGGCCTAATGAGAACACGCACGAGCTGCTGTAGGTCGCTGATGCTGGAAGAGCTCCGCTCAGGGAGCGGGAGAGGAAGATGCATCTCTGCCGGCGGGTTTTCCTTGCTGGCACTCGAGGTGGTTCTGACAAACCTGGTGACAAGGTGTAGCCTGAGAGCCCGTGATGGGGGAGAGGAGGTGGATCCGTTTGGCAGGGTTTCTCTCTGTTCGGTTTCAGTGCGTCCATGCTTGTGCATCTCCGTTGCTGTAGAAACGGTACTGGGAATAAACAGCGTGAGCTGGCTGTCCAGGGACTGCGGTCCCTGTGGCAGTTCCGGGAACTTGAACCAGAGGAGGTTTGGGGCTGGGATCTGCCCGGGGTTGCAGGGCCGTAAGAAGAGACGGGTGAATTGCTGCTTGTGCAGCAGCAGTCTGACGGGGAGGTGCGCTCTCTGCAGCGCTTCCACCCGGGTCAGGTGCCTGGAAGGGTGCAAATCTGGGTGGCGTCCTTGCTGCCAGCAGAGCTGAGGTTTATGGCGCCGCAGGTGATGCGCCCGTGTGTGTGAGCGAGCTGGTGGCGGGGAGGGCTGGCAGTTTTTACTGCTGCCAACTAGAACAAGCCGTATTGATGGTGAGGTGGTGAGCGGAGCCATGAACTTTCTTCCCTACACTACACTAACGCTGGGTGCTTTTTGTCGCTCCCTGGATCTTACGTGTTTTAGCTATAGCACTGTACGCTAACACACCCCCCCACACACCCCACACTGTTTTGTGTTAAGGAAGAGACTCCAGGGTGTAATCATCGCCTGTGGTTTTTGTTAGTGCCGGCCCCCAGGGCTGGGAACTGACTGCAGCATCCTGCTGTCATGTCTTAGCCAGTCCTGACAGAGTCTGGGAGAAGAGGTCGCTTGATAAAAGGCACCAGGGGAAGGAGCAGGACGTTGCTTGACAGCACAGTTATCTAGAGAAGCAGATCCCAACCAGTGGGGTGCGTTCTCACTGCGGGTGAGATCCGGAGGGGGTGATCCTTTGTGATGTTTCCTCTTACCTTGCCTGACTTTTCGTGAGGCGGGGGTGAAAGTCTGCAGGGTGAGAGAGGAGAGAGGCGGTGCTGCGGAACTTGGAGAGACAGCGAAGCACATGCTGGAGGAACAATCAGAAGCTGTAAGGGCAGAAAAGCATATATTTAATAAAAAACAAAAGAGGCTAAGAGGCTGGCCCGTGCTGTTCAGTCCCAGAGCGTCCTCCTTGCTCTCCCATGTACCCTGGCTCTTGGGAGCTTTAATCTTGGGATCGAGCTGAGGCAGCTGAAAGTGGAAAGGAAGGGGCTGGCAGCGTCTGCTCCTTTAGAGTTAGGCTGCCTCGGCGTCTCCAGTTCTCCATGCATAAATATTTCCATGTGTCCCTGGGCTCCTCAGCCCCTTTGCCCCATTTGGAGTAGGGAAGGGGCAAGTACTGGGCCTCTTACGGAGCAGAGGGGAGGGAGCGTGGTGGTGTAACAGAGTACGGAGGAAATATTCGTCCTGGTGGACAGTTTCACGTGCTGTCCGTGTTTTTCCCAATGGTCCTGTGTTGTTTTCCTTGTTCATGAGCATCCTGGGCCCTGGAGCCTGCACCTCAGGCAGCCCGTTGCTGTTCTTTTTAAAGGACAGCGTCGGCTTAGCAGGAGTTGCCGTACAAACCTCCGAACTTCTGTGCTCTGGCTGTCCGAGCACTGCCGCGGTCCGGCCTTGTGCGGTCTGTGCCATGGGACAGAACTAGCGCCAGGTTTCTGCAGAGTTGGGTTGGGACACTGGGAAATTTGGAGGCTGAGCTCTTCCCCACTGAAAAATCCGAGCTAGTCCCCTGAACTCCCAGCGTGGACACGGAAACCTGTCCCAGAAAGGAGCGGAGTCACGTAGCGTTGACCTACTAATGCTGGATCAGCCACGCCTCCGTCTCGGAACGCACGTGACTCCATCTGCCCCTTGTTCCAGCTCTGCTGGGTCTCTGCCCTGTGGTCTGTGTGGGCTCAGCATCTGGAGGTAAGCAGCCCACTCTTTGCCCTGTGGGGAAAGTGGGTTAAGTGCATCCAATTTTCAAACCTGCCTTTCTGGAGAAGTTTGGTCTACTTTGTTCGATTTTGGAGGTGCTCTGTTGCCTCCATATACGAAGCAAAAGGAGTAGCAGAGCTGGCTGCACTCATCTACCTGACATGCTGGGGACTCGCTGGCAGGGGAAGGGCTCTACGCAGCAGGCTTTTTCCTTGGGTTCCTCCTGGTTTGGAAGGGCTGGGAGGTAATTAAAGGGATTTGGGGGATTTGATGGCCTTCATGAGCTTCCTGCAGGCAGGGTTTGTCCAGGTACCAGGGTGCTGTGGCCATATGGGTATGGGCAGTCAAAGGGGGGTTGGTGCCATAAAAGCCCCTTGGGACAGCGGCTGCATGTGAAATCGCTGCAGGTGACTGGAGTGGGAAGCCGTGTCCTTTCCTAGGAGCAGTGTTTCCTTATTGGGACTGTTGCCAGACTTGCCCATCTGTGATCTGATCTAGCACGTTCCTCCGTCTCGTGGTTTTGCTGCTGCGGCTGGTCAGTGTGTGGTTTAGCGGCAGCTGCTGGAGTTCTCCTTGGCCCGTTGGTGCTGTCTCCCCACCTGCCTCTTTCAGCCTTGCTCCAATTCCCCAATTACTCCTTGCGTGCATCCAAATTTGTAACCCAAAAGTGCAAACCAAAGCGTTCTCCCTGCTCATTCTGAAACAATGCCAGCCCTGCTCGTGCTAGGAATCCCTGCTGGAGCTGTGAAGCCTGGAAGAGCTCCAGTTCGCCGTAGATTCCTGTTTACTCCCAGCACTCTGAGTCTGTCTTTGTCCAGGAATGTACAACCTGGGATATGCCGGTTCTGCTTTCCACCTCGTGAGAGAGACAGGAGATGATGAGGGGCATTAAACCTGGGTTAAGCATGCTGGATTAGTTTTTGGGTTCCTCTTGTAAAACCAGGCAGCAGAAGAGTTAGTTCAGTATGGCCATCTTGTCCAGATAGTCATCACCACTGGGTAGGGCACGCAGTGCTGCTAAAATTAGCCACCCGCTAGCATGTCCTGGTGTTGGGCTGGCCTCCAGGCTTGCACGGAGACAGATATGGCCACCGACAGGTTGTCCTGGACCTCTTCCTTGGGGGATTATGGCCTTCTCTTCAGACCCTGCTGCAGGACCTCCTTCTAGCTGGGGGAGTGGGGAGCCCAGGACAGCGTTATTGATTGTCTCTGGGGCACTGGCAAAGCAAATAGTTCTGCAGAGCCCAAATATTAACAGAATGACGTGGGCCCCTCTCTGCAGGACCCTCTGTACCCCCAGGGTGACAGGAGATGCTGTGGTTTAGTTATTGTTTCCCACGCTTGGGAGGAAGAGAAGCTGAGGAGAAACCGAAGTGACTGAAGGTGGGGAGGAGCAGAGGACATAACATGCTGCCTCGCTGCTGGCAGAGAAACACACGTAACGTGCTTGGGTGGGCCAGAGCTTGGAGCCTGGGCCAGGGGCTGAGGTGGGAGGTGCAGGCTTGGAGGAGAGGAATAGGGAAAGGAAAAGCTCTTGTGCTTAAGATAAGCAGTAACCTGGCAGTCTGCTGATTGGGTGTCGTCATCTTCGTTCCTTGGTTCTTCACGCTGTAACTGGGAATACTTGCAAGGGAGGGTCTGCCCCGCACAGTCGGTCCTGGCGTCGGCACCCGCTCTGTCCCGTGGCGGCCTTGCTGCTTCCGTGCTTGTTTGTCCTCCTGCCAGGGGTTGCCTTTGCCTTGTGCCTTCCTGGAGAAACGGGGCCCTTTTCCACTGATCTACTGGATCTCGCGTAGCCTCTGGGGGGTGGCTGTTAATTACTGGCTGATCTCGGCACGCTGTCTTGGAGCCTGAGGTCCGGACACTGCTGTTTGCCATAGGTACTCGCTCAAGATTATAATACCCATTGATAAGTTTGGATGTTGAAGGTTTGGACCTGTCCAGGCAAGAGCCTTATTTTTTTGGCTGTAAAAGTATGTGAGAAGTTAAATTCATAAACTGAGGAGAGTTGGGCTTGTTGGTTTATTGCCAATTTCCGTGCACTTCAGCAAAGTAAACCTGCAAAGGGATGGGTGGCCAGGAGGGACCTGGTGAGGAAGCTCAGTGGTGAGTGAGAGGGATCCACTGGGCGGTCACGCTGTGCTGTATGTACGCTGGGGGCCAGGTAGAAGTTGTATCATCTGTGGCGAGGGGAGTTTGGCAGGAGGGAGTTCAGAAACAGGAGTGGAACTTGCCTGTGTTCTTCATGTCAACATCTTTCCTCTAAAGGAGTAAGGGAGGGTTGTGGGAGGCTTCAAACCAGGCAAGCTGCTCTGGAAACTCAGCAGACAGAGGAGGAGGCACAGGGAGAGGAAAAACGAGGAGTGCTGTGGTCTTCTGAAGTAGAATGAGCTGTGGCATAGCAGGGGGAGGCTTCCTGGGGTCGGGGGGATGGAGAAGTTGGGAAATCAGGGAGGGAATGGCAGCAGACGGGACAGGAAGTGACTAAAATACTGTGGTGGTTGTTGGTTTTGCTCTGTAAATATGTGAGGCTCTTTCAGCGAAAGGACAACTTGTTCTTTTTTCAAATGTGACCTTGTACTCCTCCTTCTCTCAAAAAAACCCCGCAGGAAAGTAGTCTTCTGGTTCCCTTCAGCTGACTGTCAGTTCCTTTGCCGTTAGAGGTAGCCGTGCGCCATCAGCGCAGCGCTTGCTGATGGGGAAAGGTATCCGAGGAAGGGTTTTGAAGAGGACCACTGTGGGGCTGCATCAGGCACTTCCCCTGACGTCCCTGGGAGAAGGAGGCTGCAGGCAAAAGGATCGGAATAGGAGCGGTAACACTGGAGCTGTCTGCAGGATTAATATTCATGCTTCCTATTTCCTCCGTTAAGTGAACGGTGCCCAAGAGGCCCAGAAAGAAATGGTGAAGGACAGCTATCTTAGATGGCTGACTGGCGTTGGAGGATGAATAAACTGCCTTTGTCTTGGCCCTGCCTGACACAGAGAGGAAGACTTGGGACTGCATCTCTGTTCTTCGTAGTAAAACTCTCATCAGGATGAAAAAAATGCCCAAATCCTAACAGAGCTCAGAAAGATGGGGGGGGGGNGCTGAGCTTCCTGGGACAATCATGGATGGCGGTTTTGGGGGCATCTGCTGATCTCCTTTTGGGAAGTCGTGCGTCCCTGGCTGAACCGACAGCTGACATGGGGAAAACCTCCCCGTAGCTGAGCCGCCCCTGGGAAGAAGCAGTCGTTAGTCGAAGAGCCCAGGGCCGTGACTTGCTGGCGTGCTCTGGGGCCTGCCTGGGCAGGGTGGCACCAAGAAGCAGAAGGAAGAGTTCGGAGAGCTGCAGCAGTCTGCTGGGCAGGGGTACTCAGCCAGGACCCAGCTGTGGGACAAAGGCAGCCCGCTCCTCCCGAGCAGAGATCAACCTCTGTGCTGTAGGAAGGATTTGTGCAGCTCACCAGTGGAAAGGTGAGGTTGACGTTAGCGTGTCACGGCTTTGCGTGCCTCCTGCCCTCGGCAGGTAGCACCTGTAGCCCGTTATTTAACCAGGCAGCAATTCCCTGCCACGGCAGGTGGGGATCAAGGCACAGCAGAGAAGAAAGGGGGTTCCGGAGCATCCCTACGGGAGCCCTGAACTTGTTCACCGCTGACCACACCTGTCCCGGTAGGGAGGCACGATTTGGGGAGCTCGGGAACGGTGGTTTGTGTAACTGTGCCGTGAGGGAGCTGCAGGCTCCGGGAGGAGAAAACGCTGCAGCAGAGACTGGCCCAGAGTCCCGGCAGATGCTGCCTCTCCCTAAAGGCGCACTTGGGAGTGCAGAAGCCTTTCCTCCCTCCTGTCTGCTCTGCGCGCGCTGCAGCACTGGTTTTCCCCACCCTCCCAAGACAACAATGACATGAAAGCGCTGTGGCCCCGCCGAGTCCACGAGAGGCGTTGTGTAACTGGTGGGAGCTATTTGTATTGTGGCAGCGCGTTTGGGTCCTCAGCCATGACTGGGATCCCATTCTCCTACACACTGTGCGAATTAGGAGGCCAGACTCTTCCCTTGCCCACAGGAGCAGGCAAAGCTGATCTGGCTGGGAGTGTGGAGCGGGTTCTGTGGCTGATGCTGGGCTGATGACAGGAGCATTAGACTTGGCAATTTGCTCGGCTGGAGGAGATGATCCTTTCCTTCTGTGTTCTGCCTCCCCGTTTCCCCATCGCAAAGGGGTTGGAGTTTAAGGTGCTCCTGCCCATTTCCTTGTGTTTGCACCTTGGTGGTGTTGGCCGCCTTCCATTTGCCTGGGAGGCTGTGCTGTGACCAAGGTCAGGGAGAAGAGTTGGAACAGTTCCCTGGTGCCACAGTGCGGATCCATGGGTGGATCTGGCCGGAGTAAGGTGAAGTTTATATTGCTGCTGGCTTGTGCAGTACGTGGCCACAGCAGGTTGGGCTGGTGGAGTGGCATCCTCTGAAGCACAGTGTGTTTCTGTGGTCATAAAGCCTCCGAGTTTGTTAGTGAGTGACCAGATTGTTTGCTGGGAGTAGGATCTGTCCTTGGAGCTGTAACTTCTGCTCAGAATTAACCAACACAAAGTGGTCTTGTGGCCCAAATGCCAAACTGAGCAAACTTCAACTTTTCGGCACTCCAAAGGCTGGACCTAAACACTAGGGGGGAGCACAACCATTTTGGTTAAGCATGTGGGTTTATTGTGCTCAACTAAAAGTGATGGAGGCAGGCTTTGGCTGGGGGAGCTGGTGCTATTCCCCCAGGGGACTAGGTGAGGGACGCAGCCCTGTGGCACTGCAGCTGATCCAGTGGTTACCTCCTGCTGCAAGGAAGAAGGGTTCCTTCTCCCAGCTTTCTCCCTCTGGTAGGTAATCATCGATCCCATCCGTGAGTTGCCCTAAAATTGTTGCAAACAATCCCAGTCTTCTCCTGGCTCGGTGCTGTCCCACTCTAGCAAGTTTTAGGTGTTCCCAGAGGAGTGACCGAGCGCTGGAGCTAGCACCGCGCAGTCAGCAGGGTACGGGGAGGGAGCCAGGAGGATGGGGAAGGGAGCAGAGCATCCCTAGCTTAGCCTGGGTCATTCAGCCCTGGTGGGAATGCTTTCTTGCTGGGACTGTACCCCCAGCGTGAGTGCAGCACCCTTCTCTGGCACCAGTGGGATCTGGATCGGGCCTGGCCGTGCAGCCACGTTTCTGTTAAATGAACTGGCCTGCACGATGCAGAGCCCGTGCTGGCTTGGGGCCACTTCCAGAAGGACAGACAGCGCCCGATGTGGCGTGCAGTCTAGCAGGGCAGCAACTGTGGCTGCTCCAGAAGGAAATCTCACAGGGAGCTGTCAGACTGCGCTGGCGCTGGGTTAGTACTCAGTTGTGTGGCCACTGCAGTCGTGGTCTGAGCTGACCCCCAAGGATGCTTGTCCAGCCGGGCTGTAGTTGTACTTAAACCAAGTAAAACACCCGTGTGTCGCCCTGTCTTTCCTGTCCCGGCTGTAGGAGAGCACCGAGGAGCAGGCCAGCTCATGCCATCTGACGTTCCTCCGGGATAAGGGAAAGCTGAGCGCATCAGCCGGATGCCAGGGCTGTGACGGCGGCGAAGCGGTGTTAGCTACCTGCTCCTGCGTTCGTGCTGTACCCTGCTGCCGCCGAGCTTTTCAGGTCGCTGGTGCCCTTGGACGGGTGCTGTCACTGGCCTGCGCTGCCCTTTATTGTAAGGTTCTGCTTGGATTGGGGCCGCAGCCCGTCGCTGCGCCTCTGGCTGGAGCTGCGGGCCAGCCCGGGTCTCGCGAGGTGAGAGGGTGCTGGTCAAACGGGACGCGCCTGACTTTCAGCCCAGTGCGGTTGCCCCTCTTGTGTAATTTAATGAGGAGCCCTGAAATACAGTTCAGACTTCCAGCCTGGGAGCCAAATAAAGGTTATTAAGCGACTAGTTTGGATGTAGCCGCCTCTTGCCAGCATTTGATGTGCCAAACCTTTTTATCTTGGGAGATTTCCTGCAGGGAAGTGAGCCGCTCTTCCCAAAACCTTCTGGCTAAAAGCGAGTGTCTGGAGCCGGTCAAAATGCAAACCAGGACCTTGTCCTGCAGCGAGACCTGCAGACCACAGGGCCCAGCATCCTCTGCTTCATCACGCGTGTCCTCTAATCGGCTTAACGACAGAGAAATGCCTGCCGGGGCCGGTAGTCCTCGGCCTTGTTCCCTGGGCTTGCCTGGGGGTGGGTGTAAGCGAACAGTTAGTCATGCGGGAGGGTCGTTAGCGTGCTTGCCTGGACGAGGGGTGCCTTCAGCTCCCCTGGTGTGGTTTAGTAAGGACTAAGATACCTGCAAAATAATCTTAAATCCCCTGTGGCTTCTGTCCTTGCAACAGTAAGAGCAGTCAGAGGTGTCCCAGCAGGAACAACAACAGGCAGCCAATGTCCGACAGCAGCGCGGGGCAGGATTTGGGACGTTTCAGCCGGACGGGGCTCGCACAGCTCCGGGGCCAAACAAGCACCGCGACCTCCGCTGCTTCTTCTGAGGGCAGAAATACAAAGGGGAAGCTGAAAATCGTGTTTCCTTGGTATGTTTGCCCACATGACCAAAGCCTTCCACACCCTTGTGCCGCGTTCTTCGGGGCAGAAGTGTTTCGAAATGGTTCTGGGATGGGAATTGTTGTTGCCCAGCAAATCGGGGCTGTTTGGGCTTCCCCCTTTCCTGCAGCGGCGCTGAGGAGGAGCCTGTGGGTGTGCGTGGAGCTGGGATCAGCTGGGCCGGTTTCTTCTGTGGGCTCACGCGCTGGTTGGCCAGGAAAGCCCTGCGTGCGCGTCCCGCTGGCAGCCCTCCGAGCGTGTTTCAGCAGCGCTGTCCCTCCCCGGCTCGGGCAAAGGCGGCGGCCAGCGGCGCTTCCTGAAGCAGGCGCTGAGCTGGGCTGATGGGGAGAGGAGCGGGCGCGCCGGCACCCAGAGGTGAGCGCACCGACACCGTCTGTGGGTGCTGTGCCGCCTGCGAGGTCTCCTGTGGGTTAACAGCAGTACGGGAGCTGGTGGTGGAACTTCTTGCCCCCCAAAGGTGGGGCCAGCACTGCTCTACCTGCCGCCGCAGGGAGCCCAAGGCATCCAGGCAAGGTCCTCAGCGTGCCTGCTCCGTCCTTTCTCGCACGCCGGCGTCTTGTGGTGCGGCCAGGGCCGTCTGGCTCCATCCCTCCTAGGTGTTTTTTTTTGACCACGTCAGAGGTGAGACGCGAGGCTTTGCGGTGGGAAGAGGTTCCGTTCCTCCCGGGAGCTGGAAGCCCGGCCGGACCGCCGTTAGCTGCTGGATGTCAGCAGGAGGGCGATGGCTCCCAGGAACGTGCCGAACGGTGCCGGGGCCCGCCTGGGGAACCCGCATCCGCACCGGGCCTTTCCCGAAACGCTGGGGCTCTTCAGCAGAAGCTGAGTGTGGGGTGTCCCTCACGTGTCCCTAAATCCTGCGGTGTGCCCTCATTTCCAAGCTGAGCACCGCGCCGTGGTAACGGATTCGGTGATTTTTAAGGGAAAACCCTTTATAAGGTGGGCTCCTCCCCTGGTGTAACGCAGCCAGGTACTTTTCTCCCAGTAGTGCCTCTGCATCTCTAGCTTGAAGCTCTTGTGCATCTCCTGGAAAGCCGTTTTGTTTTTTGTTTTGTTTTTTTTTTTAAAGACTGCGAATTTGGGAGTTTCAGCCCTGGAATTGTGCTGGGAGCAGTAGGATGTGCGGTCCTAGTGCCCGGCAGCTGGCCCCAGCCACTGAGCTGGTGTGCACAGGCCGGCCCTAGCCGCGTGAAAGTCAGTTTCCCAGGAATGCGTCGCTTGGATTTAGGCAGATATCTTGGTAAAAGCCTGTAAATAAAATTAGGTTTATATTTGTGTTGTTAAAAATAGTGAAAGAAAGTACTTCTGCTCGCTATCCCCGTTTAGCGGGTGGCTTAAGATAATGGCTGCAAACCCAAACCCCTTTCCCAGCTTGTTTCCCCTTCAGGGCCCTGAGAACCTGGTTTCAGGGCTCTGAGATGCCCCATTCAGGCGAAGCCTGTTGTTCCTGCCTTGCAGATGAGGTGCTTGTGCCCCTGTTGTGCTCAGGTTTCTGAGGGGGGAGGTTAAGTTAATGAGGTGCTAACAGCCGGGAGGGGTAACTGCTCTGCCTTGATCAGCCCTCTTGAAAGTGTGAGGCTGAAGTTGGAGGGGGGAGTAGTCTCTGTTTTAAATGAGTGTCCTCACATGCTACTGCACTGGCAGTAATTTTTAATTAGTGTAAAGATACTTTTTAAAGGCATTCCTTTCTCCTTCCCCTGCCGTTTTTTAAATAGATAAGGTCAAAAAGAAGAGGGGGACAAGCAAAGCAATGTAGGGATCAGGCTGGTGGCTGTAACTCGATGGAAAACAACCCCGGGAGTGTTTAATTCAGTTTTGCCCTGCATGATGGGCTGGGGGAGCGGGGAGGCCAGGGGTACTGGGAAGGTGAGCGAGGCCAGGCGGGGCAGAGGCTGACTGCTCAGGCGACAATAAACCCTCAGGCACTTAAGGGCTTTCACCATCAAAGGTGGGCTTGTACCTCCTGGGACTTCATGTGGTCAGAGCAGGCTGGGTGAGGAAGGTGGAGGTAAGCAGAGAGTGGCTTTGGGTGAAGTCTGAATTGGTGCAGAACTCTGGGGAGGAGATCTGCGGCTTGCTGCCGCGGGGGGGGAGTCCGAGGTGCGTGCCCTCACTCGGGAAAGGACGCTCTGGTCCTTCCCAGGAGACGCTAAAAGAAGGACGAAACGAGCTATCGAATGCGCTCCACCCCAGGCAGGGAGGTGTGCCATGGCAGGAGGTGGTGCGGGGACTGGGACACACAGACCTGCGTGCCGGTCGCCTCACTGGCGATGGAGAATTTTGGCATCGCAGAGAGGTCTGTGGCTGGGACCGGTGTCGTTGCTGGGGATGTGACCCACTACGGGTGCTGTGCCGCCGCTGTGTCTCCCAGCTGCAGGCAGCTTGCTGGCTTCCAGGCCCAGATGTGACTGTAGGTGCTGCATCCTCCTGCCCCGGGCACAATTGGTGTGGCTGCTTTGTAATGGGAGCGTCCCTAATTGGGAGTAGTCAGCCTGGCTAATTCAGACCAGGTTGGCTTTTATCTGCGGGGGTTTAGGGAGCTTTCCCAGGAACAGCTCCGCAGAGCGCGGCTGGCCTCTGGAGGGGTGGTGAACAGCTGGGGGCAGTAATTTCTTCCAGATCCAGCAGTGCTGGAGAAGGATGTCTGTCAGGAATCCCAGGGCAGATGTACTTTTGAGCTCCTCTAAGAACAGGGTTACTCCCCACACACACAAACAAGGGAATTAATCAGCTATTGTGTACAAACATAGCCAAAGATGAAAACTTGAGAATTGTCTTCAGCTTAAAACCCTTTCGTTATCAGCTGGCGTTTTGGCAGGGATTTAAAGTCACGAGTGCTTTTACCTCCAGTGCAGGAAGTACCGATACACCTGTAAAAATGGGAAGCTGATTCTTTTTCCTTTGGCCCAGCTATACTGAACAATCTCCCCTTCTCCTGTGTTTCTGTGTTTACCCTCATTAGGAGTGAATGATCTGTCTCCTGTGCAGCCCAACTTGCACAAATCTGTTGGTTGTAGGAGGAGCAAATCTGTTGTTTCAGTGGTGTGTTTTGGATCCAGGACAGACCTCGCCTAAATAGGTCTTTCCTGGCTTGTCCCTCTTGAAAACTGAGACCAGCAGCGCTTTTTGAGCAAGAGACCTGCTGGGTAATGTAACTCAGTCACACAGGATCTCCTCTCTCCAGGAGCAGGAGTGCGTGGGCTTCCCAGGGACAGCCGGCTGCAGGGCCAGGGCTCCCCAAAAGCCCTGGCTGAGCTCTGCTAGGTTGAGGTGAGGCTCTGGGGAGTGAGCCGGTTCTTCTTCCTGGTCCGTAACTCTTAACCTTCCTTGTCTGTTCTTTCCCCAGCGTGGCACGATGAGGCGGCGTTACGAGGATGATGGCATCTCCGATGATGAAATTGAAGGGAAGAGGACGTTTGACCTCGAGGAAAAGCTGTCCACTAACAAGTTTAACTCCACCTTTGTGGTCTTCATGGAAGGCAAAGGTTTGTGTCGGGGCTGCTGGGCTGCAGCGTGCGCTACTGCTGTAGGGTAACCAGGCAGCTGCTGTGGTTGGCCGCTTCTGCAGCGAGACATGGTGTGTGAGATGGCCTTTCCCCGGGCCGTCTGTAGAAAGCTAACAGCGATCGCAGTTGGACGTGCTCTTGTGCATCGGACTACACCCAAAGCCTCCCCGACTGCCAACTTGAAGGGTGGTTACAAGGCGGTTGTGGCCTTAATGAAATCCTTTCCCACTGTCCTGCCTTTCGCTGCCTTTTACTTGACATCTTTCTGTAAAGCTGGGAAAGCAGTCTGCTGTTCACACCAGTTCTGTGCTTTCCTCTGCTGCAGACCGCTTGGCTTGCATACCCAAGAGACACAGAGCAGGCGGGGGACATTTCTCCCCTCTCTCCTGCGGCAGTCCCCAGGCAGCTTGAAGGCAAGGTGGGGCGTGTTGGTGGAGGGTTGGCTCAAGCCTGCTAAGGCCCTGGGGCAGGGAAGCTCGTAAGGGGGATTGGGGGCTGGGGGGAAATGGTCTGGAGAGCGGTGGGCCAGTCTGCGGCACCGCAGACTTGCTGGGACACGTGGCAGCCAGGAACAAGAGGGTTCACCTGGGTCAGCACCTGTAATTGCAGCCACGTGTCTACTAGATGCTTAATTCAAAGACTATGTGGGATCTCTCCCCTTTCTTTCACCACACATACAGCTCAGTGTGAGCCTCCTGAGGATTTACCCTGAGGCAAGAGCGTCCCTTCAAGGCCCCTCTTGCTTGGCTGTGAGCCTCTTAAGGAAGTGAGGACCAAAAACCGTGTTTCTCCCTTACCTGGCGCAGCCTGTTGAGTGGACGCCTGTCTCCCTGGCGGGGCCTGTCTGAGGCTTGTCAGCAGCACATCTCCAAAGGGGTGTAGCAGTAGGGAGGAAGAGGGCTTGCATTCGCTGGCTGGCCTTGCCACAGACACCTGAGGAGGTTTTCAGGTCTCAACTGGCAGGGACTGAACAACCTGACGTGAGTCTGAAGTTTACCGGGAGCAGGGTTGGACTAGAGATCTCTAGAGATCCTTTCTAACCTCAGCTTGTCTATAGTCCTCTGAAGGAGTCTCTCCTAACACCTTCCTGCTTTTCTTCCCACACCAGACTTCACAGTTGAATACATCCAGCGGGGCGGCCTGAGAGACCCTCTCATCTTCAGGAGCTCTGACGGCCTGGGGATAAAGTAAGTGCTGGGCACACAGAGTGGTGAATGACTCTGACCCGATTTCTTACCTCACCACGTTGTCTGGGATCTGATCCTGGTAGCTGGAGCTGTGCTCTGCCAAGTTGGTGTGACTGTGTCCCGTCCACACTGTACTTTACGTGTGGTGAGCAGAGAAAAGTGTCTTCCACCTCAATTACCCTGTTCTTAGTAGTCTGCTTGGACTTAAAATGAGGGGACTGAATGGGCTGTAGGTGATCACAATCCAACCAAATGTGTGGAAAGTCCCGCTGCTGCTCTGATGCAACATCTGGCTGGTTTCTTTCCCTGTAATACAGGCATCTATTGCCAGAGTCACGCCATTTGTAGTATTTCTGGCATTTTCCAGAACTCCAACCTGATTTTCCCAACACGGTTACTTCTAACCTGCCATCTCTCTTGCTACAGTGAGTCAGTTAAAACATGACATGAAAACATTACAGCTGTTTTTTACGAAATTAAAAAAGAATAAATAGCTGGGTCAGTGGTTTTTTGGCTTCGATTAACACAAAAGAGGAATAAATTAGCCCCAGCAAACTTTGTCAGAGCCAATATCAGCAGCGCTGCTCTTAACGTCCTCACCTGGCTGTGGAGGGACGGGCACCGCCTCACCCGGTGCACGATGTGCCGTACTGTGGGGGATTAGGTGGGAAATTGTGCCGGGCTCAGTTTTTAACCGCTGGGTGATTTGGGAGGGTGCAGGTTTGATACTGAGGGTTACGGTGTGGGTGAAGCTGGATTTCTCCTGAGCTTTTGGTTATTTCTCTGGGTCAAGAGCTGCTTGAACGGCTGCCTGCCCATTCTGCCTGTGACAGCAGTGTTTGTACAGAGAAGTATGCCAGTACAGACAGTTGGAGTAGTTATGCTGTGTCAGTGAAACACGCTGCGTGTGCTGGTTTGGCTGTGCCCTTTATTTTGGGATAATTCATACGAGCGGACGTTAAAACAAGAGCTGGGATTGCTTGCTCCTTTGCCAGAGGCCGGGGTACGGCAGCTCGTGCTCTGGAGGTGGTATATCCTATCCCCAGATCTGCTTCCCTTTCCAGAAGCTGGGCCCGCTCAGCCCAGACCTGCGCCCCCAGAGATCTGGTTGCAGGGTCTTTGCCCGCACGCAGGAGGCAGAAAGAAGCGCCGTAGTGGTGTTAGGGTGCCAGTACTGGGATTACAGGTGGGAAGGGTCTGCAAACAGAAGCACTTGATGATTTTTTTTAGCAAGGTCTTTGTCCTGCAGGATGCCGGATCCGGATTTCAGCGTGAATGATGTGCGGCTGTGTGTCGGTAAGTGTCCGGGGACCACAGCGTGCCTCTGTGCCCTGGGCAGGTCGGAAGGGACTGGGAGAGTCACCGGGTTTATCGGAGCTCGGGGTCTGGTGTTGTGGCTCCCCCAGTGTGCAGCTGGCTGAAGCCGAGCCGTCCTTAGCAGGGGGTCACAGCTCTTGAGGAGTCCAGCTTGACCTGAAGGAGCATCTGTGTCAGCGTGGGTGTGGAAGAAGGTGAAGTTACGGGAGAGACCAAGGCATCACGCTTGCGTGGGCGGGTTCTTTGAGGAAGGATTTTGTGTCTCCTGGGTGGTCCGTTGTGCACAGGGACGGTCCCGGTGATGTCTGTCTGTTCTGGCAGGGAGCCGGCGGATGGTGGATGTCATGGATGTGAACACGCAGAGGGATATCGAGATGTCCATGGCACAGTGGGCACGCTACTACGAAACACCGGAAGCTGAGCGGGAGAAACTTTATAATGTCATCAGCCTGGAGTTCAGCCACACCAAACTGGAGAACCTGGTGCAGAGACCTGCTACGGTGGGTGTGGCTCCTCCTTCGGAGGAACATCCTTTCCTTTCTGCCCACGTCCTCTGTTGGCAAGGCGCAGCCTGGCACTTGGGTGTGGGAGGGGAGGGGCTGCTCGTAACGTGCATGGGCTCGGCCGGGGACGTCACTGCTGTGCTCTGGAAGCTGCTGGAGCTCGTCCTGTGTTTGACTGAGACCTCATCTACAGCTGGTCTCACAGTCAGCCTGTGCACCCTCGGCTGCAGTGACTGTCCCTGGCCTGTCACTCTGCAGAAGCCTGACTTGGTCGCTGGCTGTCAGCAGTTAGAGAAATGGAAGTGATGGCTGAGGAGTAATCAAAGTAATCCGCTCCTGCGGGCCGGTGATGAAGAACAGGCACAGATCTGAACAGCACCTCAGTTTGAATAGGGAGGTCAGATTTGGGCGCAGCCGCAGCGGGTGTTGTGGGCAGGGTGGGGACACTGGTTCCCAGCCTCTCCCAGTTAGCTGATTTCACTGTCTGCCAAGACTTGGGCTGTCGCTCAGCTTTGGGCCCACCTTCCCTCAGTGCTGTACGCTGGGTGCAGAGCCCTCTCCTGCGTCCCGCAGCAGCGATCGGCTCTGTGGTGGCCAAAGAGAGGTGCAGAGCAGAGGTGGCTTCCCGTAGCGCATGGCCAGCTGTGAATGTCCAGCAGGGCCCAAATCGGACAGCAGAGCTCAGCGATGCTTGCTGCGTTCTGAGAGGGTGGCTAAAGCCTGGAGGCTGGCTGAGCTTTAACCGCCAAGGAAACCCCTCCTTGGTGTTCGGAAACTGCTCCCGTTGGGACAGCAGCCCGGTGTTCAGCTGGGAACCCAGAGGGTCGTGCGGCACGGCAGGGAGGTGCGAAGTGCCGAGATCTCTGAGGGCAGAGGAAGCCAAGACCGGAGGTGTGCTGGAAGGGACGCAGGAGGAGAACGAGTCGTCCTTACTGAAGTGGGGAGGTGGGATGGATGGGATGGACATCCTGAACTCCCTCTGCAGTCGGTGGAGAGGAAGGGGCAGCTCTGTACGGCCTTTCACTTCTCTCTCTTAACCGTAGAGGGAGCCTGGACATCTCTGCCTGCTCTGGCTGTCCTGAAGGTTAGCGAGTTGAATCCCACCCTAGCAGGTGCTGCCCACCAATGTGTGGCATTGTGCCAGTGGCACCAGGAAGGTTGGTTGTGTGGGGGTGGGCCAAAAAGGGGGTGTCACGGTCATTCAGCTAACACCAGGGCTTCCTTCCCTCCCTCGGTCCCGTCGTTTGCTGTGGGTGTGTTCTGGGCTGGCTGGCAGCGGCTTTGGTGGGCCCGGCGCTACCCTGCGCGTCACGAGCGCCCAGCCGTGTGTGAGCTGTGGGCTTACCAGGCAGGCAGTGGGTGTTTGAGACCAGAACAACCCCGGGGGAGCGAAAGGGGTTACTGTGCGCCTTTTCATCTCTGCTCATGTCGCCCACCTCTCTGCTGTAGGTGGATCTGATTGACTGGGTTGATAACATGTGGCCCAGACACCTGAAGGAGAGTCAGACAGAGTCTACAAATGCGATCCTGGAGATGCAGTATCCGAAGGTGCAGAAGTAAGTGACTTCCTGAGCTGTTCCAGGGGCGACAGGCAGCAGAGTGTCACTTGCAAGACAAGTGCCCGAGGGAGAAGCAGTTTGTACCGAGGGGAAGTGGGAGGAACAGTTTTCAGTGCCTGACACTCGCGAGGACGTTGCAGTTAGTTACTTAAGCCCCTGCCAAATGCTGTGTGGAAGGGTCGTTGCGTGGCTTCTAGGAGCTCGCTGCGCCCTGGGGAAACTCTTGGTGCTCGTCACCTTGAGACTTCTGGAGTTGGCCGAGCTGCTCGGCACTGCCCGTCCTCCCCTGTCAGCCAGACCCATGACACAGGGGTTTCTAGAGCCTCCGGGTCTGTGAGTATAAAAGCTCTCCTCTTGGCTGGGCTGGATCTTTTTGTGGGGATGTGACACAAATGCAGAGTGAGCTCTCCTGCAAACCCCCACCTCCGTGCAGCTGAAGTGCTTAGCACTGCAGTAACTGCTTTCTGGTGCTGCTCGGGGCCGCCGGCCTGAGCTTGGGCAGCCCGCTCCCTTTGAATATGTTATGTCTGCTCTAAAAAGTGGATCGCCGCTCGTTTTCACCTTATTGTCATTTCATTTTTCCACCAGATACTGTCTGATGAGTGTCAAGGGCTGCTACACAGATTTCCACGTGGACTTCGGTGGCACTTCTGTGTGGTACCACATCCACCGAGGGGGAAAGGTAGGAGAGCAGTCCCTGCTGGGGAGAGTTACAGGTGCTTTGGGAAAGTGCCGGTTAGTCTCTTGGAACTGAAGGTTAGTGACAGGTCTTCACTGAGAAACCCCTTGAATGGTTTCTGATGAGATGTAGCTCTGAAACAGTGTCAGATTAGAGCTGCTTGTTTGGAGCCACTTCTGGTAGCTGAGCTCAGGAAAACTCAACCCCAGGCTCCATCGAGTTGGAGTTCAGTTACATGTTACAGTGGGGATGTTGTGTTTGCTCTCTTAACTTGGAGAAAACAGATCTGTAATAGCTTGGGTGCCCTGTCACCGAAGGAGCTAGCTAGTACTGGAACGATTCGGTCAGACACCCACCAGCACTTCCCCTGGAGAGCAGAGTCACGGTCAGAGCGTGACATCTAGTCGCTGTGAAGTCCTCGCTGGGAAAGCCTCCCCTCTGACTGCTGCTGGGCGTGTGTGGCCGCTGTCGTGGGTTCAGTCTGCGCTTTAGGGTTCGCACTGTCGCAGCGCGGAAGAGCTTGCAGCCAGGCTTTTGCTCGCTGCGGCTGTCAGCTCTGCTGGAGTCTAGGAGACTTTGCGCTGCTATCCGGGGAGGGTGGCAACACAGACGCTCATCGTAGTACATCTGAATCGCTGCGGCTGGAGCAGCAGAATCTGGTGGTGGCTCAGTTTAGTAGCACTAGGAAAAGCTGGTGTGAAGGAGACTATCCTGCAGTGCAGGATTTGCCAAAGCCAGGTCCCGCCTCCTGCCCGGTGAAAGGCACCCAGCTCCCAACTTAGCCCTTGTGAGCAGTTAGAGACCTCGCCGCTCCTGATAAAAGCCGCCAGCCGCCTCGGGCTGAACGCATCCAGGAGCCAGGAGGTGACAAAGGCTGCCTGCTGCGCTGGGCGGCCCCTGAGAGCAAACCTTGGGCAGCGGCAGGGCAGGGAGCCCTTCGCTCCTAACTGCTGCGGGGGAACTGTCCGGCTGAAGGCGCCTGGATGTGCTCAGACAGTCAGTCAAGGCAGATCGCTGGGAAAAAACTCCTCTTTGGGACAAGCCCTGGGCAGTTATTCCATCCCATCTTTCTCCACTGACAGAGACTAGTTTCAGGGAAGGCAGCAAGCTCTGCCCCACCTGAAGAACCTGAGCTTCCCTTGCGAAGGAGATGTCTTGCCAGACTTCCCCGGTGATTCTGGTGGTTTGTGGCTCCAGTGCCTTCCCCCAGAGGATGAGTTAATGGTCTCTGAAGAGCCTCCTTGGGGGTGGACATCTGCTCCGTACTGCATGGAGCCGGGCAGGTGTACACCTCGAGTAGCTCAACTGTAGCTCCTACTGACGTGGCAGAAAGACACGGGTAAAGATCTCCTTCGTCCCTACTACTGCGGTGCCTTCGGTGGGCTCCGATCTCTTGACGCTTGTGTTGTAAATAACGCCTGAGGGAGCGTCCCAAGCTCAGTGCGTCAGGTCAGGAACGGCCTTGTGCAGCGACTTGCCCTCTCAAGCAGGGAAGCTGTTAAGGTCACTTCATTGGGAATTTCTGCCAGCTTGCATCCTCTGTGGATGGGGAGAGGAAGAGATTTAGGTGTCTGGAGAGGGAGCAGGGCAGGCTTGGAAGAAGCAGAGGACGGTTGGTAGCTGTTAATTACACAGTGACTTACATACATGTGTGGTCTTTATCTGCAGATCTTCTGGCTGATCCCTCCTACGCCTCAGAACCTGGAGCTGTATGAAAACTGGCTTCTCTCAGGGAAGCAGGGAGACATTTTTCTTGGGGACAGAGTGTCAGAGTGCCAGCGCATCGAGCTCAAGCAGGGCTACACGTTTGTCATCCCTTCAGGTACCACAGGGCGGGCAGGCGCATCCCGGTCTTTGCCAGGGTTGTGGCAAGAGGCTGAAACTCCTGGGATACAAGCCACGTGAGAACAGGCAGGCCTTAGCTTC
Organism: Psophia crepitans; assembly: GCA_013399095.1. Classification (NCBI taxonomy): domain Eukaryota; kingdom Metazoa; phylum Chordata; class Aves; order Gruiformes; family Psophiidae; genus Psophia; species Psophia crepitans. The sequence continues at coordinate 30,325 of VWZZ01004414.1, forward strand.
CTCCCTTGTGAGTAACTGCGAGAGGGAGATGCGGTGTGGCTCCGTCCTCTTGCTTGCCACCTCCCAAAACACGGCTGTCGCGCCCCGGTGGGTTCAGCCCAAGCGACAGGGAAGCTGTAGCTGGCTCACATCAAACTTGATCAATTATTAAAGGAGTTTTTCCCAGAGCCAGTCCCGCTGACAGGCGGAGCGGTGCACCTTGAGGACAGGGGCTGGCCCAAGGCAGCACAGCTCCTGGGCTTCCTGGGTCGCTCGTGAAATCTCTGCAGAGTTACGCTCAAATTGTGAGGCAAGGAAGGGAGCCGGAGCATGAGTTTAAGGAGCAAGGCAACTGCTCTGGCCATGAGGAAAGACAACTGAGGTCTGCACGTACCGGAGATAGGAGAACTGGGAAGCACGTAGCTAGAAGTGGATGCTGGAAAACTCTGAAACCCAACAGGGAGCTGGGAAGCAGTGACATGGAGAGACTTAGAGGTAACTGCTTTGAAGAGGGCTTGGGTGAGGAGACTTTGAGGTTGGGAGTGGGAACACTCAAGAGTGAAGAGAAATCTTTAACCTGACTTGGTTTAGCGAGCGGAATAGCTGGAGGGAATCAGCTATGTCTTGCATGCCCAGTTAGTGCGGTGCTGCGCTACAAAACAGCGAAGGCAGAAGAGACGAGGCAGGTGAAAAAGCAGCTTAAGCTGCTTGTTCGCAAGGACGGGCTCACAGCCTTTTAGAACCTGGGATGGACGCCTGGGATGTCTGTAAGATGTACTTGCGCTAGGGAATATTGGCTTGCGAGGAGAAAGATCGTTGGATCCCTTCGAAGGCTTCTAATAAAACTGTTGCATAAAAATCGTCGCCGTAAGGCTGTCTGGGGTGTCGAAGGCTGCTGTAACCAGCCGTTTCATCTCCGGCAGCAGTGCAGGGACAAGCTGTGTTTTAGCTTACAGCGGGACCAGGAACAGAAAACACCAGGGATTGTGCAAGTTACTTATTTGAGCCCTGTTATCATGATTGATGCTTCTTCTGAATCGAGTGGCCTTGCTCTAAGGAAACCCATGCTGGAATTCCCAAAATGTTGGGCTTGGCTGGATTGCTTAGCCTTGGAGATAAGAGCTGAGTTACTTTTGAGGTTTTCTTAATTGTTCAGCAGGCTCTGGAAGACTGTTTTCCTTGATGCTAGTGTTCTTAGGCCTAACACAACTAGAAAGCAACTTTGTAGAGACACCAGGATGACAAAAAGCTGTGGGCAGGAGGTGGACACAGGCAGACCTGCCACCGCGCGAGGATGCGAGGCCAGATCCGCAGGTGCATTTAAGTGCCGGAGTCCAGGTCTGTCTGTAGCTCTTGGATGAGTCCAGTGAGCTGAGTATTGAGCAACTCGGTGGCGATGCCCCAGGAGGGGTGGGCGTTGTTGCTGTAATGCAGCAGTGTCTGTCCTCCTCAAAGAACCCGGGTGGACTTGGCCAGGCAGCGTGAAGGTTGTGCAGCCTCGGCAGCCCCGCTCTGAGAAGCACGGTTCGTAAGAGACTGCAAAGGAATTGAATCAGTAGGGACCGAGCTGTCAGTTGTGAGACCTTGGCTTCACCTAGTCACTCAGAAGGATTCTTCAAACTCTGCTTTCCCTCCAAGGTTGGATCCATGCTGTCTACACTCCCATGGACACGCTGGTTTTCGGAGGCAACTTCTTACACAGTTTCAACATCCCTATGCAGCTCCGGATCTACAGTATCGAAGACCGCACGCGGGTAAGGACCTGCAGGAGAGCTGGGAGGACGTGGCCTCCTGGGAAGGTGGGGAGTGCGCAGCCAGGAGCTGTGACTGAGTCTCACCCTGTGACAGATTGTTCGAGTTCTGGTTGTCTGTAAGCGAGGCATCCTAGCCCGCTAAACGTACGGGCAGGAACTTGGGCAGAGGGACAGCCTGCAACGGGTGCTAAGTCTTGTTCTGTTCCTTCGTGCCGCCTCCAGGCAGACAGCAGGCTTCCAAGGGGCCCCGAGGCCTTGCTGGGAGTGTGGTGGAGACCTCCCCTGGCTGCCTGAAGAGGAAGGCAGCAACATGTCCACAGGAGAGCGTCCAGCGTTTTGCCTCTTCCCTTACCTGGCTGCCTTCTGCTGCTGCTTGGTGTTGATCTTAAACCTTGAGGTGGTCTAAGCTGACTGAAACGAAAGGCTTTCCTAGGTCTAGAGCAGAGAATGCTGTTGGCAAGTGGGTCTTCTCGGTTTGCTCCTGGTGGAGAGGTGCTGCGGAGAAGCCTTGGGACATGCCTGGGCTGTGATGGCCTCTCAAGCGATTCAGGGTGCTGCAGCAGGCAGGACCTGTGGGCTAGCACTCCAACGTGGAGCCAGGACAGCTGAGACACAGGGCAATGGAGTGTGTCCTGCTCCACCCCGGGCAGTGTCGCCTTGGGAAGCTGCGAAGCAGGCAGCAGGGTCAGGGGCATCTTCTGCCTGCGTGCGAATTGCCGGTGCTGATGGGACAGAGCCCCGGCAGCACTTGCCAAATAGCTGAGCCGGTAACGCTGCTCGTGATGGACTAACCCATTCCCTGCGCCCGCCCAAATGCTGTGAGATGCTGTGCTGGGGCTTGGGAAGAGGGCTTGGACTCGTTACCTTCAACTGAGATCTCTTGTGGCATCTGCCACTTCTTTTTTCCTTGTATTAATGAGGAGGCGATCTGTGGGGGAAGAGCTGCAACCCTAACACAGCAAAACGACGTGCGGGTAGTGCCTGGTCTCTGCTCTGCCTGGTGATAATACTCTTCTGCAAGGAGAATTACATCAGGCTGCCAGAAGCATGAGTGGTGCTGTTAAGCGTGTACGTGGGTTTCCTGTCTCTGGGGAGGCGACGGCTCTGGTTTGAGGCAGCAGTATTACGAGCTATCTATGTGCAGCGCTGTGGCAGAGGAGGCCTGAGCAGATCCCCTTCCCTCTTTTGCAGGTCCCAAATAAGTTCCGTTATCCCTTCTATTACGAGATGTGTTGGTACGTGCTGGAGCGCTATGTCTACTGCATCACCAGCCGCTCGCACCTGACCAAGGACTTCCAGAAGGAATCGCTCAGTATGGGTAAGCGCCCTGCGTGGGCCGTCCAGCCCTTGCCCCTTCCTCCCCCGTATCGCAGCGGTTCTTCGCCCCCTCCTGCCGGGGCACTGCCTGGCTCAGCAGCGCCGTGGGCACGGCAGGGCTGTGTGGGAAGAGTTTGGGACCATCACTTCCTCAATTTCACAAGGTGGTTTCTTTGGGTATTTCCTCCCTTTTCACTGTTTGCTGTACTGAGCAGTCAGAGGGCGTTGCAGACTAGCTGCAGGAGGTGCAATTTGTTTCTCTTCCTTTGAGCGAGCCGTCAAAACCAGCCAGACTTTTGCTTCGACTTTCGCTTCCTCCTTTGCCCCTGCGCCAGACAAGGTTCCTTGCAGCTGCAAAACCAGCGCGCGAGTTCCTGGCCCTGCTGGTGCACGCAGAGCCTTTCACAGAAGAGGCAGAGGGAAGTTGCAGTAACCGCCGCTGTGCCGCGGGCCGCGGGGCAGTGATGCTTTCTTGCTCATCAGGGCCTTCCTGCAGGCAGAGTTTAAAGTGCTGTCAAGGGTTACGTGCAAGGGAGCGCAGGGAGTCTCGCGCAGAAGGAATGTTTGGCCTCCTTACAGCCAGGGCGTGTGGGGCCCTGAGCAAGAGGCGATTTCTTACCGAGACCCTTCTTCAGAGTGGGAGAGAGCTGGATAGCCTCCACCCAAGGCCCTGGAAGAAAATCTGTCCTCGTTCTCCGAAGAGGCGGTAAATGCTGACTCCTGGGCACCTCTCCTCGCAGCCACAGCCTCTTCGGGACTTTGGATTTCTGTCCGAGGGACCCTGGCAGAGGGACACGGCTCCCAGCTCTTGTCCTTTTTCTGTGGGCTTTCGAGATCTCCCTCAGCACTTGGTTTGGGAGAGGCCGTCACTGTCATCGTCCTGCCTGGAGGCCTCCAGTGCCTTCGTCACCTTTTCTCTACCGCTGAGCAGTGTGAGGTGGGAACTAGAGGTGAAGGGGAGGGAGCAGGAGAGCCCCCTTCCCTGTTACCGGCAGGGCAGGGCGCTTTGTCGTGCACTATCAGGCTCAGGCCTCACAGTCACCTGGTGAGTCCACATCCGCTTTCTCCCATCATGAAGGCAGGATCAGGGTCCCCGGTCACTCCCAGGACCAGATGGCTGGAGATCACCAGTCCTCCAAAGCAAAGTCAGGTTGGACAGGGCTTTGAGCCCCCTAAACTAGTGGAAGATGTCCCCGCCGGCCGCAGGGGGTTGGACTAGGTGATTCTTAAAGGTCTCTTCCAGCCCAAACCCTTCTATGAAATTCAGTCTAAGGTGTTGCCATTTCCTCCTCTGGGAGGTTTTCCCATGTCCTGTGCCTCACCCTCCCACGGAAGGAGCCAGGAATGGGGAGGGGGTTTAGCTGCCCTCCTCTAGCTGCTCTGGGCCCCGCGGTGTCCTCTCCTTGTCCCCACACCTATCTGTTGCCCCAGCGTCTGTGGGAGCTGGGGGGATTCCTGTAGGAACCAGACGCCTCCTGCGAGTGACTGTCTGGCCACCATGCTCTTCTCTCACTCTTTCTCCATCATGGCAGATATGGAGCTGAGCTCCTCGGACTCTGTGAACATGGAAGAGGAGGAGGAGGAGGAAGAAGAGGAGGATGCAGCAGGGAAGGAACCCAGGCGACCAGTCACAAGACGGTCTATTCTCACCAGCCCCATAGCCAACGGTGCCAATGTGGACTATGATGAACTGGGCAAGAGCTGCCGGAGCAGCCTGCCAGGTCTGAAGAAGACCCCATCTATAGACTCTTCCGACTCCAGCCGGGGCTCCCAAAACGGCCAGGCCTGGGACCCCAGCGGCGGCAGCCCGCGCAAGAGCAGGAAGGTGCACCTGACGCAGTTTGAGCTGGAGGGGCTGCGCTGCCTCGTGGACAAACTGGAGTCGCTCCCTCTGCACAAGAAGTGCGTTCCCACCGGCATCGAGGATGAGGACGCCCTCATCGCTGACGTCAAGGTACGTAGGTGCGAGGGAGCGGCGAGCGCTGCCGTTCCTCGGGGCTGCCAGGGCGCCTCCGCTTTCTTGCAGCATTGGAGGTGGAAAGGAGTTTTCCCGCAGGGAAAGCGTGCCTGACCCTGGCTGTACCCCTGTCCTGGGGGATGTGTCTGTGGGCTTGGTGTCCTCTTTGGTGATGTTGTGCCAGCTGATGCCGAGGGACAGCCCTGGCTCGGATTTTGGGTCGACGCTAGCAGGAGCAGTAACTGCTCCCAGGCTGAGACCCCTCTGGGGACCCTCTGGGCACCGGCTGGGTCCCTCACGGGTACTGGCACAAGAGCGCTCGTCTGCGGTGCGGTTCGTTTCCAGTTCTGGCTGTGGAGTCCTGGGGCTGCCGGACACTGTGGCAGCTGGAGCCCTTTCCTTGCCCCAGCTGGATTTGGCCTTGTTTCTCTGGGCTGTTCGCACAGGATGTGACCTTAAGTTGTAAGAGACTTTTTTCCTTTTTTTTCTTTCTTTCTCTCCCCCCCCGCCCAGCCCTGCTTTACACCTGAGCTGTATCGGCCAGACCTGTTGTGCTGACTCCACGAGCTTTGGTGTTTTAACACTGAAGTGAGAACGTCAGCCTCGCTCTGTTCCCCAGAAGCCCATTTTAGTCCCCAAACCCACGGTTCTCCCTTGCTCCCTTCCTTGCTGATGGTGATCTCTTCAGCTGCTTGTCTGTACCAAAGCTGACATCCAGGCACAGCCGCGGGTGTATCCTGGCATTTGCCATCAAGTTTCTTTGCCAGGTGCTGTCTCCTGATTACTTTTTTCCTTTTTTTTTTTAATTTGTGGTGGGTCCCTTGGTAAATCCGGCGCTCTTCTGCGTTTGGAGCGGAGGGTGCGGCTCTGGGGTCGCAGGGTGGGCTGTCGTGTGTAGGCTGATCTCTGGTGGGACTTGCCTGTGGGAGTAGGTGCAATTCTGGTTTCCTGTGGCTTTTTCAAGCGCGCCGTGCGTGCCGTAGCCTCCGAGCTCGTGGCGCGTGTGGTTCTGACCCGCTGTGGACCGTCGGATGCTCGGGAGAAACTCGGAGCTGCGAGCGTAGCGTTTCACTCTCAGATTGAGAAACGGTCGCCGGTGCCCCGCGTTGGGAAGGCAGAGCACACGATGTTGTCACTGTTTGGCTGGGTTTTGAGACCTGTTTGAAGGATTTGTTATGTTCTGGCGCTAAGGGACCTGTGGATTTGATGTGACCCACCAGCCCGTGTCCGGTTGTACCTTGCGGATGAGCTGTGGGTGAAAGTCCCTGCAGTATGGTCTGGGCAAACTGCTTCCCTGAAAGACTTGCTCCCTAAAGCTGGCTGCTCTCTGAGCTTCAGAGGTGTCCTGAGCTGCAGGACTCTGTCCCTCAGGACTGGCAGCCTCCCAGGTAAAGCCTGCACCTACAGGGCATCCTCAGGGCAGGAAGATCCGTAGTCATCAGGCTGCAGTGGCTCGAGAAGACAGGAGAAGTTTGTCAAGCTGCAGCAAAGCTCTGCTGTCAAAACTTAACGCTTTCCTTAGAGGTGATGGACCTGGCAAGTGGGGGCTGGTTTATAGATCCTGAGAAGGGCTAAGACGTTCCTTGCGAAACCTTTTAACTGGTCTGGTCCCTAAAATGCCTGATGACCGAAGGTCTAATTTTCAATATCAACAACTTGTACGAAGAGCACCTTGGTTTTTAGGCAGTTGTTACCAAGCTAGAGGCATGGGGTGGCCATCCAGGCACCTGTAACTCCTGAGGTGGGGTACAGACCCTGCTTCAGTCGTGTTCCCTGTGTAGGCCAGGGTATAACTGCTTCCTTCAACGGCCTTTGCGTTCTTGCACAGTCCTGGGTGTGTGTAAGCACAGCCCTCCCCTTCTCCGGTCTTGTTCTGGTGCTCCTGCCTTCCCTCCCAGCTCTGAGGCGCGATCCACGTGGCATCCCTCACCCTGCACCCCAGATCGAGATCCCTTCTGTTCATCCGCTTAGTTATGTGCTGGCAGAGAGCTGCAGCCTGATCTGTTTTCAGTGACCTGAGCCCAGCAAGAAGCAGTACGTCCTCCGCAGCCCGACTCTGGGACCACCAGTTTGCCGCAGGTACTCTTGCCCTCGCGTCACCGAGTGAGGTCATTAATGGCCCGGCGGGACTGTTGGGAAAGGCCTGCTCTAGAGAAGCGCAGAACCAACGTGTCTTCAGCCCTCGCCACCTTAGCTGCCGTCCCTGCGTAGCTGTCTTTAGCTAAGCAGGCGCTGCGTGGAAGGTTTGTGTGGCTGTGGCCTGCGTGTTAGTTTGGTCTGTCTGCTCCCCAGGGTCAGGACGTGGCGTTTTCTCATCACAGGTCACCGCCTGCCCCTCTGGGCTCTGGCACCTCCATCTGCCCGTCAGATCAAACGTCCCACCACGCTTCCTGCCACCCTCTGCTAACCAGTGTCCCCAGGCGTGGCCCAGGAGAATGCTGCCTTTCCCCACAGCCTCTCGCGTGGCGATCAGGATGCCCCGTATGTTGGGTCATGTGGAAAATATGCCTCGGTATATCGGATCATGAACTGAGCCTGGAGCTGTCACATGGTGGGATGTGATGCCTTGGATGTGACAAAGGTGTGCTTGCAGCTCCGTGGCAGGAGGGATGGTCCATCTGAGCCCCTGTAAAGCCACCCTAGGCAAGGCTGCATCAGGCACCTTGCATGGGAAGAGCGTGTTGCCACCTCTGCCTCTCGACCGTTCTAAGCTTTGCCAGCTCCCTTGGAAAGCTGCCGGTGTCACCACGTTGCTGCCTTGTGACCCGGTGACCGAGAGCTGCTCTCCACTGGCTTTTAATGGGAGGGCCCACAGAAACCAAAGAGGTTTCTAGCACCGCCTCGGGAGAACATCTGCCCTTGCAAAATGAGGTTGTAACGCACTGCCTGGTGCTGCTGATGTCTCGCTGAAGAATCTCGGTGCGTTTGGTGCTGCCCCTGTGCACGGGCTGGGCTGGGGTCGTTGGAAAGATCATTGGCAAAGAGAGCAACTTCTGAGAGGTCCCGTTGGTGTTTTTTCACTGCTTGGGTCCATCACTTCTGACCCCTCCTGCAGTGTGCTGGTTTCCATCGTTCAGGCTTCAGAGGAGCGGGATGGTTCACGAGGCTGTGGAGCTGTCAGACCTGCTCTCAGCTGACTCGTGGGGAGCTGAGCCCACGCTTGAACCCTTCGCTTGCCGCAGTGCCGCCCAGCCCTGGCGCAAACGGGTTATATCAGGGCTCTGCGTGGAGGTCGCCAAGCGTTGCTAAAAGAAGAAAAGCCCCTCCAAGAAGTGCAGATCCTGTCTCCAGGAGCTCATCCCTGGCACTGCCCGCATACCTGGCTGTGTTGTGTCAGGTCTCCCCATGATCAGAGGTGTCTTCTCGCTCCTCTGTAAATGCGTGTTGCTCTCCTCGTCTGCCTGGTCTGCTCTTCCCCTGGGTCCCGTCTGCCCGGAACATTCCCTGTGCCCCGTGCTCTCCTTTCCCTGCCCCAGGAAACCTGCCAGCTGGAATCTGCTTTCCCAAGACAGTTTGTTTCTCCAGGTGCTCATGTCTAAGGGAAGCAGTGAACGTGTGAGCTCGCTGAAGCCTGGGGGATGTAACAGCGCTGCTGAGCGCCCCTGGGAGGAGTGAGTGGTCTCGGGGCGCTCCACTGCCTTTCCGTGGCTGTGGGGACAGTGTGCACGGTCCCCCGTTTGCTGCAGGGCAATGGGACATAGAGAGGACTTGGTGAGGAGCAGCAGCTGCGTCCACCAGGGATGGATGGAGGAGGCCAGGGTGGCCTGAGAGCTGTGCCAGAAAGGTCCCCCCCCTTGGTGGGATGGCCACGCTTCTGCCTGTGGGTCAGGTGAGACTGAACCGCTGCATGAAGCGCCAGGCCGTGTGCGAGGTCTCCCTCCCTGTGCCAGTGCCAGCACTCTGGTGTTCGAGATGCCTGACGCTTCCGTGGTTGCTGTCCAAACGGGAGCTCTGCAGCCTGGAGCACACAGGGCCCAAGACTCTTCTGCCGTCCTGCCTGACCTCGCGGTGTCACCTCAGGGTGCCGTCTGATCTGTTTGACCTTGGCGACGTGACGGAGGAGCCAGCCTGCACGTCCTCTGCGCCAGGCCAAACCACACAGCAGGGCTGGGCGTCCCCCGTGCGACACGGACGGTGAGATCCGCAGGGGGCCCGAGGGTGCCGTCGGTGGCTCAGGTGGTGACAGCCTGGACCCAGGGTCTGGTCCGTGTGGCCCAGCGGCTTCCTGGGCTCTCTAGGGGCGGGAGAGAGGCGAAAGCCGAGGTTGCCAGCGGATGCTTTGGCTGCGTCGGGGACAGGAGCAGGCGCTGTTTCTCCAGAGCTGCTTTGGGGAACTGGTTTTATTTTAAGAGTTTCCTCCATTTTAATTGCGGTGGTCTGCAGCCGGGTGAGGGAAGGAGGGGGGGTGTTTCAGGGAGCTGGGGCTGGTGGAGGGGGGAGAGCCTTGCTTCGCCCGGTGTAGGTCTGTCCCCCTCTAGTGGTGAGGTCACCGGTGGCTTTGGGACTCCAGCTGCTCCCGAACTTGGCTGACGGGATGGCTGTCAGCGAAGGGTTGTGCATCCAGGGGGGAGGGTGTGGGTGCAGTCCCTGTACCCCCCATGTTTTGGGGGGCTCGTCCCCCTTGCCTTGACTTTAAAAGCCCTTCCTCCCTGCCCACCCCAGTGGTGTCTCCTAGATCCAGGTGGGTTCGGCGTCCAACAGGAACCCCCCAAACCGCCTCGGAGGAGACAAAAGAAAGGCGTCGCGGAGGCTGGGCGTGAGCGGGGCTGGCCGGGGCTCTCCACCGCGCTCTCCCCAGCCTGCCCCGGCCCTGGGGAGCCTGGCCCCGGTGTCTCCGATTGCAGTGGCGGAGGGAGGGAGGAAGGTGGGCCGCGCCGCCGGGGCCCCTGCGCCAATCCGTGCGGCGCCAGCCGCCCGTCCCGGCCCCTCCCGGCTCTGCAGCAGAACGGCTCTGCCCTCTGCTCGTTCGCTCGCTTTTTCTCTTCTGCCATCTTCCCGTTGCAAAGCATTGCTGGGAACCGCATGTGGGTGACGCAGCAGCATTGTTTCAGGCTCAGGAAGCTGCCGCTGCTGCCCAAGGGCTCGGGAGGAGCACGCGGCTGCCAGTGCGGCTGCCGGAGCCGGGGAGGAGCCAGGGGTGCTCGGGGTGCGGGGTGCGACTGCTCCCCCAGCCATGTCCCCGAAGCCCTGGGGTCTGGCTCGGGTCCGCTCAGGCTGAGCCAGCCCCTGGAGGTGTCTGGGGAGAGGG
>VWZZ01004418.1:0-71863 GCA_013399095.1 Psophia crepitans
TCCCAAGCAGATCTTTGAAAAGGAGGAAGTTAGCCTTCCTGAAGTCCAGGGTTGTAGTCCTACTTACTGCCCTACTCCTTCCACTTAGGATCCTGAACTCTACCATCTCATGGTCACTGCATCCAAGATTGCCCCCAGTCTTCAACCAACCCTTCTTTGTTTGTTAGCAGAAGGTCCAGCAGCACCCCTCTCCTCATGGGTTCTTCTACCACCTGCATCAAAAAGTTATCGTCCATACTGTGCAGGAACCTCTGGGACTGTGCGTGCTTGGCTGTGTTGCTTTTCTAGCAAGGGTGGTTGAAGTCCCCATGACAACCAGGGCCTGTGACCATGAGGCTACTTCTAGCTGTCTGTAGAAGGCCTCATCCACTTCCTCTTCCTGGTCAGGTGTCGTGTAGTAAACACCCACAACAGTGTCACCTGTATTAGCCTGCCCCTTAATTCTTACCCACAGGCTCTCAACTCTTTCGTCATCTGCCCTTAGGCATAGCTCAACACATTCCAGCTGTTCCCTCACATAAAGAGCAACTCCGCCACCTCGCCTGGCAAGTCTGTCTTTCCTAACAAGTATGTAGCCATCCATGGTGGCATTCCAGTCGCATGAGCTGTCCCACCATGTCTCTGTAATTGCAACAAGATCATGGTCCTGCGACCGCACACAGATCTCTAGTTCATCCTGTTTATTCCCCAAGGTGTATAGGCATTTCAGGAAGCTAACTGAGCATGGCCGTTTCCCTGGAGAGGCGCAGGAGGGAACGCCATAGCTACACCCACCCTTGAGGCAGTTGGCTTCCTGTTCCCATCCTGGGAGGCAGCTGTCGGATATTGGTCACTGCTTTGTTCAGCCTGGCTCAATCCCCAGCTATATGCAATGGTTTGGGTCCACTAATTTGGGCCCCACCCCCCAAGTTCTTTAGTTTAAAGCCGCTTTACCAACCTGGCCAGCTTGTTGCCAAAGATGCCCTTACCTTTTCTAGTGAGGTGTATCCCATCCCGCTCTAACAAGTTATAATCAAAGAATTTCATAAAAGCCAAAACCCTCACGATGGCACCAGCCACGCAACCAGGAATTCATATACATTATGTGTCTGTTTCTGGATGCCCCCTTTCCTCCAGCTGGTAGAATTGAGGAAAAGATAACTTGGGCACCAAGTTGTTCTTTTATTTCATGTTAGTATAAAAGTGCTTAGTGCTTTGTATTGCACTTCTAAAGGAAAATGTGTGACCTTTTGGGCTTGTTGCTAAAGAACCAGAGAAATCCACAAATACCATAATTGTGTGCTGATCTTTAAATGAGCAAATTTTCTCCCTGGAGTGTTCCAGAGCTTTTTCCATGGCAGTCAAGAGATATTTAAAGTTTTGGCCCTCAATCTCTAGATCTTGCACTTAGGTATTTCTTACTGATCTAAGAGCAGGGATTTGGTCTAGGGCTTGAGCTGGGAATACTGAAGTTTTAACCCAGCATCTCCTGTTTCTCTACCATGTGAGCTTGGGAAGTTACTTATCCTTTCCATGGGTAAAACAGGGTTTATAATGTAAGTCTTTAAGAGGCACTAGTTCTGCTAGTTCATTATTAACTGATGCAGAAATTAAAAAACAACAACGACAAACTCCAAAACCAGAAGCATTATGTAAAAGCTAAGTTATTCAGTAAAACCAGGTTTTTTACGCAAGAACTTTCAGCCAGTATATAATGTAGCAAGGAATTTTATCTTTAGAGATATTGTCTACTGAGCTGGGGCATTTGTATGGCTCTGTTGCCATAGTATTAGAATAATTGTGTTTTTTAATGAATATATATTCGCATAGACAGCTGTGTGATGAGGTGCTATAATGTGCATTTCACAAAGGAGCTGAGGGGATGGTGGACTTTGAGAGTGCCCCATACTTTTAGGAGCACTCAAAAGCATTCTTACCTTCAGTTTAGATGGGCATTGGCCTGTTGGATGCAGGCCACAGCAGCCTTCATGTGGTCCTCTTCATCTAGAAGGGATGGCGTGTAGTCTGTGTCAAACTGACCTGACAACGTAAATGCTTCCTAGATGGACTTCATGTCTGCCTAATGCAAAAACCAAACAAGGCCAATACAAGCATGTGGAGCTGGAGTCTGGGAACCAGCCATGCCTTGGCTACTCACGGTTTCAGGCAGCTCGTGTACGGAAGAGCAGAGACTGAGTTTTCTACTCCAGACTGAACAGGAACACTGGCACATCAGCAAGTAGAACCCAGCTTCTGGGTTTGAATCCTAATCAGGATAACAACTGCCATTCCTGTTTTTTTAGAACTGTATTAACTGTATTATTAAAGGTTAGTCTTCAGTTTGGTTTGTCGTATACAATAAAACAACAAGAAGTTCATACAAAAATCTTAGAAATGTTTTCTGGGAATATTTCAGGCAACCGATAGATACAGAGAACTGTCAATACATTCAAGAAACATGTTTCTTGGTCACAATCCTGCAGCAAGTTCCATGTCAACACATAAGCTGTGTTCATACACAAGACAGCTCCTCCCCACCACAAATTTGTGTCTATTGATTTCTACTGTATAGTTTCAAATATTTGCCAACAGATTTCACAGGAACATCCAGAACAAATTGTCAGAAACAATTACTTGATGATGGATGCTGTATAACTAATGCCATTCTGTAATTATTAACTGCAATAAACACAAATCTTTGCAGGCAGACAGTCCTACAAACAATCAGTATAATTACCAAAAAATGTAAACAGTATGTTTTTCTTTGTCTGAGTATCAAATATTTGGATGTACTAAAAAAAAAAAAGGGAGATTCCCTTATTAGCCTATCACAGTGACGATTACACCGTGCTTCTTTGCTGTTTGAACTGATTGTTCTTTGTGTCGTTCCCATTCCTCATCATCTTTGTCCAGATCAAAAGTTTCTGGATAAATGGGCAGCTTGTCTTTTGGACACTCCTCGTAATAACTTCGAACATATTTTCCAACAGACCATCCTTTGTATTCCTCAGGCATTTTGCATTCTAGGCCGTTGTAGTGAACGTTGTAGTGATGCTTCAGCCAGTAGAAAAGATAATGGATATTGTAATCACATCTCCAAGGATTCTCTCTCAGCCACAGTATTTTCAGAAAGTAAAGATCTTCCAGTACTCCATATTCAAAATTCTGCAAGCTGTTGTTTGATAGATCCAGCTCCTCTAAGTTGTTGAGGCCTGAGAAAGCAGCTAGTCAATAGAAAACCCATTATTGGTACCTTATAAAGATAAGTTAGAAAAAACCCATGTGGATCTGCAGCAGGAAAAATGTATTCATAATTATACATTTATTAATTTTTTTTTTTGCTAAAGGCTACAAAGTTTTTTCACTTCACTTTAAAATTGGCTTGTGCCTTGAGAAGTGACATATTGGTATAAATATATTGACATTAGAGGAGTTGCACTGCTTGTACAGTTATAAAGCACTTAATGAGCATCCATCAGTGTAGAATAAGGACAGTGGAGGTGAAGGAATGCTTGATTTGCTCATAGAAACCAACTGTTATTGCCGGGATATAGAAGTAGAAATAAGGAAATTGATTATGTATTAGACAAGGTGCAGGGCTAGGCATTTTTGTATGTATGTATGTATGTGTGTGTGCATGTGTATAGAACCTTTAAATTAATGTTTTAAGATATTAAGACCCTTTCATTTAATGGCAGAAGTCTTAATTTAAATGAATTGACTATGTGTAATGTTAAAGCTCATAAGTGCCATTTTACTGTTATTCCTTCTTTCCACTGCTGTTTAACTTCCAAAATGCTACTAGAGAAGGCTCTTTTTGCTTCGTATTTTCTCTCTCTCTTTCCTTTTGTCTGCTTTCACAAGGAAAAAGAAAATATATACAGGTGATAAGCAAATTACCAACAAGGCCACTTGAGTTCTAATAATATATAACTTAAGAGCAATTACATATAGTGATTTTTTACCCAGAAGAGTTAATATCCTTTTGGTTTATCTATTATTTTGTTGTCCAATATATTTTAAAAGCAGCCTCATTATATGACAAGTTTTCTTAGATTTGGCAAAGCTATTAAAAAAATCATTCAACTATTTAGCATTTTGGGAAATGATTAGCTTTTAGTCTGCAGAATTAAATGTTTGCTCTTGGCTGGTTTAGTATCAAGAAAGGGCGGCTGAAATCAGTCTCTCTTTATTGACTTCCATGATGTCATTTCAGTGCAAACCTTTATGATTTGAATGGTACAAAAGGTAAAATTTGCACCAGCTTCTGGATTTTAAAATCCTTTTTCCCTTCACATTTATATCTGATAGAAACACTATCAAAGTTTATAATTAATAAAAGACAAATAACTTTTTAATGAATATTTAAAATTACTCTTACCAGGATCAATGTAAGCTATTCCATTACTGTTTAGGTTTAATATCTTCAGTTCACTGACATCTTCAAACTCTTTGGCTCGTAGTTGTCTAATTTTGTTGTTGGACAAATCAAGTTTAACTATATCTGGAGGTATGTTACCTGGAACTTTCTTTATATCTTAAAAAATAAAAAAGACATAATTTGTATCAGCTTTAGATGATTCTTGCTGCTTAAGTATCACAGTTGCATGCTACACAGAGTTTTGTCAGTCTAACATTTTTTCCAGTTTTCTTTTCCTTTTATCCCCACCAGAAGTGTCAACCTGTTTTTTCAATCTCTGATTTTCATTGCTCTGCTCACTCGTATCTTTATTTTTCATGTAAAGTTGCTGTCTTCATTAGTGCTTACAGTAAAGCCTCTTTCTGCATTTCGTATTTTTATTTTAATACAACTGTACTACTCATTCACATAGGGATAGGGCAGGTAGTGAAGATACTATACTAATAAAAGGTATGTGTGAAGGGCTTGTTCATTCAAAGAAACCAGAGTAACTATAAAAAAATGTTCATTGGTATGTGAACATCTTCCTTAATCAAATTATAGTGTGCTGTTTTACAGCACTCCGTCTAGTGGAGGGTGTCCCTGCCCATGGCAGGGAGTTGGAACTAGATGATCTTTGAGGTCCCTTCCAGCTGAAGCCGTTCAATGATTCTATGATCCTTTCTTTTGTGTTGCCAAAAGGTAAAATATTCTAAATTTTATCAGCAATACCAATGTTAGTTCTTACAGTATTTACAGTTATATATAGTTATAGTTCTGTAGTTACAGGTATGTAGTGTTTTAATGATATTCAAGACTCTATACTTGTTGCATTACTTACAGCTATTACATGTCCAGGCAGCACAGTGGCATTCTGTCTGTCTACTCCTCTGTCCACCCTGTATCATTGGCATTACCTAAGTAGCCAAGCACCTCTATGTGCGCGTACCCTTACCGTGTTCCTTGCAAAGGAGTTATGGAAAGAACAGCTTCTAGTCTAGTACAAAGGGCACATTCTTGAGAAGTGCAAACTGTGGTTTGAACCCTCTCAGGAAGATGTTCATAAACCTAATCTCCAAGATTACGTTGACTCAATGAGTGTTCTAATTCTGGGTTGTTACCAGCAGAAAATGAGCAGTATCTCTTATTTGGCTGTCTTTGAATGAAAGCAAGTAGTTTCTGGATCTGTGCTGAAATTTGTGTTCTCAGTGTAATTCTGAAGTTCTGAAGATGTTTAATGCATTGGGTATTTTTGAGACTAAAGCAACATATCACAGTCTTCCTGCTTTATATCTGATTTTAAGCAGAGCTTTGGTATTATAAATACGTAAATATTATAACTACTCCAGCCTGCTCTGGTTTGAGTGCTTCCTGCTAGTGCAGATGTCAAAGTTTCAGGGTCTATGTATCACCAAATGAATGCAAATAATGCTTGAATTTAGAGATGTGGAGAATTTGGCAGTACTAGAAAGCATATTTTTTTCAACTGCTCTTGCAAATACAAAATCTTGTGTAGAAAGGCAAGCAGAAGTTACTTCTGCATCCAACTTTTGTTGCTTTTTTTTTTTTTGTAAAATGGAATCAAGGACATGGGATACTTTCATTCTGAAGTACTGAAAGATCTGACATATCACTGGTCTGATGAAATATAAATAAGTTCTTCAAAAAGTAGAATATACACATGGGTATATGTATTTTTAAGATGTTTCTTTCAGGAACGTTCTGGCATTAAGTGAAAGCTGCTGGCCTGTTGCCATACCTCCTTAGAGATACATAGTACTGGTATACTGCTCGTCATCCATCCCCTCAATTGTAAAGGAATAATGGATTGGAGCTTTTAATGTCATCTTTCTGGTTTGGCAATGGATGCACCTTTTTCCTACTCTGAAATCTTGTCCATGTAGATTTAGAGAAATTTTTGTGTTTTCCCAGGATTTTGGGTGCATTATACTCCTATTTCTGATGAAAATTCCAATGAATTCCATCAGATGCAAAGGCAGTCAGTACAATGCTTTCATCAAAGGTCACCATGTGTTCAGAAATCCCAAATGTCCATGGGATATCGGCATCCAGCTGTCAAGCATATGCGCAGTGTATCTTATACTTCCTAAAAAACACCGGACGTACCCAATGTGTCCATGCCAGACATTCAGGAAGTCCTGACTGATACACTCAGTTCTTGACCTGAAGGAGGGAGTCCCTCTACCCTCTAGTACACTAATTTATTACTTCATTATTACTACTAAAGACGTAAGTAAACCATTTTTTAAAAATACCGTAACAGCCTGTGAAACTCCCATGAAGAGCAGACCACATGAAATGTTTCTATGAACTTAGAAAAAAGTAACATTTTTCTTGCCAAAAGTTTTTGAGTATGTCATCGTGTCCAGCTCATCATTTTGGTACCACTGAACGGGGATTGCTGGAACGCCAGTCTTTGCTTATATTAAGATTATCATATATGCCTGATTTTTGTTCAGTAGCATGGTTTACTGGAGGCATAAGGTAATAATGATATAATTAAGGTTCTATGAAGGATAATTAAGACCATAATCTGTAATCTAATAATTAAGATCCTATCTACAAGGAACAGTAAGGGAGGTGAATATTAAGAAATTAATAAATGTTAGCCAGTAAAAAAAAGATCATAAATTGTTAATAAATAAGTAGTCGCTGCATGGCAAAACAAAATGAGGCATAGAAGAAAGGAATTTAACAGGGTGGGCAAAAGTAAAAATGTGGACCCTTTTTTGTGTCATACATAGCATATAAACCATCTAATCAAACACTGAAATCGTTAATTCTTTATATTTAAGTATTGTCTCTGTATACTGACTTCTAAGCTTGTCTCTGGCACTAACGTCCGGGAATAAAGGCACACAGAGCTGTGACATAAATTTAAGTCACTGTTAAAGCAAACAGAAGTGTAGCAAACACACTGTAAGACACACGTGGGCCAAACGTACCGCGGTGATCTGGCGCTGCAGGCTGTGCTTCGCAAACGTTGGGAAAAAGTCCTCCCGGTTTTGGCCACTTCTAGTAATGCTTTTCACTTCAGATTTGCAAAGCTAAATAACAACTCTCTTCTGAATCGTTTTGCTGTTTGCTTTGTTTCATCAAGGGATAAAATATGGGAAATAAAAAGCACGACTAAATGTGCACTTCTGTGTTGATATATGCCCCAGCTGGTTCACCCTTGAGGCTTAACTGCGGCTTTTAGGAGCCTGAGAAGGATTTATGAATGGAATGGGTCCAAGTGTCTGAAAAACATTTCTTGAAGGCCCTTCAACTTTGAAATGTTTTCTGGGTGCTGGGCAGAAGAACACAGAGGAAGTATTTCTTTATGAACAAAAGCATACGATTTCTTCCCTTAGTAGAAGAAATCTTGCAGAGAAAATGTGAGGATGCGAAGGCTCCTTCGCAGTCAGGTTCCTTTGGGCATTGTGAGCGCAGCTGGCGGCTCCAGCCCTGCTTCACAGCTCGCTTCTGTCAAAGTTGTTGCTATCTCTGTGTTTGTACACTGGAAAGAAGAAGAGACACTCTGTGCTTTTCTCTACCGGTACAACGACTTCAGCACAGCTGTGATTTGACTGATTAGTGTGTCTCCAGTTGTAAAATCAAACTAGTGAGGTGCTGGTCCTTCAGTAACTGAAGTATGCGCTTAATTTTATTCCTGTTGATTATTGTTAAATATCCTAGAGTGCTAAAGGGTATCTGTGGAATTGTAGCTGCAGATTAGAGGTAAAATGCAGAAAGAATTCCTACTTGTTGCTTGTAGTTACAAGAGAAAAACAATTAACAGTGTTAGTTTAAGTAGAGTACTAGTACTGTATTAATTTGCTGCAAATAATATGTGAATAAATATAGTAAGGGAGCAAGAATAAGTCATTAATTCAGTTATAAGGACAGATACAAACCTTTTCTTCTGCAGTTCAGAGTTGGTACAGGAAACACATACATGTGGCACAAAGAGGAATCAAATTCTGGTTTGACAGCCTCAGGCTTCTGTTTTATGTTTTGGGGGTCCTGCCTGTCCTCTTCACTACATAGCTGTTCAGCTTTTATCTGCTTTAGCTTTTGATTTTTCAGTTCTATTGGGTGCACACACTTGGCATAATTTCCTAAATTCCTGTTTGTTGGAACCTGTAGCATTGTAACAAGAGCTTCTAGTTCACAATTGCAATGCCAGGGATTATCATAAAGACGTAGGTAGTTTAGACTGGGCGTATAAATAAAAATCTCCTCAGATAAACTCTTAATTTGGTTATGCTGAAGTAAGAGTGTGGTAAGTTTATTCAAACCAAAAAAAGCCTCGCTCTCAATTTTTGATATATCATTCTGTTGTAAATCCAGACTTTTCAGAACTTTGTACTTGGAAAACATATTATTCTTCAATTTACGAATCCTGTTTCTTGCTAGCAGCATGTGTTTTAAATCCTCTGGCCAATCAGGTGCCACAAAGATCAATTTTCTTTCCTGACAGTCTAGGTATTTCTCATGAAGGTAAGTGTATATGTCACACGTCAGGCCACGGGCATTGCGCTTAACAGTGCTAGATGCTCTCCTTAAGATGTTTTCCCTTTCATTGTTTCTCAGACTCCTATTCCTTGCCTTCCTACAGTCAGACGCTTTGCAAAGAAGAAGTAGTAGTATAATAGTAACTACTTGCATCCTGACATTCAGCTGGCCCCAGTTCTTTTCTGTGACAGCTGGAACAGTTGAAATTTTTGGATAGTCTTAATCAGTGTTGTACAGATTTGACGAGGCACGGCTGGAGTATGTGGGAACCCTGTGTTGGAAGAAAAGTAAAACATTAGAACAGATGAAACAGACGTTTTCATGGAGGCTCGTATGTAATAAGCAACATTCAGTCAAGTACTCAGTCATCACACTACTTGTAGCTTCACAGAATCTTGGAAGATTTAATGCCCTATCCCTTTTTTTGTTGTTTTTGCTGTCTCTGGTCTACTGCCATTCATTTTGATTAAATATGGGAAAATGTATGGACCAATTTCTAACTGATTTTTGTTAGAAGAATCTCATGTGTGCAGGAAAACAGCATCAGGCTGAGTCATCTTTGTGTTTAAGTTCATCTTGGAAGATGAGCTTGAAAGAGCAGCTTGAAGCTGATATTTCCCAGCTTTCTGGGTGTTGACCCACAGGAACACATACAGAGCCAGACCAGGGAAAGTTATCCATCAATCCCCCAGTTTTAGACTGCGCTCAAGTGTGGACTTCAAGTTGAGCCCAAATTTATCATAACTAGCCCTGCTACTACCAAGTGTCTCTCTTGGCTCACATCAGGTGGAAAAGTTGGCTGGACTGCTCTGAGAAGGACCCAAAAATAATCTTTTGCAGGAGCCTGTGAGGCTATATGTCATCTGAGCATAGGCAGAGCACAAAAAGAACCTGCAGGTCCTGGCTGTGGCCTGCTTCAAACTACTTCCAGGCCTGGCCACCTGAGGAGGAAGACTACAGAGGGGTATACCGGGAGCTTTTGCCTTTCCAGGAAAGCCAAACACAATCATTAGGAATTATGATTATTATTATTAGAGGAAGACAAGGACTTCTCCCTGCAACCGTGTCCAGAATTGCCTCAGTATTTTTAGTAATTTTTTGGCCTGTGCGCCCTCCTGAGTTTCCTGTAGTACTCCTGTGCACTGCCCTTTTCCTTCACTTTCAGCGAAGTTTGGCCACAAGGTTGTGTTTCCTTAGAAAAATTTTAACCCCTCAGGTTTTTGTATTTTCTAACTTTTTTCCATCTCACACATTTCCTACTTTTGCTCTCAGTCAGTATAATTTCTTCTGAAACTTTTAAAAAATTCTTCACTGTTTGACTTAACTACTTAGTTACTTTTTCTCTATGACTGTGGACATCTTTGTGTTGTGCTCAGTCCTTTCTGACCTTAGCACCTGGGAAGGTATTGAATCCCAATCTTGCATGCAGATCATTTACAGATGTTCTGTTTCTAAAACAGGGTTGTTTTGGGCTCAGAAACCTTGGTTTTATCTGGAGGAAAGGTGGTGTAATAAGTCAACTAATATCAAGTAAAAGTCTTTTGAAAGCCTAGAAATTTTTCATTGTGAAACAAATTGGTCAGTTTAAACCCCATCTTGACTGTAGGACGTTCTCAGTATTTGTGCAGTTCTTACTCATTAGAGAGATGGAGCAGGCCTGCCTATGCCTGCTGCTGCTTCCCTCTAATCCATGTGGCCAGTCATTAATATTACTTTTGAAACCCCATTGACTGGTTTCTCCATTTTATACCTGTTGTTGCCAGTCATCTATCTGCATTGAGATTCTGTCCATTCACAGTGTGAATGAGTGTTTGCATTGATGATTTTATCCCTTACATGAAAAATGAAATTTGATTCGTTACTTTTTGGCAGCTGTAAGCCAGTCCGTGCAAGTTGATCACGTTGTTTTAATAACTTGGATCATAACTGGGATCCTCTGTGTTGTTTTGAACTGTTCACTGTTGTGATAATATGATAGCTCATTATATCTGGGAGAGCTTGGAAAGAGAAAAAAGAAGACCTTGGGGGAGGTAATAAATAATTATGGAAAGACTCTTTCCTTTTCCTTTTCATCTTCTGGGTCTGAACTGGCATTTTTTGTTAGTATTACATTCTGTCTGCTAACTAAATTATACTCAACTATAATACCAAAATGAGCAGCTGCTTTCAGTAGCATGTACAGGCTCAAATGATAACTGTGTCTCATTTAGTGCTAGGGCAGAAACCTTGTAAGAGGTATTTCATTTCTGGGGCTTAGCAGCCTTAAGGATGATTTTAATCGGTTAGGTTCTTTTGAGTTGTGCAGTCCCTCTCAGTCTTGTCCTACTCTTCAAAAAGCCACAGAGTTAGACAGTATAGCAGGATGTCAGTGAAGTCACAGCCCCCACAGAAAAGAATATACAGATCTATTGTTGTACTTATGCTTGATCGCAATGAAAACATGTATTTGACTTACCGTGTGAAAATGTGTTTTTAAAGATTTTTAAAGTATATTTCTTTTAACTCTATAAACCTTTCTTACTGCATTTTCCATATTAGCTATCTGTATCCAGCCTATTTTTTTTTCATTTCAGTTCAGACAGATCAGTTCTTTTTGAAGATTAGATTAAGGCAAAACATATTACTATGTTTAACAGGAGTTTTTGCATCTTTACCTTGGAGAACAGACTAAAAATTTGACAGAAGAGTGGTTGAAGGCATGTGTAAGGGTTGTTTCTAGTGTCAGACATCTATCTTTCATTATTTTGTTAGAGTTGTAAAAATCTCTGCAAAATAGGATTTTCTAAAAATAATAGATTATACTCACACAGAAGAGACTGTCTCAGGCAGCTAAATTCTCTGAAATTCCGTACTCGCAGAAGGTAAGCAGGGCTTTCCCTACAATCAGTCTGGTTGCTGCACCTCTACTTTCACAGGGAAAAAATAGTTCACATGTATAATTAGATACTGGTGTCATAACGTATGGGTGAGGGGGACAGTGCAAAACTTAATTCTGATGTTTCCTAACACCAGATTGCTTAATTAGGTAGCTTTCTGGTCCTTTGGTAACATAAGACTAAAACCGACTTGGTTCCTAAGCCAGCCATGAGTTGATGGAATGTAAGAAGAGACATTTCCTGGACTTGTGCAAAGCATTTGACACTGTCCTGCATAACATCCTTGTCTCTAAACTGGAGAGGCATGGATGTGATGGATGGACCACTCGGTGGATAAGAAACTGGCTGGATGGCTGCACTCAAAGAGTTATGGTCAATGACTCGATGTCCAAGTGAAGATCAGTGACAAATGGTGTTTCTCAGGGGTCTGTACTGGGACCAGCACTGTTTAACATCTTTGTTGGTGACATGGACAGTGGGATCTAGTGCACCCTCAGCAAGTTTGCCAATGACAACAAGCTGTGTGATGAGGTCGACATGCTGGAGGGAAGGGAAGCCATCCAGAAGGACCCTGACAGGCTTGAGAGGAGGGCCTGTGCGAACCACATGAAGTTCAACAAGGTCAAGTGCAAGGTCCTACACCTAGGTCAGCGCAAACCCAAGCACAACTACAGGCTGAGTGGAGAATGGATTGAGAGCAACCTCAAGGAGTAGGACTTGGCAGTGCTGGATGACAAAAAGCTCAGCATGAGCTGGCAGTGTGCGCTAGGAGCCCAGAAAGCCAACGGTATTCTGGGCTGCATNCAAATTTGATCAGAGGGCTGGAGCACCCCTCCTATGAGGACAGGCTGAGGGAGTTGGGCTTGTTCAGCCTGGAGAAAAGAAGGCTTCAGGCAGACCTAATTGCGGCCTTCCAGTACCTAACGGGGGCCTACAGAAGAGCTGGAGAGGGGCTGTTTGCAAGGGCAGGGAGTGATAGGACAATGGAGTAATGGGTTAAAACTAAAAGAGGGGAGATTTAGATTAAGTATTAGGAAGAAATTCTTCCCTGTGAGGGTGGTGAGGCACTGGCACAAGTTGCCCAGAGAAGCTGTGGAGGCCCCATCCCTGGCAGTGTCCAAGGCCAGGTTGGATGGGGCTTTGGGCAACCTGGTGTAGTGTAGGGTGTCCCTGCCCATGGCAGGTGGGTTGGAACTAGATGATCTTAGAGGTCCCTTCCAACCCAAACCATTCTATGATTCCTCAGGGCAGCTTACTCTGAATTTGTACTCTGTTTTTATTTTTTTGAGCTTTCTTCTCGGTGATCTGCTATGACCATGGCTTCAGGGAGGATATTGGCCTAGATGGACTGCATCTGTAATAGGAATTCTTATGTTTGTGTGGTACCCTGAGAATTTGAACTGTTCACCTTTAATATGACTTTTAAAATTTTTATTTTTAGGTGAATGTAAGAATTTGCAAGACTTAAATCTCTCTGAATGCCAGGGATTAAATGTAAGTACTACAGACTTTTCTATGAACTCCAATTTATACTGAGAAGGAAGATTTTTTTAGAGTGGTGTGGTTATTTGGGTACCAAAATCTTCCTGATAAAAAGTAGAGACTTGTGTCCTTAAGTACTTTGAAAGTGGAGTTTAGTAGGATTCAGAGATATTCAATTAAGTTCTCATTTTTTTTCTGCAGTGCCAGGGCAAAATGATGTGTTCAATCTGAATTAATTTCAATAAGCAGACTTCAAAACTTCACCAGTCTAGGACGAGGTTTTTTGTTATTGCAAGTTTGGACTTGTCAACAACAATACGTTTTAATCCAATATTTCAAAGTTCCTTTATTCCTTCATTCAGTAGTACATTTGGGCTCTAAAAATGTCTCACTAAATTTCTAGATATTCGTGAGAGCCTTTAATTGAAAACTGTCTGAGTATGCAGCCACTGTTTTAGATTTGTCCATTCTTTTTCCTTTAACATTTTCAGTTTTATCTTGCTTCCATCAGGTCTCTTTAATGTTTTTCACATTTCTTCTCTGATGGAAAAACAATGTTTGACTGCTTTAATTAATAATTTCTTAGAAATGACACTGATATGTGCAATTTTTTCTCATAATAAAATGAATCTAAACATAAAATAAATATATTTTTTAGAAATTATGGTCCTTAATAGATTCCTATAATGTATGCATCCATTTATAGGCTATTTTATAGTGTTAAATATGTAAAAAAAAATTTGGTGCAGTTTAGTTGTCTTTGGAGTGAAAGGTATGTCCAAGGGTCTAGCCCAGAAGCACACAAGGTTTAAAAATTACCATGGATAAAATACAGCTTATGAACTTCATACACAAATGGCATGTGATGGTCGAGGTAGAGAGGCAAGAGCTGCAGAAGTATCATGAGGTTCTAATTTATCTGTTTCGGTGCTGCTTTACAGGTATCTCCATCTCTGTCCTATGTTGATGTTAGCTTTATTGCCAAAGAGCTTGTTCTCATCATTTTCACAGACTATATAATTTTCTTTGCTATACCAGCTGCAAGGAAAGGATAAAGGTATATTACATTATGAACTTCTTTGAGTAACACTGTAGAATCATCTTCCTACATAGCATAATACTTGCAATATGATATTATATTTACAGCATAATATTTAGAGGTTACATGCTTCTCAAGGATCGTGTTGACTGTATGTTCCTGCATGAAGGCACTAAGTTAAAGAGCGCCGGGGCTTGCCAGATTGTAAAGACTCAAGCACTGTTTCATAACTGTCCATTCTGTTTGGTTGTTAGCATGCTTGCTACTACACTTCTGGTATGTACCAGCAAGGACATTCCTAGATGATGCTGGGACTGGTTCATGGGCTAGCAGGGTCTTGCTGATGGTACTCTGGACAGTACTGCCTAGTGTGTGCGCTTGGCCACTTTTTCCAGAAGGGCACACTGTTGACGGACATTGACATTGTTATTGACCGGGACTCTCGGGTCAGTGTGTTTGATAGCTGCTTTCTGTCCAGTGTCTAGGCTGTACTGTTGCATGGGGTTATTCCATCCCAGATGTGGGACTTTGCTGTTGTTGAACTTCGTGAGGTTTCTGTCAGCCCATTTTTCCAGACTAAATCTCTCTGAATAACAGTTCCAACCGCCAGTGCATTCACGCTCCCCTTATTCTGGAATAATTTGTGAATTTGCTGAGAATGTACTCTGTTCCTATAATCCCAACCATTTATAAAGACATTTAACAGTACTGGCCCCCATATTGACCTTTGAGGGATGCCAGCTGCCACAAGCCACCACTGGGACTTAGCACCATTGGTGGTGACTCTTTGGCCTGGCAGTGTGGATGAATTTTCACTCACCTTGAAGTCCACTTATCCAGCCTTTATTTTTATCAATTTGGCTATAAGATACTGTGGCCTGCTTTGAAGGCCTTGCTGAAGTCAAGATACACAACAGCTGCTCTTCTCCCCTTATTCATAGATCCAGTAATTTCATCAGAAAACTGTCAGCTTCATGAGAAATGCTTTGTCCTTGGTAAATCCATGCTGGCTGCTCCCTATCAGTTTTTTTTTTATCCTTCATGTGCTTGGACAGGGCTTCAAGGAGGATTTGCTACCTTTCTAGGGACTCAGATGAGACCTGTACTTTCCTGGATCCTCCTTCTTCCATTTTCTGAAGATAGATGTGACATTTCCTATCTTCCAGTCATCAGGAATCTCCTCTGGTTGCCATGACCTTTCAAAAATGAGTGAGGTCTCTCAGTGACATGAGCCAGCTTTCTTAGTACACTTGGCTGCATCCTGTCTCATCCCATTTCCTCAGGTGCTCTCTGACATTATCTTCTTCTACCATGGGTATTGCTTCACTCCCACAAAGGCTGCTAGTAGGCTCCTGGGAGGCACCTGGAAGGCCTTAAGAGAAGACTTAGCAGTAAAAAATGAGGCAAAAAAGTCATTGAGTACCTTGCACTTGAAGATCAACCTTGCCTTGAAGATCAGCTCTCCTGGGCCCCTTTGCCCTCCAGGGTTGTCTACCATGAGATGTTGTTAAGCAGATCCCTAAACACACCAAAATCTGCTCTCAAGTTCAGACTTTTTCTTCTACAATTTGTCCAATTTTCTTCTCTTAGGATTTTAAACTCCTCTATTTCGTGGTTGCAGTAACTGAAGCCACTCTAGTTCTTCACATCCTTGACCAGTTTTTCCTTGTTTGTCAAACAAGTCCAGAAAAACATGTTTCCTAGAACGTTCCTCAGTCACCAGGATCAAGAAATTGTCTTCAAAACACTCCAGAAGTCTCCTGGTTTGTTTATGCTCAGCTATATTGTTCTTCCAGCAGATACTAGTGTGGTTAAAGTCTCCCACGAGTAACCAGGATAGGCAAGTGTAAGGCTTCCTTCAGCTGTACAAAGAAGGTTTCATCTACCTTCTTTTCTTGATCAAGCAGTCTGTAGCAGATATCACAGTGTAGTCCTCATAGGTCTAGCCTCTAATTCTTACAACTAAGCTCTAGGATGGCTTGCCACCCATTCCAGTGCAAAGCTCGTGCATTTAGGCATAACTTTGCATGGAGTGTGACCTGTCCTCACCTTCCGGGGCTCTCATTCTTAAGTATTCTGTAACCATTCGTTGCAGCCCTCCAGTTGTGTGTGCTACCCCTTTGCATCTCTGGAATCCCAGTGAAATCATAGCTCTGCACCTGTGTGTGGACTTTGACCCCTACTGGTTGATTTCCATCCTACGAGTGTTTGTGTTCAGGCACTTGAGATGAATCCCTGGTTGTGCTGCTGTCACATGGAAGGTTTCAGAGTTTCCCCCACCATGCTATGCCCCCACCCCAGCACTTTCTCAGCACTCCCTATGCCTTCAGTTCTCTTCAGGTTATGGTTATTTTCCATCAACATACCTATTTTTACTGATATCCCCTCTTTCAAATCTTTTGTTGAAAGAATATATTTCAAAAGCACAGACTGTCCTCTTTAAAGTTGATTGGTATTGAATTTCCAGCTATCTTGATGGTTCTTTTGCCTAATAACTGAAAAAGTGACCACAACATGGCAAAAAGGTACACACTCGGCTATTACATTTCCATGTGTAAGTGCTGCCTTTCTGCCTTTCAATTATATTGACATTTGTTGTGAAACATTTTTCATACTAGGAGATTTGTTCTCATTATATTCTAATGAAACTATATATAGAACAATATAGGTAGTACCACTTTTGCAGGTCAATATAACATGGAAGAATTACTCAAATCTAATGTTCCACCTAGAGGGTAGAACTAAACAGGAAGCGTTTTGTAAATGATATTACTGGTTAGAGAAGTGTACCAGAATTTACAGAGAAAATTCACCAATGGTTTTAGATTGCAGGACTGGCTAACAAGAACCTTGGTTTGGCAAATATGTAACTGTGTGCTAACCTTCAATCCTGCAAAAAGTCCCCTCTGCTCCGTAGGACTGTGTAGTGTCTAATGTTTGGACGGTTGGACTAGATGATCCTTGAGGTCTCTTCCAAACTTAATGATTCTATGTTTCCTTGAACGTTAAAATTACCATACTTCCAGTGAGTAACAGTAGCATCATGTGTCTACTTTGAGGCTTTCAAAGAAAATGGCTGTGATGTATAAAAATTATTATGATGATTTAAAGATACTTATTCATATTTCCCCCCTCTTGCTCTGCATAAACATGTAAGATAAATTAATACAAATATAATTTTTAATGTGCCTCTGGATTTTTTTTTTTATTATTCAGGATGAATCGATGAGACTCATATCAGAAGGTTGCAGAGCTCCTCTCTATTTAAATCTGTCGTATACAGGTATTACTAATGGAACACTACGACTATTGTTGAGGTAAAATTAAACAAATATGAAAGTGTGTTTGTTTTATTCTTACAGGAAACTTAGAGGCATACGTAGTAGAAATATTCTTTCTGAGTGATTTACAGGATTCTGTCTGCTATACAAAATGAAAAAAATGCTCCATACGTTTGCTTAGATAGCAGTTCTTTTCTCTCATTCATATAACTAAAAAATATGTGCTAGATTACCCTATATATTTCACAGAGTTTTACAGGAACTTTTAAAGGAACATGCTAGCCAAAACTTTCTTGGGCATGTCCAGTTAATCATGACTATGCAAGAAGTTTGCAAGTTAGATATGTTGTTAAAAATTTAGTTTGGCAAGAGAAGATTGTCGATGGGTGTGTTGTGTGAGCCAAGGCCTTGTGTGACAACTACAAAAGAAAGAGTTATTCCAAGTGAGACAAAGGCAGAGAATTTCTGTTCTTACAGAGGTCTGCCATTCCTGTTTTAGATGTGTCCCTCCATGAACCTTGAAATCTGCCTGGTGGGTAGAATGGCTGCATTAAAAGCTGCCATAAAGGAAAAAAGGCATGCTGGTCTATGATAGCAGCCACCCCAAAGGTGTACACACATTTGGAGATAGCTGTACATTGTTTGTCTTTCCTATGGGGAAAACTAATGTCTTCCTTTCAGCAGTAGCCCCACAAAGTCCAGTGCCATGGTTTTCTTTGGCATTTGCATGATACATTTTGACTTTTGTTTTTCTTAGTCTAGAATGTCATATCCTCATATAACTAACATTTGTTTTGGCAAAGTTTTTCGTTTAGTGTCTCCAGTCTTACCACTCATCTCTTCATCAGTATTATTCTTATCATTATCTGTGGGTTTTTTCCATGTTGGCTGATATGTTGTCTTTGTAAATTTCAGTATTTATGCTGAAGTTTGGAACGGCTGTTCTGTAGGTAATCTCAGGGTATGTTATTCTGGTTACCTGTGCATGCTGTTGCCACCAGTCATCAGAACCATTCATTTCTTTTGATGCATAAATAGCACTCACCCAAGAAAGAATTCTCCAGAGTAGGTGACGCTTGCAATGCAATAAAATGTTTAAAATAAAAAGAAAAATTCGCCACTGACAAAATATATTTTGCAGTTAACTCATACCTTGTCAATAAGAAATTTTCCCAGTCACACATGATGCTTCTGATTTAAAACAATAAGATACCACTGGGTTTTATTGACAATTTTTGGACAAAAAAAAAATTGTCTCATTGTTTCTGACATGATGGGGATGTAGAAAAAGTTGCTGTCCTGTGAAGGATTTTGACAGCAGAAAATTTTCATAAACATTTCAGATATCGTCTCAAAAGCATTACGTCACCACAGGTCCTGTGTAATAAGGCAACTAAGACAAAATTGTTAGAGGTGGCAGTGTTGCGTTTCATAACACGGCACGTGGAGTTTGCTGTTGTACATCGGATGTCCGTTATTGGAACAAGGAACAAGTGAAGCGTAGGCTGAGTGTGCTCAAAACTGTTTCGTCATTTTTGAGACTCTCCTGCTGTTCCACACAAGCGTTTTAACCTCCGTATTGCACAACAGAGATCATCAGCTACAATTTCTCTCTGAAAAGTCCTGTTGCGTACGGTAGACATTAATATTGCCTATCAGGAATAAATGTCAGAAGGTGATTTTGTCAGATTGCTGTAAAACAGTGATCCTGAGGTTGCTAATGCCAAAATTAACTGAAAAACCAGAATGACAGAATTCCTGCAGAATTTCTCTGTGACGGACACCAAGGATTTTTAGTAGTCTGTGCGCTCAAGCTGAAGTTTTAAGAAAGCTGTCACTTTAAAAGTGGCAGAAGAAGGCATGTGTTAAAATTCCCAGATCATCAAAATGGGTCACATGACCTGTAAAGAAAATTAGTGTCTCTTGAAAAGTATTGGATGGTTTTGATCCCAGTCTTCAAAATGCAGTAAGAAAAGCTTCCCTGTGTCTTCAGTTGTGCAGCCTTGTAGCAATATATACTTCAGAAAGACTCAGAACTGCCAGAGTATAAAGACTGGCTTTTCTTAAATGTTATAATTTATTATCTATTTTGTCAGCTAAGTTTGGAAGTATACTCTGTCTGACTTTGATTTTCTCCACCCATTTCTGTGGAATGTGTCACTAAAATGCATAAAGGCTTATGCAAAGAAGGATACTTTTATTTCTGTATTTAATATGAATTAAATGTTTCCATTTAAAAAAAAACACACCACAAACACATGCCCTTATATTCTAATATCTGGTTCTGATGCATGCTGTCTGTCTTGTTGTTTTGTTTTTTGTTTTTTTTTTTTCATGAAATGTAATCTTATATTTAATTCCTTGATATTTTTGTATTATCCTTTTTATGATAACATTATTTTCCAGCTTCATATTTCTTTTTGTGTGTGTGTTCAGTTCAAGTTTCCCCACTCTGTATTGAAAGTATAAAGGCAGTTCCAGAAATGCATGCCAATCCTTAAGCAGTCAGTGCCCCAGTGGGTGTTCCCATCTGTCTTCAAAATGCCTACTTTTGCTGACTCGCAGAACTGTATGACTGTATCCCTACAACTTAATGCCTACCAGAGCAGTAGATCCTAATTCTAGGTTTGATTTTCTGTATGCTTTCATTTGTGGTGCTTGTGGCAATTGTTATTTATTCCAGTTAGAAATGCAGTTCAGTAAAATGGACAGTTTATAGTATGTTATAAACCAAAGCTGCAGATGGAAACCTAAGTGTATGCAGAGTATAGATTCTTGCTTTTACAGAGTGCCGTTGATTAACATTTTCCACTTAGACAGTTTGCTTTCTTTTAACTAACATTTAGTATAAAGAAACGTTTTCCAAAAGAACTGATCAAACCCTAACATTGGGTGATTCCCTTTTGTATCTCTTTCAATTTTTCAGATTCTTTTAGCAGTACTCTTCTATATAATTATACGACTTGAGAAACTCTAACTGTACATTTATGCTTTTAACATCCTTTGACAAAGTTCTGGTTTTCATTTCCAGCAGGCACTGCATGTAAAATCAATGGCAAACACAGTCCAGCAAACTTAGACTGAAAAATCTATTAGCTTTCAAAGCATGCACACAAAAATCCCAGTTAATTAAGAAAGTATGCTTTTGCAGTTATTTGAGATAACTTTAAGATGATACTGTTTTCATACGGTGAAATCTCTTGTATGATAGTGCTATTCCCCAGCAATTTGCAACAGAAGGAGCAGAGGAAAAAGTGCAGCAGAAGAAAGGGACTTTCAAGCCTCAGCAGGGAGAGAATTCTCTTTCATATCGAACATCTTTTCTTTACAGAAATTTTCAGAATACCTTAACTATGGCATTTATGTTCTTTTGATTCAGTAACATACCCTTGCAATAATTTGCTCTCTATTTTGTTTTTGTGTTTTGTTATTTTTTTGCAAAGCAGCTTCCCCAATTTACAGTATCTGAGTTTAGCTCACTGCAGAAAATTCACAGACAAAGGTTTACTGTACCTGGGCTCTGGAAAAGGCTGTCACAGGCTCATCTATTTGGACCTTTCAGGTTGCATTCAGGTTTGTAGTTCACGTCTTTCTTTCATTCTGTGAAGAAGAGAATCCTTTATATGACTGGCTGCATGCTGCATTCATGGTATACTGAAGGAGAACAAGCACTGCAGCAGACTTCCAGGGTTTTGAATTACATGACTACAGCTGTTTAAATTTTACTAAGGAATAATAGCACTATAGGTTTGGATCACTTCCAACAAACTGTCAGATCTATAAACAGCTAGTACTTACTGCATAATGAGAACAAGGCTTGCTTTTTGTAGCCATAAATAGACTAATTTTATGTCATTATTAGTTAGGATTTAAAATAAGGAGCTCTGAAAATGCAGTTTTTACTAAGGTATCAAAAAAATAAAAGCCACTCTGCACTGGAAAAATATGAATTTACATTTGATTTCCTGAGAAGGAAATTAATTATGAAATAAACTCTTGTTACTATTTTATAATGGTTTACTATATAAATTGAAGTAGTATTTATAACTGCAGTCTAAAAATAGTTAATATTTTGGTCTCCTACTAAACTTCTAATGAAATCCAAGGTTTTAGAATCTGGTTCTCTTTTAGAAACTTTCAAATTTGTACTGTATCTTGAATCGTACTTCAAAAGCAATATGAAATGCCAAACTGTAAGGCAATAAAAGTCTGCCAATGTTTTATTAAAGACTCCCACATACATTTTTTATACACCGAGAAGATTCTCCAAATTACAAAATACATGTGAAACGATAAAGAGGTGGAGTCTGAGGAATACAAAGGGTTAGTTTTCCATCTAGCTAAACCTTTTCAGAACCAAGGATGAAAGCAGGTAGGGCAACAGTCTTGTTGTGACTGCTCTTTACTGTGAGGGTCTGCATCTTGTTCCTGAGAACCATGCGAGGCTGTTGTGCGGTGGCAGTGTGAAATTTGAAATGAGGGCTGAGGTTAGAGGAAAGTTAAGAACTACCTACCTCCGAGTTACTTTTTCAAATTGCCAGTAATCGGTTCTTTTATCCAAAAGCAACATTCCTGCTTGTTCAGAAGTGTAATCATGACCTGCAAGGATCTGCCTCTAGAAAGCATGATCTAATAGCAGTCAGAAAAAAGTGATCATCATCTAGCCAGGAAAACCACAATCCTCCCCTTTCCAGAGGAACGTGGGTTTGCTCACCAGTGTATTCCAGAGCTCTGAAAGGGATTCCACAGCTTCCTCCATTTTGGGCTTCCCCACAGTTCTGGAACAGCACTTAATGATTATGACTGAGTACTTAAGCAAACAGTTACAACCAAAAAGAGCATCAAATTGCATCACTGTTGCAGAAAGCATTTTAATAAGACAGAATTATTTGCTTTCCCCCTCATTGGATGGACTAAACCAAAGGGAACTTCTGTAAGGGTAATGTTTCACAATTAGTTAGAAAAATGTAGTGAAGCTATAGTATTATGCTAAAAATGTTCTATAGAACAGAATATATGTTCTACAGAATATATATTTTTCCTTTTTTTTATGTTTCGTGGTTTTCCTCCATTTGAACATTACAGTTCTTTTTATGCGAGGTCTTACATTGCCATTGCTACTATAAGATTTGAGCAACCATTTAGAAAGCTCGTCTGTAAAATGGGTGGTTATATTAATGGTTTTGTAAGTGGCAACTTGAGGACCAAGGCATTTAAATAGCCTGTTTAAACATAGTTAGGCAGAAAACTGGGAATTAAGCAGACATTTTCTAGTCCGTTGTCATAAAACAAGGCAGTTTTTCCTTTGACTGTTATATTAATACATGGTAATAACACTGGGTGAATTGTAGGTACGGGAGTTTGCATCAAATCTCAGCAATTCGGGTTGTGCCTTGATGCCATGGGTGCTAAATATTTTCATTAATGTGTTTCAAGATATTTTTCATAAAAATATAGAGATTCTCTTGTGTCCTGCTCGAAAGGTATCCTCTTACACCATTGATAGTCTCAGATAATTACCTAGAAAGCATAAAATTCCTTTGTCTTGCTTTGGAAGCTGAATGGTGTAGGTAGAAAATTTTCTGCTATTAGACACAAAACTGAAACGACGGAAGGGTATAAAGCAATTGCATGTCATTTACTGACATTTTAGAGTGAGATTGTACAACTAGAACACTTTGGTGAGAGATATTTTCAGTTCAGTCAGAAACATGGAGATTTGCAAATAAATTTACTTTTTTTTTTTGGTGCCAACATCTATGGCTGATTTTCAGACTGGAACTACTCTGCCCCAAAATGTGTTAGAGCGGTCTGTCAATTGCTGTAGTTCACAAGAGCTGGAGAAGAGATCACTAGCCACTGGGAAAAAGAAATTTGACCCTTTTGTTTCCTGACATGCTGCAGTGTTCATGGGGATGGCAGAGAAGCTACTGGCAAATGTGTAGGTTTCACCAGGTTTCACCATCTGAGTTCCTCCTGCTCTGGCTTCATTGGGAGAATACTCGTTTTGGCAGCTACTGTCAAATTCTGCCTTCTCCAGATGTATCAAGCAGCAAAAAGGGGCCATCACGTGGGGAGAAAAACCTGAGCCATGTTCTTTATTTATTGAAGGAGAGGACTCATTGTTTACATTTCCTGAGAACAAACTCGTGTAACGGAAGGATACTTTATTATAAGTTACACATGCACTACCCTCTATTTTTAGAAATATACTAATTCAGGAGTATGTTAATATAAGCTTTTTTTGGACAGTGGAAAGTTAAAGAAAAATAACATGTGGAGTCAAGCCATCAATGTAATGTGCCAGACATCTGAAAGAATATCACTGTTCACTTTATCATTCTTGTCAAACACAGAATAAAATAAAAAAGCACCACAAGAGTGCTTCCTCAATCCTGAACACTGATTTTCAAGTTTCTGCACTCACAGGGCACTGACAGTACTAGAGTCATAGAACGATGTTTCTCCAAGATCCCTTCTGCCCTGCAGACCGTGTTCTGCCTCGCAGGGTGGATTCCACAAATGCAGGCAGCTCAGGGGGAGAAAGAAGGAATTTTAAAGCAGTTCTCTGTGTGCAGCAAACAAGCCAAAACTTGAAGAAAAATTCTGTGTAGTCCTATTCTTTGGAATTAAGAAACTATAAAAAAGATGAAATGAAATTAATTTTGACATTCTTACAAGAATTTCGTCATTTCACTACATTTGTTTTCTAAATCTGTGGGGGCAAATGTTTAGCTGTGGTTTGCTCCATGTTTGTTTTGATGTACTTTCATTTCAGATCACAGTATACTAGCATACAGTTAAGAAAAAAACTCTAGTCATTCATTGAAATATTAGACTGAAAAGTCCTCACAGACAAGGAACTGTATTTTATATATGATCATAGAATCACTGAATCATAGAATCATTAAGGTTGGAAGACACTTCAAGGATCACCTAGTCCAACCGTCCCCCCACCACCTATTACCCACTAAACCATGTCCCTAAGTACCACATCCAACGTTTCTTTAAACGCCCCCAGGGACGGTCACTCCACCACCTCCCTGGGCAACCCCTTCCAATGCTCGACCACCCTTTCCCAGAAGAAATTTCTCCTCATCTCCAACCTAAACCTCCCCTGGCGCAACTTGCAGCCGTTCCCCCTCATTGACTTCTGATTCTGGACATTGCAAGTAACATAATACATTTATAAAATGATCTTACTGAATCATGTGGGAAAAGTCTGTTTTACAGAATTTTATAGGACCTAAGACTGAAAATAACCTTCAAAACATCCTCTCTCACAAATGGTTTGAAAGAAGGAGAAGGTTTAAGTGGGATTTTACTGATCTGAGGCAAAGAATGCCGTATTAAATTCCCTGTGTCCTGACACTGATTCTCAGGTCAAGCTGTTCACTCTTGAGGCAATCTATTAAATGCTGAAATTCCAAGTGAGTTGAGAAAGCAATTGTTTTACTGAAAGGTGCACTAAATTTCATATTTCTACACCTTATCTTCAAGAGTGCCTGAAGTTTCATACATAATCCATAGGGGCTTTAGAAATGAAATTCAAGGTTAAGATTTGGTGTTCTAAGAATAAGGAAAAATAAAACATACATACAATATTGCAGCAGCATCTAAATGTTGACTAATTTAGTTAAATCTTACCTGAACTTACGTTTCACACTGGAACTTTCTCAACCTGATGCCTGAGATCCATTATCCAGCTTTAAGTTAAAAAAGTTAAGTGAAAAAAAATTGAAGCAGTCTGTGTAGGGGTGTTATTAGCTGCTTCGGTATAATTGTTTTTGGCTTACATGGAGGAAAACACTAAATTGCTGCTATTCGTGATATCAAATGGCTATGTTAAGCAAACAGTGTTTTTCCAGACAAAGAGATTAAAAATCCTTTAGACTGCAGTTACCATTATGCAATCTATTACTGAAACAGAAACAGATATGCTACTTCTGTCCCTCAGCTTTACTGAGTTTGAACTGATTACTTTTTACCTACTTTCTTTCTGATAATGGGGATTTAACTTAAATTGAGGCATTTAACCTAAGGTAGTGCCTAGAAAATTACCTTAATTTATCTATATAACAATTGGAGAGGGAGAGAGGTCTCCAGAGGTGATTCAGACTTTTTCAGGTCTGACCTGTCTTGGGATCTTTCTTGCTCTTTGGTTGCTGTACAGAGATCCCAGGTTTCATAATTGTCTAACATAGACACCTCGGTTATATTCCTAATTTCAGTGGAGTAAACAAAGGCTTTAGCATTTGCAGTCTGTTTTTAAATCCTCATCAATTTTATTGACACTTTCCCCGCTTAGCATTTTTCCCTACCTATTTCCCTGATTTTAAAGTCCTCAACTGTGATTCCTCTTCTGCAATTATCAGAACAACCTGTAAGCCTCGCAAATATTTACTTTACTGCTCAGTTAAATGGCTGACATTTGCCATCTCAGGCATTTAAAACTAGGCTCTGGAGTCTGCATTTAGTTTTCTTCAGTGATTAATATCTTGGCCAAAGCAACAAGTAATGTAACTAAGATCCATCATTTAATCGTACTTGTGTCTGAATTTTAGATACCTAGACATGAGGGGTCTTGTATTCCTCCTACCTGGTGTTTCTAACTGTGATCGCCAACCTAGGGAGGTACTCTTAACAACGTGCTCATGGCAAAAAAAGAATCCCAAGCACAACTGGCAGCAGGCCCCATTAAGCCCCATACCTTCCTTGGGTTAGCCGTCGCAGAGCCGGGTGGAGCTGGTTACAACTGATGCATGTGTTTGAACTGAGCCTTACAAAACACGGCAGGTTCTGCACTATCTCAGCTTTCGAGTGACTGTTCCTTGATAGCAGAGTTGCTCCCTCTCATTACAGCAAATCTGTTCAGGAGTTACAAGGGGAAATCCTGCTGTCATAACAGCTAACGCGTTCTCAAACTGCTTAACAAACCGTGGCTGATTTTTTAGAAGAGTGAAAACGTCAGTCTTCTTTTGCAAAGGCATCATGTCCAGATTACACTGGACAGTGTTATTACCATGTATTACAACAAACTGTATGATGTAACGTACCCTCTCTTCTCTTGGGAATGGTTTGCTCTTTGTAGTATATGGACCAAGAACGGGACTCAATCACCAGAAATTCACCTCAAACTGAAATTTCTAGGGGGTGATTTATTTCACTTCAACAGATTAAACTACTTGGTGCGTGTTGTAGAAATGTGCTGTCTTCTGTTGTGCCGCAACAGAAGGAGGCCTGTTGCAGGGTCAGGTAAACTCTGAATGAATTGGTCGTGCCATGTTAAAGCAATCTGTGCTTTCTGACCAGCAGAAAATGGAGATTTCCCAATCCCTCCCTGAGGCAGCTGCTTGCATGGGGTTCACAGTTTAAGCTAATCTCTTTCAAACAGACCAGAGGTTTTGAGCTGAGGAAACTGGAGATAAGGTTACGTTGTCCTACATTACCTATACCAACACTGAGTACAAAACCGTAGAATCTGGACAACTGAATTTCATATTCTGTCCTCAGAACTAACATCCATCTTTCCATGCCAACATTTTGCCTTTTGGTGATCACTACTCGTTGTAAAGAGGATTGCCTTTGCCACAGTAGCCCCACACTAGTACATAATCATTTGGGGTAGGCAAATCCAGCCTACCGATGATGATGGGTGAGATCTGCAGTACTGTCTTCACTGGCGTGTTATCCATGCCAGCCACATTCCCAAAGTCATGATGTCCTTTTGTCCAGCAGACATGTCTCCTTTGGAGGGGGTGTGAGAGCCTGGAGTGCGCCAACAGACTCTACATGCTCTGACCAGCTTGTCCTTACAAGATGGTTATCGTTCTGTGTAACCCTTTTCTGCAGCCTTCCCTCCTTCCACCCCTCCATCCTCCAAGATTTTGCTCTTTTTCCTTCTTCAGCCTTTCCTACAATGCAGCCGTTTTCCGAGGAACCTGATCCAGGGTTGCACAGCTGCACTGTATCAGACCCGACCAGTTGCCCTCTAGTGCTGACACCTCCCTGCAAAAAGGAAAAACTGCGTAGAGTGCCAC
This sequence comes from Psophia crepitans, assembly GCA_013399095.1. Classification (NCBI taxonomy): domain Eukaryota; kingdom Metazoa; phylum Chordata; class Aves; order Gruiformes; family Psophiidae; genus Psophia; species Psophia crepitans. The sequence continues at coordinate 27,615 of VWZZ01004418.1, forward strand.
AATCCCTTTCGAAGGAGAGACAAGACATTTAACATCAAAATATTTAAAACAATTTATAAAGAATCTGTTTAAAAGGCCACTCCAGCCTGAAAATAAAGAGCAAGCCAACCTGGTCATAAGTTAAATGATGGGGCGTTATGCCAGAAAAGAAAAGACAGTCTGCCTTTATTATAACTTAAAGTCCGATACTCAGTTCATGAAAAAAAAATTCTCACATGCAAAAAGAACCCAAACATTGCTTGCAAAAAGAAGAAGAGCCAGAAACCCAGTGCGTTAACGCCCTCATCCAGCGCTAGAGTGGCAGGAGAGCAGCCCTGACGCTTGTTTCCACTGACAAGTCATTGTTGGGAGCAGTCAAATATGCTGCAATGGCTGGAGGCTGCAAGTGCATGAACTGGAAGCATCTTGTGGTGCACTGCTACCATACTGACGTGTGATGGGCAACTGGCTGCTGCTCAGCTTCTGTCTCCTGTGTGCTAACGGTGTGCACTGCCAGATGACATACATACCCTAGGCAAAGCCTGAGTTTTACACCGCCGCTCCCCTTCAGCAGTGGAACAAAGCACATCAGGCTTTTGCAGCAGCTGCAGAGGTGGGGTACAGCAAGAATTCCTCCCAGTATACTTTGAAGTTTCCTTCTTTGGATTCTTGTCTCCACAGGCCTTATTTAGTACCCAGGAGAACGTGCCAGACTGCTCTTTTTGTGGATGTTTTGCAAATGAATTCCTGGTGCAGAGCACAGCTGCAGCCTGAGCTGCACAGGATTATTGTATTATACAGCTTCAAAACCCCGGGAAATAGTGAGACCTCTACATGCAAATGGGGAGGCTGGTTCACATCCGTATTCTCTGTAGAACAGAGGGCTAAAAGGAAACTCTCCTGTACTTTCGGATTTATATGTTGAAGGAACTACTTTGTATGCCCAAGAGTGAACCGGCACCTATTGAGTTTGGGCAGTTGAAGAACTGACTCCCTGGAGTCGCTCCCCAGACTGATAAAAGGAATAAACTGAATTGACAGAGCCATATGTTCATTCAGTTTCACTGAATATTGCTCTGTTAGGATATGTGGAGTTGGTGATGTGAACCTACATGGAGGATTCTCTGAATGAGCTCCATTTTACGTGATAGCATAGGATCTTTCTTTGTATCCCATCTGAATTTAACACACACGGATCTGGAAAAGCCAATGAAGATAGTTTACCACATTCAAACCTGGCTTCAAACTAGACATGAGCATCTGCCGTGTGTGGGAAAACAAAGGTAGAAGGATGTGACAATTCATTGCTACTCCCATAAATGGTGTTGACTGTAGAAATTGTTGTGCCTTACTCTTGCTTGCTTAGGAGACACACTTTTGGAACAGATCCTGGATTTGGATTATGTTGTTAAAATTTCTGAATGATATGTATACCTCATGGGTCTGTTTTTCTTTTAATGGCATTAATGCATTTCTTGGTTCTGTGAGCATCTAGGTACCTATGATTTTAAAGTATTGAAGAGATCTCAAGGCTTTCATGTATTGCTTTTGTTAGGCCTGCTAAGGCATAAAATTTTATTTCTTACTTAGATTTCAGTTGATGGCTTCAGAAATATTGCCAGTGGCTGCAGTGGGATTCAAGATTTGCTAATCAACAAAATGCCGACTCTTACAGACAGATGTATTCAAGTAAGAAATTGAAAATAAATCTGAACTTTGAGAAACATCCTGATGTTGGAACTGGGTTATCCTCTCAAATGAGTTTAAAGACAGTTATGCAGATACAACTGATGAGGAAAATTTCTCACCTAAAACATTTTTAAAAACTATTATATTACATTTATAAATCTTGCTTGCTTGCAGTCACTTTCAGAAACTTTCAGTTGCCTTGTCTTCCTTTGCTACATGGGTATGGCTAAATTATGGTCTGAGAGTTTACAAATGAGAGTTTTTCAATTTTTTCAGTGTTAAATATGGGAACAAAATTCTGCTACTGATTTTGCCCATCAGAAAAACATTTTCAGTCTTCTGCAAAAATGATTGTTAACTAGATCACTGTCTTGGCTGCCTGCCATACTTCATGTCTCCAGTTACTTACTTCTTTTTCTTGTGTTCCCAAACATAACAAATATATGGAGAATTTAAGTTGTTTATATACCGCTCACTGTCTAAAAGTTACTGTTAAAATGGATTATAACTATTTGTTTGAAATTATAACATTTGGTATCATATGCAGAATATTTGCTGATCTTTTGTTACGTGACAGCATAGGTATATGAATATTTTGTTTCACCTTTTTCCCTTTGAAGGTTCTGGTTGAAAAATGCCAACAGATAAAGTCTATTGTCTTTCTCGACTCTCCACATCTTTCTGATACAACTTTTAAAGCCCTTGCTGAATGTAAACTCATCAAGGTCAGCACTGAAGGTTAGTGCAGTAATTCACAAAATTATTGGGATGATGTGTTTTTAAAATTCATCCAGATGGTTTGAAATAAATAAGAATCAACTGATTTCAGTGGGTATTTGGATCGGGTCCTTAATGTATATCAGATGTGTAACTTGCATCTTATATATTCCAACAGGGAATAACCAAATTACTGATTTAAGTTTCAAGTTGATGAGTAAATGCTGCCCATACATCAGGCACATTCATGTAGCTGATTGCCAGAAGATTACAGATGCTGGTCTTAAGATGATTTCAACATTGAAGCATATTCTTGTCCTAAATGCATAAGGTACTATATCACATCTTGATTTCTCTAAACCGTGTTAAAAGAATTTAGTAAAGTTAATTATACTCATAATTATAATAAATCCTGTTATCACAACTTTCAGTTTTAAAAATAAATTCTTAACATGCTAATATAAGTATATGAATATTTTAAAATATTTTATACAAGTATTTTTAAATTCCTATGTCATGTTTTAAAAAAGCCAGCCATTATTACTCCAGTTTAAGCAAAAAAATCAACTATAGATGTAATGTTACTTAATAGCCATGGCATATTTTAGTGCTGGAATGTGGCTACAAAGAAGATGAAAATGATTACCGAAGACACTGCCAGTGCCAAAGCTCTATTAAAATTTGGATATTGTTTAATTTTCTGAATGGAGGTTGTGGAGGCCCCATCCCTGGCAGAGTTCAAGACGAGGTTGGATGGGGCTTTGGGCAACCTGGTCTAGTGGAGGGTGTCCCTGCCCATGGCAGGCGGGTTGGAACTTGATGGTCTTTGAAGTCCCTTCCCACCCAAACCATTCTGTGATTCTATGATTCTCTGAATATTAAAATAATATTTATAACTATCTAGTTCTTAGATATGAACAAAACTGCCAATATTTCACAATTACTGCAACAACAGTGTAATTTATGTTGTAGAGGAATGATACATTTTATGTGAAGACTGCTTTCCACTTAGGTGTGTTATGTATCAGCAAAAACGAAGAGAAATTAAAGGGCTTCCACTGCTACACGCTTCTTCCCTGTTTTGTGGCACGGTGACGGAGTCAAGGGTGGGAGGGAACAGGGAAGGCAAAACCTCCAAACCTTTCAAAATCAATAGACCTGTAAATTAATATAAACAAGCTGGAATTGCTGCTTATCTTAAAATTTCTGACTTCATGTGAAGTTTTAGAGATTCTGCTTTAATGTGTAACTAAAGTACTTTTTGTGCCTGTTAATGCTGTATAAAAATCTGATAACATTGCCTGTAGATGCGCTGAGAAGTGCTGGAGTAATACCATGACATCACGTTGGTAGTTCAGCTGGGCAGATGGGACAGCTGCCTGCATTTTCTGGTTTAAGTTTTAGCAGGCTGCATTTTCCAGTCTGGTAGCCAAATCTTGGGCTGTGAGTGTGTTTGCACATGTGTCCGCTGTCTCTGCTGCTCAAGAATTGCTGAATTACCTTAACAAAACTTTTCAAGCAGTTGTAAAGTGATTGTAAAACTCTGTGTTTATATTATTGGTTTTGCAGACACTTGTAAAAGTTTCAGCATTAAGAAATTCATAGATTGTAACACATCTAAACTTGATAAAGAGTTTCTTGAGAGAGGTATGGGACTGCAAAAGGGGAGTTGTTAGTATTTATCTTTCTCTTGTTCAGAAGTGTGTTGCTGTAAAAGTTCACATTGTGAGTTAGAAACATTTAAGAATTTCTCATAGAGATCAAGCGAAGTGCCATGCTGGTGGTAGAATCTTAGGAACAGATTTTGACATGCTTGGACATCTTAGTGCTCTTAGTTAGTTTCCTTTTTTCATTGACATTATTGTCTTAGTCTAAGAGTCAAAGGTTTTCTAACTTAGTCATGTGGGAATTTTTTTTTGAAAATGAAAGACACAGAAAGACCAAATCTCACAATTCAGAATTCTTAAATTACAGAAAGTATTTGACTACATGTAGAAAATGAAAAAAGAACATTAACTGACCTAGGCAATGTGGTGACTGATACCCTTGGCACGTTTTCCCAGTGTAAGCATGTTATATTCATGTATGATAGAGCAGCGTGTGGGCTGTGTTCCTGTGCACTTAACAAGCTGACTAGAGAACCTTAGCATGTGTATTCACTGCACAATTATTTCAAGTTATAATGTGGCGATTTCAGCCCTGAAGCCCAGTGTAGTTAGAGAATATAAATTAATTTTTTTTTTAAATTCCATTGACTGTATTGCCAAGCTCTGCATTCCTTACAGACTTCATGCAAGTTAATTATTCTGAAAGTATATTTCTTAAATTTACCTATCTACAATGAGAAACAACTGCACTGTGAAATAACACCAAAACTACTACAGTGGTTGAATTATTGCAGAGTGATTATTTCAGCGCTTTATGAATTATAGCTTCAGCTGTAGCTTGTGGTCACACAATGAGGCTCTGTTCAGGTTATCGCTTTGTTAGTGGTGCTATTCCTACCCATATGTCTCTAGGACTTTGGGATTTGCAGTGATTCGTTGTGCTGCAACAAACCGTACAAGCCAAAATATGATTCTATCCTTCAGAATTCTGGGATTAATTTTTTATTCATCAGGGAACACGGAATAAATACTCGGAATGCATTGAAAAGTAAGTGTACAAGTAATATTAAACATGCCAGAGGTATGAACTCTATTGAAACACTTGCCTGAATTGTAGTTAGCTCTCTAACCCTCTCAACTTGGCTGAAGGATTTTCTGCCTTATCTATACTTAATTTTTATAAGTTTTGTGTATATTATGAGTTAGTGATTTGGGTGTGAGACGTGATTAAGTGAAACAGTCCAAGGAAGAACTCAGGTTAACTCTTCATACATGTGTACAGAGCAACTACCAAATACGTATACTACTCAGGACCTACCCATGGAGTAGGAAAAATACATATTATAAATATTGCCTACATTTCTCTTTTAGAATCAGTGATGGAGGTGTAAGACCATTTGTTCAAGGTTCTTCAGGAGCTAAGCTGAGAGAGCTGAATTTGACTAATTGTATTTGTGTCTCGGATGCTTCTGTCACAGAAATAGCACAAAGGTACCATAGTCCAGTACAACATTTTTCTAGCATGGTTAGACTTTCAGTATACCTCTAATGTTAAATATCTTAATATGTTAACAGGTAAAATTATACAGCCATATATATGCATAAAATTGTACTAGATAAATGACAGATTTGGAGATGGGGGAAAGTCAAGCATTGAAACAATTTAAAAAATATTTCTTGTGTAATAGATCTCCTTGATTTCCATATTTTGATTTGATTGCTGTTCATGCTTTGAAATATTTGTGATGATTATGAGTGGAATCCTTGACAATGCTAGATCAAAAGTCTAGAGTGCTTATTTTCATAGGTCCCCTGAAAAAAACTCAGCAAGGATTATTACAAAAATGTACTTGCTATGCTACATTTCTATAACAAAAGTCAAAAGTTGACATTTCTGGTTTTTTGATTTAATTTAGATGTCATGAATTGACCTACCTAAATCTGCGTTACTGTGAAAATGTGACTGATGCTGGAATTGAAGCCTTGGGAAATATGTCGTCATTGATATTCATTGATATCTCTGGAACCAGCATCTCAGATATGGTATATCTATATATATATATGATTAAAGAATGAACTATGTGTTTACTATTTATCTAGGCTTTCTGAAAATAATAGTAAAAAAGAATCCATTCACTTAAAAACCTGCGTGGATATGAAGCAATAAAGCTGCAGTGTCATTAAAACGTATTTTAGAAACATGTATAGTACGGTATTAGCCCATGTATAGGCAGTAACCAGTAAAAGGTAATTCAGAAACAGTCAGAAAGAGGAAGTTTGGCTGCTGTGAAGCTGATTTGAAAAGAATGTTTGCTAAGCAGAATTTTTTTTGCTCCAAGTTGATTAGGCCTGAGGAAAACTGAAAAATTGGTATTTTTAATTTTTAAATTTGTAAAAATTGTGTTTTCCATGAACTAGATTTTATGGTGAAAAATCCTAAATGTTAGCTCTAGCAGAGGCACTGCACTACACTGTGGGCTAGAAAATAATTGCTAGTGAAAGAATTACTAACAAGGTATCTTCAATATGTCAAGTTGCTACGACTCTGGAAAGCAAAATAGCGAGTGTGGGAGCCAGGTTAAACATCGCAGGCCTCCACATTAGATGTTCTTGGCAGGTCCTGCCTTGTGCGCAGGGTTCAGAGCCAGGTCTGCTGTTCCTTTTACTTTTGGGGCAAACTCTTTTCACTGAACACAGAAATCAGAAATCAAGGAGAAACCTCATGACAAAAACTTGTCATAGAGACTGTTCAGCTCAGTCACTGTTTGAACAGAATTCTGACCAATAACTTTGTTATTTGGCTCTAACACAGAGCTTGTGCAAAAGTAATTAAAATGTGAAAAAGTACTTAAAATGCCTTAATCTTTTATGGAGGCCTGAAAATAAAAAAAAACCAACAAACAAACAACCCCAAACTAAGCTAAATAAAGTGTGTTGGGAAATCCAAGAAGACTTCATTTAACGTGATCATCTAAAATAGCATAAAATTATACCTGAATGAAATTTATGCTGCCTTGAATTACAGTTCCACAATGTGTCACCATAAATGTTTTCTTCCTCCTTGCTTGTCACAGCTAGTCTTTCAAAACCCTGTGTTGCTTCTTACGCTAACTATCACATAGCACAGCCCATGACCTCGGCAATAAGCCAAGCTCTTTTGCTTACACTGCATTTCTAAGGCTTCCAGTTTTCTCTTTCCCACAAGACAGATAAATTAATCCAGAAATTGGCCATTTATCATTTTTGTAATTTCTGATCTGGTTGCTAGTACTAGCTACAAAACTATTACGTTTTTTGCTGTTTGCCTTGTTTAAGTATATAACGTTCACATGTGTACTAAATACATTTTCTAATGTTAAAACATTATTTGAGAAAAGGAAATCTATCAGTCTGCTTTGTAACAAGTTCCTATTAGTATGTTTTGACTTTATATTATAATTTTATTAGCACATAGATGAAGTTATAGTAAGAGCTCTTTCAATTTAGACTTTGTAAGTATTGCTTTAAAAATGTGGCAGAGCGCGCAATGTTTTATGCGCAGTAACCAGCACATTTATACTCTGCTGATGAAAAATTGTAAGGGTCAAATGCTTTCCTGCAGCCTGTGCAGCAGACCTCTGTTGCTTTTGCTGTCTTGCTATTTAGTGTGGGAAAAAGCAGAATGTGCAACACATTTGCACCACACAAGAGAATTTTCCTTTCTGGTTTTTCAAATGACAGCAGAGTCATTCTGCCCATCAAAGCAGAGCAGACATTACTGCAGTGAGGAGGACATATACTGATGGGAAGGACAGGGGAGAAACGATACAGTAAAGTCAGATTTTCTTACAGATTTGTGCCTTGGGTATCAAAATGGAAGGTTTTTTTTTCCCCCACTGTTGGTGCCTTCCTGTTCTGTAGGCACTCTGATGCCCAATAAGTGAATGTTCCTGTTGTGATCTGTCTCTCATTCAGGGAATTAATTGCATTTGGAAGAAATATATTGACTCTTAGAATTGTCCGTGACAAGAAATCTTGTTTAAAAATAAAAAAAGAAAATTAAAAATTACAGTACCCTGTAGACTCGCAGTAGATAAGAAAAGCAGTGCTAACAAGAAATAAATTAAAATTAAATTTAAGAAAGTTGTTATCCTTGTCCTGAGTTTACTCCTCAACAGAAAGGCTGGAAATTGAATAAAAATAATCATTGCATATATTCAGATTTTGGTATTGTGTAGAAAGTTATGCATTTTACATAGTGAGAAAATGCCTTGGCAAACTTTGAAACAGAAGCTAGAATAAGGCAAGTAATTCATCGCATGTTTAAGTTCTATGTGTGCTTAGGTGTCTCACTAAATAAGTCCAAGACCGTTCAGTAACAAAGCCAAATACCATCCAATGAAGAGGATGTCAGCTTTATGCATGTGAGGAACTGATGGCATGCTGAAGGAGTTACTGCACTCTTCTCATTAGGGCTTTGACTATATTGCTCTTACTCTCATAAAATATATAACATTAAATATAAAACCCCATAATTGCGTTTTAAATACTAATTTATTCACTCGTTATTTTAGCATTCATCCTTTTACATTTCAGAAAATATTTCCTTCTTTATTAAAAATTAATTTTTTTAAAGACAAATAATACTTTTTTAAATCTCAATAACTTTTTTTTTAATAGTGGGAAGAACATTTGTTCTGGTTTTGTCATTCCTGAAGCACTAGAAGTTGGTTTCTTAGAGTTAAAACCAACTTAAGAGACTTAGAAATGAAAAGATTTTTCAACTTAGTGACAGCCCTTCTTTAAAATACAACAACCAAAACACAATGACAGAGCAAATAAAAAACTACCTTTAAATTCTTTGAGAAATCTCCTTCTGTTTTTCTAGCTAGTCTCCAATCCCTCATTGTTTTCCCACATGTTTTGATCTTCTAAACCCCCTGGAATAGGGACCATAGTGTTTTAAATTATGATTTAAATGGTGATTAAATTGTGTGTATGGTGGACATGTTCGTGAGTGCATAGATACTATCACAAGTCATTTTAGGTACCATTGTAAAGGTATTTGCAACATATGCAAGATGTTCAAGCTTCTGTTATGAAACTGGAAACACTGGCATTTAGGACCAAAATCTATTTGTCTTTCTTATAAAAGCAGACTCAGTGGAAATGCTTCCATGAGTTAGAGAAGCAGTTTTACTTATAAGCTTTATTCTTATGCTCTCCATATTTTTGTTAAAATGTCTAGAACTTTTTCTGATGTCCATATGATACAGCTTTGGCAGCTTTGCTCCAAGTCTGAGAGCCTGAAAGCATGCAGCTGCCTCGTTCCGACACAAGATGCTGATGCATATGGCCTGGACCACCCATCTTCCTGGGACATTAAAGAAAACAAGTATAGACGTGTCAGGACATTTGAAGAAAGTGTCTTACGGCACGCAGGATTTAGATGGAAAAAGCATAGCAAAAAATAAGAAAAGGAATTGTTAAAGAAACTTAGTTGACTCCTGAGTTATATAGAGCATCCAACAACAAAAATAGTAGATCCCATGACATAGTCTCAGGGAAGTTTAATATCAGCAGTGAATTATATGCAGGGTAATAATGAGAGAGGAAAATAAAAAAATAGCCTAATTCATACCGGTAAAATACTTTAAAAATGGGAAGAACCCTGATACACTTCTGAAATCAAAGATAAAAAGGAAATATGAAGTATAAAGAGAAAAATTCTTTGCTTCTGCATTTTCTTCTGCAGTGACTGTCATGCAGGAAATTCTCTCTCATAATCATTTAAGGCCCCGTTCTCTCGTCTGGCTGAAATGCCTCCTCAAGAATTATCTGTGGCATAGAGTCAGCTCATCAGTCACAGAGTTTTTGCGTGCTGTGTGTAGTTACTCCATAAAGTTGAGGATAATTTGTAACCATTGGGAACTCTGGAGTAGTGGTTATATGGATGTATAAACAGCTCAGATTTCTTTTCTTATGTGTTTGTGCTTAATGATCTTCAGACCCTGGCTGATCCTGAAGGCCAGGCTGCAACATAAATATTTACTAATATTACATTTCTAAATAGGGAAAAAAAACCCCTCAAAAGCGGCATTTTGGCTTTCCACAGTTATCAGTCTACGGTGACTTGAATGTACAGCCCAGCTCTACGTTTTGGTCTGTTAGAAAATTAGGCCAGTAGGACTGAGGAAGAGCCTTGGAAAGGCTGAGGACAAAATATTATCAGGTCTAATAGATATAACCAGCAACAGACTGCAAATGAATTAGCTGCATTTGATTCCCAAAGGAAAGGATGTGACAAATCACACGCATTCCCAAGGCAGGGAAAAGGAAATGTTAATATATATTAAAGTGGGCTCCAAATTCAGATGTTAGCACTCCAGTTTGCTTGGGGGAATACAGAAAGATGGAATTTGACCTGGAGACTTAGAAACTTAATTCTGCTTAGAGATAGGAAATACTAACACAGAGAGTCATTGCGATCGATGCCAGATGTGCTAACACCTTGAGTTCCAGTGCAAATCAGGAGGAATTAAAGGTACTTAGCAATGTTGGAAATTGGGCTTGATGTTTTTACGGGACATTTTGTTACAATGGAAGCCCTGTTGTGCGGACTTAGTGTCAAGAAACTTTGGCAGCCATGTCTCGTAAGTTATGATCTGGTCTAACCACAAACAGTGTTAGGTACAGAAATCAAATTTTATGGCATGCGTTACACACTAAAGTCATACAGGGGCATTTCTGCACTGCAATAGAAAAAACTCTCTGCAGTTCCTCTAAATAGTCTGACCCACTTCTGTATCGGCTCCGGTACTGGAAACAGTATAGCTACCTTTGCTTCAGAACCTACCCATTGTCCAGAAGGTTTTTGCTGTCTGAAACTGAACTTTGTTCTGCCACATATGAACTGTTATAAGGACACAATGATACTGCGCGGCAGGAGTTAAATTCTGCTCTTCTGGCAAGTGTTTGTTCCATGAAACTGGTGCCTGACTGTGGCTAATCTGTACACAAAGCCAAGCATTTTAGAGGATACACAGAGTCATTTAATGTCAAATGGTTCAGAAACGGAAGGTGGGAGACACCTCTCAAGAGCTATCTTCCAAGGAGCTGCTGGAGAGCAGTGTAGGGGAAAGGGACCTGGGTGTCCTGGTAGATGGAGGGATGACCATGAGCCAGCAATGTGCCCTGGTGGCCAGGAAGGCCAATGGCATCCTGGGGTGCATTAGAAGGGCTGTGGTCAGTAGGTGGAGGGAGGTGCTCCTCCCCCTCTATTCTGCATTGGTGAGGCCCCATCTGGAGTATTGTGTCCAGTTCTGGGCCCCTCAGCTCAAGAAGGACAGGGAACTGCTGGAGAGAGTCCAGCGCAGAGCCACAAAGATGATCAAGGGAGTGGAACATCTTCCTTGTGAGGAAAGGCTGAGGGAGCTGGGTCTCTTTAGCTTGGAGAAGAGGAGGCTGAGGGGCGACCTCGTCAATGTTTATAAATATGTTAAGGGTGAGTGTCGAGAAGATGGAGCCAGGCTCTTCTCGGTCTCATTAAGTGTTAGGACAAGGGGCAACGGGTGCAAGCTGGAGCATAGGAGGTTCCATGTTAATATAAGGAAAACCTTTTTCACCATGAGGGTGATGGAGCACTGGGACAGGCTGCCCAGAGAGGTTGTGGAGTCTCCTTCTCTGGAGACATTCAAAACCCGACTGGACACGTTCCTGAGTGATGTGCTCTAGGTGGTCCTGCCTTGGCAGGTGGGGTTGGACTAGATGATCTTTCGGGGTCCCTTCCAACCTCTACGATTCTGTGATTCTGTGATTTGAGTCACTTTGAGGTCAGTCTGTTTGGTCTGGGGTATGAACAGGAAGTAACATCTGTATAACTGGAACATAAAGATACATTACAGATGCTGACCTTTAAGGTTACAAAGAGATATGTGAACAGAAATCTCAGAAGTTGAAAATAACGTAGCACATGGTTATTATTAGTGAGAGACAGTACATTCATTGCAGTCTGCAGTTGAAAGGCAGGGACTTGCAGCTTGTGAATGTAAATAATAGAGAGATGTTCTTTGGTATGCCATAGCTTCAGTTGCCTTTTATCTCTAGCAAGAGAAGACCATCATTGTCTGGGACAGTAGGGACTAATTTTCTCATCTACAAAAACGTTGGTGAAGTAATAATAAATGATGTTCTGCAAAAGTTTGTAGGCCTCACCTAATACAGTAAATGAAACAGAAGAAAAATGTAACAGCTGTTGGAGAAGAATAAGAAGTTTCTTGTAAAGTTTCTAAATGGAAATACTATAGAAGACATGTAGGACAAAATCTACCCTTTTTCCATGGCAACAGAAGATTGATCTAAGATAGATGGAGTGATTTCTTTGTGTTAAAGAGAAATATGGTTTTGGAAACACACGGAGTGGGTGATCCTGGTGTGTATGCTGCACAGTATCTGTTTTGCTTGCATCTGTTTCCAGGAGTTCCAATGACAATGTGATAGCTCCAACAATATATTTCAGGAATGTCTGGAGGCTTAGTAGAGAAGATAAAAGTCTCTATAGGTCAGTAAACTGGATAGGGTTCCCTGATGTTATTTACCAGGGAATACTACTGATTAAATCAAGAAGCCTAATAAAACTAATGAAAATTGGCTTCTTTGTATATATGTTAGATATAAAAAAATAGTTAAAAATTTCACATAGATTAGACTTCCTGTGTAGAACTTGTTTGAAGAGGTTTATTTTTGGAAACATAAAAGTTTTGTAGTTTTTCTCTATAATAGACGGTTCCTAACGACATTCCTTGCCTTCCATGTCTTCCCTCTTTCCCTTCTCAAATCTGGAATTATTATTGAAACACCTCAAAGGAGATTTTTTGATTTTCATTGGAAAAAAAAAAATGTTCTTTGATTCAGTGTCTCCCTATTCATATAAAACTACTACAAGTTAACGTTGAAGTCATAGCAGCATTAGTTGTCATGTAGCAAAAAAATCTTTATAATATCCTTTAGTCTTTCATTACCAAGTACATTAAAGTGGTGCCAATTTAAATAAAGAAAAATGCAAGAAAAAATTATGTCCATAAGGTCACACCTATCACTATCAGTCTCTGCTGTAAGGAATCCAAGCTCTGACATAAACCCATTTGGGGTTTAAGTACATAACTGTTTTTTTGTTTTGAATAGCAGTGCTCTGGTCAACAAAGATTTGAAATCTGCAGATTTTCATGAAGCTGTTGAAAGTAATGGTCACCGCATAACTGTGTCTGCTGAGAAAAATGCAAATGTCTTTGTTTGCATAAGTAGCCAGGATAGGAGATCTCTTTCATTGTTCCATTTTTTGGTTTTATTCAGCCTGTGAGATTTCAGGAATTTGCAAAATTTGAACTCCAGCCACACTCTTCCAGCATTATCATTACAGTGTCCACATCTGGATTCCAGACACTATTTACATGTGCTTATTTTCTCAAGATGATATTTCCTCTCTGTGCAGTGCTGTTCATTGCCTAATTGTAGATAATTTTTTAACCATATGGAATAAAGTGATAACATTGCTTTTCGGTAAAGTTTACTTTATTGATATGAGGTACAGAGATATTCGGCTGTGGCTACCAAAATAAATTTTAAAAAATCAACATTTAATTCTCCTTCAGATCAGAGAGTTTAGGATCAGAACATGGTCCTGTTTCCTGGTGTACAAGCAATAAAAATCACAAAGCATCTTTGGATCCTTTTACACTCCTAAAATAGGAATTTACCGAAATTTTCACCTCCCTATTGTCTTGAATACGGGCATTGTTCATGCACATATGAGTGTGACTGCACAATTTCAAATCTCTTGTACCATAGCTGTAGCCATAAAGCCCTTACTGGTAAGCAAATCATAAAGGTAGCCATTTTAAGATATTATTTGGTCATAGCAAATAGTATTTTGTTCTTCCAACAAAAAATTTTGCGAACAGTTATCTCAAGTCCAAATTTTGGAGACTATTTTGCTTTACAAGAGTTCTGGTCTGTGTTCTGTGGGAGTATTTCACACCGCACAACTTTTCTTCGGTTCCTTTCTGAACAGGTAGGAAAATCTGATGTTTTGCTTCCTCAGTTGAATTATTTCTACAAAGAATTTGTAACCCTTGTACCTACTTCAAGCAAAAATCAGAGGATAAACTATATGCATTCTGCAGAAGAGGATGTCTTAAAAGGTGCTGCAATTCTTAGAAGATTTAATATACAGGCGTAGGATATTATTGACCATCTTAACATATTAAATGTAATTGCATATAATTGCATGTATTGATTTTTAAGATTAATTTTCCTGTAATTTTTTAGGGCTTGAAAGCCCTTGGATGCCATGGAAAAATAAAGGAACTTTCTACATCAGAATGCAAAAATATCAGTGATACTGGGATTCAGGTAAAACTTCACCTCTTTTCTTGGTGTTTCCTAGAAGCCTCTTTATTTCTTCAAATTAACCATGCCCAAAACTGATCTTATTTTGCTCTGTACATCATCATTCATTCTTCATTGCGCTGTTGTGCACTGTCATTCTTAAAAACTATTCTCCCCTTTCATTCCTTTTTTTTTCATTCCTTCCATGAATTGTAATACATCTTGAATTCTGCTTAACTCTGAAATTCACTCCACAAGAGCCTTAATTTTTACTGAATTGTATTGTGCAAACTGCGATCTAAATTGCCAGTACTATTCTTTCTTTCTTGCTCTACAAATCCTTCATCAGTTTCTATCTATCTGAAGCATACTTTCTGTTGCTGGTGTGGGCTTTCAGGTCTTGATTTCTGCTTTCTTAGTCATTTATTTAATGCTGTATTTAGACGACTTTGCACACATAGCTCTATGGAAGAGCTGAATTTCTTTTAGTCTGTTACACTTGGTTCCTCATGTGCTGCTGATACACTGCTACACATCATTACCTCTCAGTCACACAAAAATATATCTCAATATACCTCTAAAGGCATTCTTCTTGCCAGCATAAAGGGTAGGATCATAATGATTTTAAAAAAAAAATTGCATTTCAATAAGCAATGCTTGTGCCTCTTCTCCAGGTTGAATAGACGTCTTAGCTGTTTTATGGGAAAAATAGCACAAATTGCACCATGTCATTATTTGAATAAATCTTTTAAAATGTCCTACAAAAACATCATATGTGTAGTTGATTCATATCTAATGATGAAATTGAGCTGCTAGAAAATGGACAAAATGTATTTTAAGCTAGAGGCTTGAGATCTTTTTCGGCAACATGGACAGTTGGATCAAGTGCATCCTCAGCAAGTTTGCTGACAACACCAAGCTGTGTGGTGCAGTCAACACGCTGGAGGGAAGGGATGCCATCCAGAGGAACCTTAACAGGCTTGAGAGGTGGGCCCACACAAACCTCGTGAAGTTCAACAAGGCCAACTGCAAGATCCTGCACGTGGGTTGGGGCAATCCCAAGCACAGCTACAGGCTGGGCGGAGAATGGATTGAGAGCAGCTCTGAGGAGAAGGACTTGGGGGTGTTGGTGGACGACAAGCTCAACATGAGCTGGCAGTGTGTGTGCTGGCAGCCCANGTACAAGAAAAACATGGAGCTGTTGGAGTGAGTCCAGAGGAGGCCACAAAGATGTTCAGTGGACTGGAGCACCTCTCCTATGAGGACAGACTGAGGAAGTTGGGGTTGTTCAACCTGGGGAAGTGGAGGCTCTGGGTAGATCTCAGAGCAGCCTTCCAGTACCTAAAGGGGCCTACAGGAAAGATGGAGAGGGACTGTTTATCAGGGAGTGCAGTGATAGCACAAGGCGTAATGGGTTTAAGCTGAAGTAGGGGAGATTGAGATTAGATGTTAGGAATAAATTCTTCCCTGTGAGGGTGCTGAGGCACTGGAACATCTCTGTATTATCAACACTGTTTTCAGCACAAATCCAAAACACAGCTCCATACCAGCTACTATGAAGAACATTATCTCAGCTGAAACCAGGACAAGTAATCAGACAGGAAATTAATCTGTAGAAAAACCTTCAAACTGAACTTACCACAAAGGCAGTTATTTGCCCTGATGATAAATTATGAAGTTACACAGTGAGAAAATATTTTCTCATTTGAATAATCAGCATTTATCATATAAACATTAATAGAGGTTTTGATTTTCATTTTGCAATGCTTGTAAGTTTTTCTTTATGTCTGATTTACTGATTCCTGCTTTTTTTTTTAATGAATGTCAACAATAAGAATTGCTATCCAAATATCTATTAGACTTACACTATCATCACAGTTTTTTATGGGTAAAGCATTGCACCAGGAACTGGAAAAGATTCAGCGGGGGTAATAGGGGTGGTCAGAGGTATGGTACAATCTCCATAAAAGGAACAGATAAGCAGGGAAGGAACCTGCGGTCTGGAAAGAGGATGGCTGAGGGAATACGAGCGAGCTCTGTTCAACTGCAAGTGGCATGGAAAGTGTGGATAGGGAACAACTTCTTGCTGTTTACTTCCATACATAATCTAGTGGGCATGAAATGAACCTAGTTTGAAAATTCAGAGTGAAGAAAAGAGGGTGACTGTTTCCCAAATGTATACCTAAACTGTGAAATTGCGTATCCGTAAGTTCTTACGGAGATTTGACAGATTTGCTATGACTGCATAAATTTACTGCTTTGTCTTTCAGAACACTGTAAGAAACATTAGTTACTAACCTCACAGTAGAAAAAAGAACCGTCCATATTGTTAGGGAGCAGGGAGGATTTACATCCAAATAGGAGCACTTTTTTCTGTAACTAGGAATTGTTCCTGACCATATGTAACAGAAATGCTTAAATCATGTGTTTTAATATCAGTTTCATGCCCATAAACAGTTGCAGATTGTAAGGCTGCAGGTACAGGCAATGCCATCACATAATCCCAGTCTTCAGCTTCTACATTTTTTCCATTATAAAGCTCCAACATCCATCATTTTATAGCCATATATTGTCAGAATGAGTCATTTGTTGCTGGACCACAAGCGATGCATCTGGATTGAATCTTGTTACCCAACATAGATGTCAGGCTATTTGGATCTGCTTCTTTAGGAGTAATTCTGACTTGCCTTTCGTGAATGTTCTGTGTGAAGTTCCATGTTTTTAACCAAAACAATGACCAAGAATGCACATCTTGTGCATCTCATGGAAAGTCAGTGTAGCACCAGTGCTGCTGCTTTCAAAGGAGAACATTCACTTCTACATTGGGTTATGCTTATGACTAAGAAGCTATTTCAGTGTCTCATTGCATAAAGAAGCTCCAAAAAAGAATAGGAAAAAAGAAGTGACTTCCCTTGTCTGCCATATGAATTTGAACTCTGAGGAAAAAAGCATCGGCAGGGAGTACATGTAGGAGTTACAGCACTCATGTTGTCATGGATCTAGGGAGGGCAGGAGAAAGACAAAGAGGTAAGGAAGTAACTCAAAACGAAATGGCAAGTCCTTTTTTGTTAGCTGAATCTGAAGATATTATGGAAAATTTGTAGAGAGTAACCCCATTGTATGCTGCACATCTTGGTTATCCTTTGATTATATAAAGACTATTTAAATCATGTGAAAAGAAAATGCATATTAAGCAGGCTTTATCAACATTGTTAGGGTAAATTGCTGAAAGTTACAAAATGCCAAAAATAATGTAACTGTACAGTGTTAATTCATTTACTTGTTCCCAGGCATCATAACAGTATGCAAAAGCTTATGTGATCACATATTTTATAAATAGGATCTTTGCTCATTCATAACTCAGATGATGCTCACTTAATGAGCAGCAATTTAGGATTTTATTTTTTCATTAATGCCTGCATGTGTCCTCAGGTCTTATTTACACAGAATTAAAATTGTGCAAATAAGTTAGAAAATGAAGTTATTTCCTTCATATGGTATTCAATTCTTTGTAGAGTATAAATGTTTTGCAAAAATTATTTATCTTCAGAACCTCTTCTGTTATTTTCTTTATAGGCATAGAACCAGGGATACAGAGATGAAGAGAGCAAACAAAGTTCTGTTTGATTTTGACTGCAAATATAGTTTTAGTTGTATTTGCAAAATAATGTAGGGTTAGACTTAAAGCTATGAGCAATTTCAGAATCTCACTTTGAGGGATATTTTAAATATGTGTGCAGACAAACTATGCCAGTAAAAACAAGATAATCGTATCTCACAGACATTGAAATCTTGGCATCAGTTTGTGCTACATACCCTAGCTGAGAATGCAGTGATTAAGTCATGACATCTGAGGCCTAATTCTGAAGGGAGTGTAGTTTCTCTTACATATGGATAAAAAACATTTAGTTATTGGGTTTAGAATGTTTCTATATTGCACATAACATCCTGTAAAACTAGGACCGAAATGGAAAAGGTAGAGAAATCAATTTTTGTACATTCTGAATTGTCCACTCCAACCAGTCTTAAGTTAAAGCATTCACATCCTGCTGTTTGTAAAATAAAGCAAGCCCAAGAAGCACTGCCTTGCTACAGCTATACTGATTGATGGAGGGGGGGAGAGACAGACAGAGAGAGAAAGGAAAGAAGGAAAGAAGGAAAAGGAAGAGAAAAGGAAAGAAAGGAAGAGAAAAGAAAGAAAGAAAGAAAGAAAGAAAGAAAGAAAGAAAGAAAGAAAGAAAGAAAGAAAGAAAGAAAGAAAGAAAGAAAGAAAGAAAGAAAGAAAGAAAGAAAGAAAGAAAGAAAGAAAGAGAAAGCAAGCTAGATCTATGAAACAAATTTCAGACTTGTTTCTTTGCATCTGTTTAGATGAGGCTTAGGAAAATCACACAGAGTCACATACTTTTTGGTCATCAAACAGCTAACATTTACCAGTGATCAAGCATATGTTAGTGCCTGCATACCTGTGCGTTTGTGTGTCTCTGTGTGCACGCACACATGTTATTTATCCGTGTAGCCCTGAGTCTCTTTACCTCAGGACTGATATTTGAAAGTTTTGAAAAACTTTGTGCAACCAGTGGTTTTTATTCAATCTACTACATAAGTATTTCATTCTTTCCCCTATAGAGGTAGAAATTCCATTCCAGTAAATGACAAATTACATTGGCCCTAGGCCAAGATTAGCAGGCCTGGAAGATCAGCTTAGTGACAAATTTAAGACATCTTACCAGGGTTTTAGGCTGGACATCACAGTAGAGGAGAGATTCTCCCTGAAGCTAAAGCTTTGCTTGAGCAGCAAAATGTTCTGCAATGCTCACGGGATGGCACCGTTTGGTGAAGAAATACCATTTTAGGTTGTTTGGTTCTTGAGTTAACAAATCTGCAGGCTCTTCAGAAGAAGGTTTCCACAAACACAAATTACGGTTTACCTTCTTCTCTTTGCAGACCTAGAAGTGAATATTTTCAGGTTTGAAAAAGATTCAGTCCAAAAAGGTAAACAAAGTTTCAGAGCACAAAGGAGAAAAGCCTGTTTTATGGATCTATGTGGTCTTTCATAGGAGTTTCATTGCAACCAGTAAATGTGCACAGTATGCCAAAGTTATAACTACCCATGTTTCATGAGAAACAGTTTTATGTGGCATTCTCTGATCCTGTTTAGAATATACATTTTAATGTGCATTTTACCAAAAATTGTCATTCATATGATCATCTGTCAGAGGTGCAAGTATCAAATGTAGGATGAAAAATACATGAATGCAGTGATTTGGTCAAATTGTCCCATTGGTCTTTTCAGCTGGCTGTGTAGAAGAGAACATGGAAAAGGTATTCATGTAAAAATTTAAAAACTCATGTAGAAGCTCGAATGTCTTAATAGCAGTAGTAGTAATAATAATACTACCTTACACCTATTTATCACTTGCCATCTACAGATCACCAAAATGTTTTGTAAACAGCTCTTGCAATTTCCTAATGTATGAAGTTATCTTCACTCCATTTTATAAGCTGGGAAAGGTCAATGAATGGTTTGGTCTGTTATTTTCCAAAATGATCTGTTTTATAGGGCATACAAAAAACCTAATACCTGAGTTGCAAAGGTGCTGGAATTGAAGTCAGGAGGACCTGCAGATGCTTAGTCACTCAAAAAATGAGGACTGAAATTGTAGTCAACAGGTATCACAGCAGAAATTCCATGGCCCTTCAGCCACAGTTAGCTGGCCTGAGCTCCACAGAGCAAATCAGAACCTAGAACTCCTGAGTGACAGACCTGAGATTCTTACCCATTCCTTTCCATGAAAATAATGTAATTTGTACAGATACAGTTGTTTGTTCATTTGGGGGGGATGGGGGTGGAAAGGAGAAAAGTTAATATACACAAAAATGGGCATTTGCAGAAGGTAGAAGAATAAATGTGTTTGAGGCTGGTCCTTTAAGCACAAACCTTTAGGTTCTGGGTTGTGCTCAGTTTAAAGAACCCAAATTCAACACATTGTAATATATACAGTGGGACTTACACGAACGTTAGTCTAATGAACACATAGTGTAATATACAAGCAATGGAAAATAGCCTCTTCATGCATCTCTTATTTTCCAAGTGGCATTCACAGCCAACAGCTGAATGGCTTCACTACTGATAAAAGGTACCTAGAAAAATGAAATACCTGAAGTGGATCAAAGCATTGACGTAAATGTGTTGTAAACGGAGAAGAACAGAGTAGGCATGTCACCTAAGAATGATTGGCTGGTTTGTCTCTCTTTCAGGAGTTCTGCAAGGGCACAAAGTACCTGGAATACTGCCATGTCTCGTCCTGCCCTCAGCTGTCGGGTGAGGCTGTGAAAGCAATGGCGTTTCACTGCCGCGGACTAAATTCTGTCAGCACAGCGGGCTGCCCAAAGGTGTGTACAAGAAATGGGGCAATAGTTCTGGGACTGTTATCACAAAGAAGTACTTAGTATTTCATTCAGTATTTGACCTGCTGGCACCTGTGGCTTGTCACATTGCTACAGTGTACTCAACTAATTTAGAAATCAGAGCTTAAGTTCAGCTGACTTTGCATGAGTTTTAAGTTCTGAGACTTGGCTCTTGAGGGTGTTTGGCATTCTTCTACTGGCTTCGGTTACAAAGTAAAGGTGTCCATGCTGGATCGGATAAAAGTTTTTCTCTCTAGGTGTTGATGTCTAGGGAAGGGTGAAGAGAGAAGTGCTTTTAGTGATACTTTTTGCAAATACTCTCTCAGCTTCCAAAGGACGGTGTCTTTGTTTAAATGACTCTTGGTATTTTCATGTTTTATTTTTTTTCAGTGTTCTTTGTGAACCCAGGTAAAGCATAAAATGGGGCATGGAACTTTATAGCTGAGACTTTACATGGCAGGGCAGGGGCTACTTTGAAAATAGCAGCAATGTCTAAAATCTGATGCAGCCAGAGATGTAAATTCATGCTTTCAAAGATTCTAAGCTCAAGAAACAAAGTCCTTTGGAAAATAAAATCTATGAGGTATTTGGATAACTTATACCTATGGAAGAGAATCTTCCGTAGACTTCTGTTGAGGTTTTTTTTTATAGTCAGTAGAGAGAAGTGTTCCTACAGAGCATCAGTCAGGGAACCTATCTTTGGTTCTTTGAGAAGCCCCATCTCTCTACTGACTACTAGAAGGAGACTCAGAAAACTAGTCATCCAAGGGCTATATGAATATTCCCTTAATATCCAAATGCTGCATTTTGGCAATAAACATTCAAATGCAATTTCTACAATGCTGATTTAATATACATTTTTTTTCTTTTAATGGAAAAAGTTTTTGCAGTGTTGCTTCCATCACTATCAAGTGGGAATATACTAAGTTTATTACTACTTTTGGGAAAGTTCACCTTGAACTATCTTTTCAAATTTCATCGTACTCATTGGACCAGTTCCCCCTTTTCTTCCTCCTGAAGTGTCCATGTTCTCTGTCCTTCCACAATAAGTTTGCAGCCATTGTTTGCCCTTGCCTTTCTCCTGTCCAACATCCATCTCTGTAACCCTTGACTGTCCTTTCAGTTCTTCACACTCATGTCCTCTTATTCACTGCAGTGGCTGAACACCTTGGCCTCCTGGCCAACTAGTTTGAGCTGATCCAGCTGACTAGTCAGCCAGCCCTAAATTATATGTATTCTGATTGGTTCATTAGCCTTCCAAAATTTCCTAAGTTTCTCATCCTCTAGGCCAAAACTCACCAGCTGTTTCAGATCTAGCAGGCCAAGGAAGTTGCTCTGTGTCTTACAATAGTTCATATTCTACAGATAACTTACTGTGCACCATTAATGATTATATGCATGGGTCCCAATCTCCTGTATCCTTTGCTTTTAGATATAAGCTGTTTTTTCATAATTACAGTGATAATTGAAGTCGTGCATGGAGATCTTCCCAAAGTAGTTGAAGTGAGACAGCAAGCAGTTTTCTCTGTCATGCTTTCCACTACAACTTATAGACTAACATAGAGGGAGGGGAAAAAAAAAAAAGAAGAAATATAAAATGACAGTAGATACGTTTAGGCTGGAAATTAAGAGAGTTTCTGATTATCAGAGCAGTGAACTGTAAAATAGCACCCTGGGAAGTGAGGTGGGGGCAAAGTATTAGGGAATGTTAGGATGGCTCCTGATAAGGGAAAGAACTAGGCCATATTTTTTAGTTTCTTCAAATGGGAACAAGAAGTAGACTCAGACCTTTCCAACACTTTGTTCCTAGATGGTATCTTTTCTTTAAATGGTTATAAAGCCAATCTGTTAACGGCTAATACACTACTATTTTCAGAAAAGAATATCAAGACTCTTTCAAATAAACCTACACATAAGTTTACAAGTCTTTTTTTTTTTACTTGAATCCAGCTTGCAACTCCATAAAATGAGATGGGTGCACCTGTGGATGTTAAAACTAATGGGTCTTTCAAATCCTTTGGCAATCTCTCGTGTAAATTGAGGGGATCCAGCTGCTAAGTAAGGAAATATTCTCCACCCAGAGACTGTTTAAAAATGGTCAGAAGATTAAAGTAAGAATGAACCTGTTCCAAACAACGTACATTAATATGTATGACAGTCATGCCTTGCAACATCAGCTATATTTTTTTAAAAAATTAATTTAAAAAATCATAAGGAGAGAACATGGAAAAAGCCAATATAGAAATACATGTCCGTTAAGAGTGTTTTGGCATGTGCTGTTCAGGTTACTCTAAATTAGAAGAGCTTATCACTTTAATCATATCTGTTGCGACAAATTAATTGTCTTTGAATCAACTCCACTGGCTTCAGTGAAAGCACAGTGAGCCTCCCTGCCACGTTTCTGTACACCTAGGACAGGTACAAGTCAGCTTGAAATGCTGATAGTAAGAGATTCAGCAATGCAGTTCTGAGTCTTACTCAAGGAATGAGTCTGATTCAAGAGTAATTCTTATTTCATAGGAAAAAAATGAAGCTGCTGTAGGAAACACATCCTACATGTGAAAAAATACGGTAAAAATTGAAAATAAGTCTCTGGTTAAATTAATCAGCTATTTAAATAGCAAAGTTTTGAAGACACAGTTTGATGGACAATGAATACTGTAATTCAGTCCTCTAAAGGGAATAGGATTAAGAGTATGATGAATGTAGATTTCTCTTAAATGTATCTGAGACCTATTACTGACTTCAGAGTCAGCAACTTTTTTATTACAATAGGAATATTTATTTATTAATCTCATAATCTATTTATTAATCTTTTAATGTGTTAACTTCATAGAAATAAACCTGGAATAAGCGAAGCACAGAATTCCCTCTATATTCCAGGAGTACTATCACGAGATAATGTGCTAATTTTCTGTTCCACAACACAGGGGCCCCAGTTCACCTTGCCTCTATGTCCCTTTTAGATTCTCCATCCCACTCCACTGATTTTAATCAAGTGTCTCTTAATGGTCTTTAGCATGTCCTCTCTTGGTTTTTGGTCCTGGCTGAACAAGGTAATTAAAGTATGTACATAATTTACTCCTGACTCTTTCCACCGGGGTCAGTGGACCAATTAAGTAGCTTGCATGGCTGCTTATGTACCTTGAAGGCTGTCTCATCTGTTTCTCAGATGTGACTTCCCGCATTAATGGCAATGAATATCAGTTTAGAAAAACGGAATTGTGAAGTGGAACTAAGCGGCTCTACTTCAGAGCTAAAGAAAAGCGACTGTACGTTAAAAAGGTCTTGGTCGTGAGACACTCATTTCCAACAGAGAACTGAGACATGGAACTGATACAACTAAGTTGGAAGTGCAGCCTAATGGTTTAGTGAGAACAGTGCAGTAGCAGGTCAGCCTAAAGGCTTGTTATGTGTGTGTGTGTGCTACATGCAAAATTATGAGGTTGGGAAAGTTAAACCGTTCTGATTAGGTGAAAAATATCCCACAATACTTCAGACTGTACTGGAATCACGGTTAATGAATACCTAATATGCTCTTGATATTTAAGCGGTGGTTCCTGTAGAGCCTTTTGCAGAAGTTCCGAATTCTGGTGTGCCAGAAATCTTACTCCCATGAAGTATTTTAAAATAGTCTTCCCACAAATCAGACACCAAAATTGTGCTCTGTGTTTTTTTCTTTCAGCTATTCAATAACCTTCTAATTTCAGAGTGTGTTGTTGTTTCATTTACAGATGACTGATACCTGTATCCAGTACTTGGCTGCAGCCTGCCATTATCTCCACTTCTTGGATGTCTCAGGTTGCATTCATCTTACTGACAAAGCACTGAAATATCTTTGGAAAGGTTGTAAGCAACTCCAGATTCTCAAGATGCTGTACTGTAGAAATATTGACAAGTAAGAGGACATTTCTTAATCTTAATTCAGAGGTGGCTGTAAATTCAAAGCCATGAGGTTTTTTTCCTTCATTGGCATCATGTTGCCATGCCAGGTATCTGGCTTGAGCCATCTTGCTCCATTATCTCAGGGGTGTCCTCAGGATTTCTGTGGCCTGGTGTCGGTCTCCACATATCTGGTGTCAACCAGAAGTGAAGGGAAGTGGGGGACCCTGTCTGTCTTTATGGCAGACAGTGTCCTGTTAGGGGAATTTCTGCAGACACGGGATGTCACCTCAAGGGCACACAGGAACATAAGGCAGAAAAACAGACTGGGGCTAGTGGTGTCAGCCATCGCACTGAATAGGTAACGTGAGCTCACTCCGAGGGTTTGTGGGAGCCTGTTTCTCAATGACTACGTGTCAGTATATGGCAGAAGCAGATTTGAGCGTCGATGTGGGCCTGTGCTCAAAATGCAGCACAGTTACAGCGAATGACTCAGGGTACCATGAGCATAGTTTCATGAAGTACAAATGAAACATCCTTGTCCTGTATCTACAATTGGAAAAAAACAGGTCATCTACCACAGTATAATGCAATTTCCACGCTGGTGTAAATGGACCCAGCCTCTTGATTCCCCATGGCATTTCAAAGGCAATCAGTTCTGATCAGGTTTAGACGTGGTTTTTTAGCTGTGAGTCTCCAAGGCGCAGATCCAATATCCGTCACACTTCCATGGGCGTTAGGAGCGTCTCAGACCAGGCACCGCACACCTAGAACTGCAGTGGCCAGGCACACCAAAGGGGCTGCAACTGTTCGGAAACAACTGCAGTTTAAGCAAGGTTGATATACCCGAGTATATAACTTAAACGTTATGACTTCAGTAAGAGTAAGAAATATATAATACTGTATTATATAGAGAATATATATAAAGAATATCCATATTAGGAGAGCTCTAACTCCAGTCTAGCAGGACGACTGTAGGTAGCACACCCCGTGCTAAATCATTCCAGGGTTTAACAGTCACTTTAGAGACCACGGGACCAATGCAGATGCTTAGTAACTAGGAAGATGTTTCCAGTGTGCTTCATGCTTTCCAAACTCTCCTTGGTTTACTCCCCTCTATCTGTCTCACCACAAACAATTCTGCTGTCATTACTTTACTTCTCTTTGAATTAGTTTTCTTAATATCATCACAGAAATTCCATCTCAGAAACTCCAATTCTGATTAAACACTTGTTAGATACAAAAAAGTGTTTTGAAGGATTGGTATGCAAGCGTGCAAATTGAAAAAAAATATTCTAAATTAACTAAAATGTTCATTCTGAAAGACAGACATTTCAAAGATGATTAATTTCCTCATAATTTTCTGATTTACAGTTTTTCTCATATTGAGCCTCATGGGATTTTAATTTTTTTTTACCCCCGGATTACTATTGTTGACTTGCTTTTTCTGTGACTTCATATCTCTGTTCAGAGCACTAAACAGTGTGTCACCCCTTTCAGGCTCTGCCTGCGTATACACCTTCCCATAGAAATGAGATGTAGTAGGAACAGAAATATGGGTGAGTTCCAATTTCTGTTGGGTGGGCCGTGATCAAAGAGCTGACCTGACTTCTCAGAAAACCCTTTGCATTATTGCAGCCTTTGCAGGATGACCCAGGATTATGCCTCTGCCTCAGAGTCCCATATGCGCTGGGTTCTCCACGTGTCTTGATTAAACTCTTCTGACTCAGCCAAGGAATTTCCCAACCAGTTATTTTTACTGTAAAGAAAGCCCTGGAGAGTTATAGATCCTTACAAAACAAAACGCAACCATGAGACACACATCTCCACCCCGTGTTATCTTTGCCCTTTTTATGATTTTTAGAACTGGGCAAACTTTGCCAATTCTACTTGCTTTACCCTGCTTTTCTGGTATGTGGCAGTGGATGGTTCTTTTCTTTGCCAGCCTGAGTCTCTGACACTCTGCACCTCATGTTCAGTGGTAGGAAGCTCCTACCCTGTGCCATTTGAGTCTGGGACAAAAGCTATTGAGTGATTCGATCATGTAGAACAATCCATCTCTGAAGATTTTTTGCTTCTTCCTCCCAACAGTTCTGAAAAGGCTCCCCAGACCTAGGCAGGCTGCAGACTAGACTGGTCACATCAAGATCAGGCTGACTTTTTGTTTTTTCTCCTCAGTCATCTGCTCTGATTGGGCTGGCCTTGTGTGGAGCCAGGAGTTGGACTCCGTGATCCCTATGGGTCCCTTCCAACTCGGGAGATTCTACGATTCTGTGATTCTTTTCAATGTTGACCCCAAAATTGTCATTAGATGGAATGATATTCAGAAAATAAAGGTGTTCACAGCTAAATTCACATATATTCCACATCCTGTATGAGTCACACTCTAGAAAATTTTTTTATTGTAGTTCAAGGCCGATATTGTGAAGATGATAGAAAACATTCGTTTTCTGCCATTGCCTACGTCAAAAGCACAGTAAAATATGGCAGTGATGCTACACTGTTAGGCATCTTGCAGATTTTCAGTAATGACATCAAAAGCAATGACACTGTTGCTTGTTTGTCACAATATATTTTTGTAGAACTATGTATTTCATTCACAACCTGTATGTTTTTAGTAATTAAAAATAAGCAACAGATTGTCAGAAAAATGAACAACACGGCCTCATCCTCTGTTTACAGACTAACTCTTAAAACCTTATTTGAGTTCTTAGATTTTCATGGAATAGAGGAAAAGGCTGTTTTCAGGTGTAATTTACATTCCGACTGTATGACACCTACATTTCAGAGACATTTAATTCCCCGTTTAAGGAGATGGAAGAGGACATCTATGTAAAAATCAGATTAATCTGGAGAACTAAACATGCTAGTGGCTTAGGTTTTTAGTAAGCAATAGAAGGAATACATTTTCAGTTTAAAGTTGCCCTGCAAAATCTATAAATCATGTATACTTAATTTTGCCAGAGGAATTCCCCATTGTGTATTGTTAAATACTAACTAGTCCTAGCAGACATCTCTTAATAGACTGAGCCTTGCAAATATTGAGGCATATCTCTTGTATTGTGTCACATGCTTTTTCAAAGTTTTTTTTTTTACTTGTTCATTAGATTAAAATAGAAAACATATGGAGCCACAAAGTTCTTCCAGTTTCAGTCCAACGCAGCTTCATAGGAAACAGTTGCAAGCATATGAGTTGTCCATTCTTTCCAGTATCAGGTAGCATTCGAGATTATATTTGCCAACATACTAGCCTGGTTCCAGGTTTATTAAATGTTAGAAGAAAAAAAGAGGTCTATGGCCTGATACTTGCTGCATATTTCTGTATCCAGACACTAATGACCTTTCAATTAATTCTGTTTCTAAATGCCATAAAGAATCATTGACCTGTGGGAGGGAGTATATGAAGCTGGTACAATTGCTTTCTTCTACTAGAGGCAAAGAAAGCTAACTAACTAACCACTTTTAAAAATGTGGCTTCTGTAGAGAAAGGCTGTATTGGTTGTGATTCACTTAGCACTAACCTTAGAAGAAATAACACACTGGTGTCTTTAAAGGAGCACTGCTCTTTCCTGTAAAACATTCTCGTCCAACTTCCAAACACAAACACCATTTAAAGTCAGCCGCAGTGCTGAGGAAGGTGTGGTGCTGTTAGCACTTCTGGGGGCAAACCAAGACAGGGAACCTGCCGCTGCCCTGAGAAGCCCTCGCCAGCCTTGTGCTCGCACCAAACTGTATCTCGTCCGTAACAGTTCGGTTCCACCAAAAGCAGTTCTTTGAAAGCGAAATTAAATGCTTCCTTCTTTCTTGTCTGCACTAATATGAAACCAGTTGCATTTTTGTAACAAGTGACTCATCAGCAAATACTACTACAATTTTTGCCTTTTAAACAGAAATTACATCAGGTCTTAATAGCCACAATGCATTTGACATTTGGAGAACGTTCTAATTTTTGTTTTCTGGGAGGTTTTTTTTTTGTTGTTGATGCAGTTTCTGATGGTTGCTGTTGGCTAGAAAGGAGACTGCAAGAACTCTGCTTTCTTGAAAAGGCATAATTCCTTAGGTATTCTCCAAATATTCAGGTGTCTCTCAAGGCAGGAAGGATTTGGGAGTCCAACACGTGCAATCAGAAATGAAGACAGCCTACACATGGTCTGGTAAAGGACTAAGGATAGTTGCTCTTAAGTTTTCTCTCGAAGAAGCAACAAAAAATATCACAGTACTGACTTCTCACTGACTGTAAATCGATCTTCAGAAGTGACACGGCGGCTCCTGGAGTGCTGTGTTTCAGCCATCATGTGCACTTCAACTGGATGCCATATGAAGATACAAATACTGCAGAATACTTCAGATTCTCTGTAGTCTTATCACGCTTTGTATCCTGGAGCATGCTTGCAGGATGCTTTCTGTTTTTCCCTTTAGCTGCCTGCCTCCACTTGCCTCTTCATCTTAATTTCTCCTGCGTTTGCACTATAAACAGCTCTCCCATGTTTAAGTTTTAATTTTCCATTGCTTTTTACTCTCGATTGTTTTTTGTAACCTCATCTCAAAAAGCCTTTTTCAAAAATCTCTGCTTTTTATCATGATGGTCCCAGTCAAACAAGTCTGAATTTTGGAATGGCTCAGGATTCAGACCATGATGCAGAACTGTATTGCCTCGCTACCCCTGCTTAGCAGAAGGGATTGAAACTTTGGGTAAGGATTCAATGATATATTCCAGTCCTGCTCAAGCCATGTGTTTGGGCCAGTGCTTTTGTCTGATTTATACGAAGAGATATTTGCTTTGCCAAAGATAATTGTAATTATTTGCTGAAATGCTTTTTATTCATCACTGTGCTCATTTAAGACACTATATAAATAAATAAGCAGGCTCTATCATAATACAGTATATCTTTAATAAATGATCTATTTTGCCATGTGTTGATGATTAACGAATGGCTGTTTCTGGCAAACTAATCAGGTGTAGCTCCAGGCATGGGACAGCATAAGTTTCCAGAAAAATACTAACAGCTCCCCTTATACATGCTTCAGACAGCTGCCATACATTGCAGTTTCCATGAATAACAGGAATTTGGACTTGGATGAGTTGATTTTTATTTTATAGCTTAGAACTTATAGCTCATATAAATTGTGCACACATTCCTCAGTGGCACAGGCCTCCCTAATATAAAAACAGATACAGCCTTGTGTTCATGTGGTTCGTACAGTGTGTCAGTGTTAGATTTAAAAAAAAAAATAATATCCTGTGGCGGTTGAAAATGAGCTCTCTTCGCTTCACTAATTTTGTCCCTTTTGCACCCTCCCCGCTTCCCCTTTCCCGCTGCGGGGGTGCAAGCGTTACGTCTGCCTCTCCTCGAACCACCTCGGTGTTTTCACTTGGGGGGAAAAAGTACTGTAGTAGCATTACCAGCAGATGACAGACCACTTTAATTTGGATTTTTTTTCTGCTCTTGTCCAGATGCCATATTATACTCTGTTACAGAGCTTAGGACGTTGGCTGGCAGGGAGAAATGGTACCTTGCTGTGGCTGTGGCACGCTGCATCAGGTTGAATCTCCTGAAGAGGGGGGAGATGTAGAGCATCGGCTCACACGTACGCTCGGCCCGGGGGAGCTTTCTGGAGTGCGAGAGCCAGCGGTGGGGGGCCGGGAGAGGCGGGTGCGCTGCGCCGCAGGCTGCAGGCTGGCAGGCAAGTCGCAGAAGCGATAGAAAGAAAGAGACATTCAAAAGACTGAAAGCAGAGGGTTGAGTTTCTTCAGCTTGGAAAGGCAATTTAGACACCTTTTTAGGGTGTCTCACCCAGCCTGTGTCACTTTGCTCTAGTTCGTTGTTTTTGGTGTTCTAACACTGCAAAGGGGCAGTGACCACAAAATAGCAAGGGAGATCAGAGGGATCGTGGCTGGTTTTGGACATCATAAGCAATTCTCTTGAGGTTCAGCTATCACAGAAGCCACAAACCACAGCCTAGGGGCGAGCCCGGGGCAGCACAGGTAACAGCAAGGCCCTGCAACGCGGCCTGTTGCGTATTCAGTTCAGTGTTAGAAGCAATGCACTTTAAAAAAGAGGTGTGTGACAGAAGATAACTACACGTGGAGAGGTTAGCCAAAAAGAAAGCAGGTGGTGAAGCAAGAAAGGATAAAAGTACTTGGAGGTGCCACAGAGAGTGTTCAAAGAGAAAAAGAGAGAGGGACCTGCACAGTTACTATAGCCTTCCTCTATAGCTATGAAAAAACGTTCCAGAGACTCTGAGATAGCTCTAAATGTAACTGGTTTATTTATCTTGTTTGGTGTTACATTTCCTTCAAGACACAATGCTATTATTCCAGTGGCACGGCCTACTCAGTCCCACAGGTCTGTGGTTTAGGCTCCCCAGCCCAGACACTGACACACCAGGCCACCAAGGCCACTAGAGGGCTGGAGCGTGTGGTGTGTAAAGAGAGAGTGACAGAATTTCTGTGCCCAGTCAGGAGAAGAGAAGGCTGGGGCTAGAGGAGACCTTACTGTTGTCTAACTCGGATCAGACATGGCCGGCCTGTTCTGAAAGGTGCACCGACAGGACGAGCAGCATACGCCAAGTTCTGATCACATACAAGGAAACCATTTTTCCATCAGGAGACTGGTCAAATGCTTGAACAGGATCCCAGGGAGCCTATACAACCTTCATCCCTAGAGACACTCGAACTCAGCTGGCAAAGCCAGGACCCACCTGACCTAGTTGGATCCATTTAGATTAAACTGTCTCCAGAGGCCCCATTCCTACTTTATTTACTCCCTGACTACAGCCTAACCAATTCTCTTCCTTTTTAGTTTCCACACCACCTCTTATAATATTGACAGCTTCAGGTGAAACAATAAAATTTTGCTCATTAAACAGCTTTTAGTGTTCTTTGTAGAAATAGCCTCTGCAAAATTCTTTTGTTTATTTTCTTTTGAACTCTTGTTGCAGACAAGCTGTCTTGAAATATACAGCCAAACTGGAGAAACAAGAACATAATGATGCTGACCCTCCTTCCTGGCTTGGATACGACCGTGATGGTAACATGCTCACCTTCAGCTAAAACAACACACATCAGAGCCTAAATAAACAAATTCTTCAAAACGAAAAGGGAAGAAATTGCACAACATCTTCTCCAGTTAAAGGGTTTTTCACTAGAACATGAAAAGAGCTTTACTTTCCTTAAAACTAATCACACTTTAATAAAATGCTGTTTGTTGAATTAGTAAGGAAGCATTGTGAATCATTCTCGCAGGAGCGCGTGTGCCTTCGAGCAAGACAGCCGTGCTGAAACAAATTGCCAACTTTCAGACGTTGATTCAAGCTGTCTTCATCTTTCAACAAGAAGAAATTTTTGTAGTCCCGTGCAGAGCAAGCAATAAATAAATCTGCATGTGTTTGGGGTTCTGGTTTGCCACGAAGGTCCTCTCCAGGACATAAACACTTCCCACAGAACTTCACACTTGACATGGTTGGTGCTCATCAAGCACTGTGTTCTTGAGTAATGAAGAACAGTGAGTAGGTAGTGACTACAGATTCCTTAACTCACAACTCTACATGCACATTTCAGCACAGTTCTCTGCTTCTCAAGAGTCACTTGTGCACCCAGAGCGCTACTTCTCATTAAAGCTTTTCAGGCTGAGTTCAGCTCTAAGCAAGCTTGTGTTTACATTTTTTAGATCTGAACTGCGGGCCAGCTGGCAGAGGTGGGAGAATCAAATGAAAAGGAGCACAGATGAGAAAAGTGTTAAAATTATAAATTTTGTCCAGTTACAAGAACATGTCTTCTCATTAAATGGACAAAAAAAATGAGCACACATGGGACTTGCCATTCAAATCCTAATTACTGATAACCCACTAATCTTCCCTTGTCTAGAGAAAAATATAAAGATTCATCTCATTATAGCAGAGCAAGACATTACTCAAATGTGTTTGGGGAAACTCCCAAAGCTTTGTCTATCCTCAGCTCATTCCTGATCTTCATGTTGAAGTTCTAGCTGGCCTCATCATTCATTAGCTTGGAGAGAATGTAATCAGAGTAGCTTTAGTGGTAGCATAATTTTTCTGATGGCTTATTTAAACTTCTTTAAGTAAGTACCTAGCAATCCTAGTGTTTAATTCCATCTGGTGTTAGCATATAAATGGCTTAGCTTGTTTTCTTTTGAATGTGGAGGAAATAACATGTTTTCTTAGCATGTTCACCCTTAAATTGCTGATGCAGCAGTCCCAAAAAGAATGACCTTAATCACAGGAGAATAGTGGAACCATTAAACAGACTCAAGTTTGTGAAATATCTACTACATTATTTTTATTTTTCAGTGCAGTGTGGATTTAGAGGTGCTTCTTTTGCTCTGTCTGCAGCAGTGCAGAGAAATCTTAGTTTCAAAATCTTTTTCAGGAAATCTAAAACCACGACACATTTCTTTATTTTTTATCTTTTAACAGCAGTGTGATAATAATTGCTATAAGTATGAATATTATATTGCTTTTAGCAATAATATTAGTAATGTTTTATATATTAGTGTTTATATTGAAAATACATATAATTTGCCAGACCCATCAGTGCCCACCTCATCCAAACAAACAGCACACACAACAGCAAACACAATGTGGAGTTTTAACTGCCCTGAATTATACCAAAAATTGTGCCCTTGGCTACTGAAGTCCATTAGCCAGGGGCAATTGTACCTCTTGGGGAATCTTGTGGGAAAGAAGTTCATTTCATAATGTACTATTATGATCTAAAGTACATACAGACATATACACAACTTCAAACCTGAGCTGACACTCTAAACTCTTCTTTGCTACTCTCCATCCACTCAGGCGGCAGGAATTCTTATATTTCAGTTTTAAGACATGGACTTCAGTACTTCTTTTGTAAGGTGCCATACATATGCATGGAAAGGCTTTTAAAAGCCCCATTTACTTTATCATGTGTTTGTATTATGGTAACACAAAATCATCCACAAACCCCACGTTTGCCCTTGTGCAGGGCATACACACTTTACTCACCTTCTCCTCTGCCCTTTTGCCTCACAGAGTTACAGTCCTGTCATGCAAGGCTGACAGTAAGCCAAATAACCACACTGCCATTCTCATTTATTAGGCCAATACTTCCATTCCTTGGCAGTTTTTACCGCAGGGGAATGTTCATGTGGACTCTTATCTGAAGTCCAGTTGGTGCAGTGTTCCTCCTTGAAATCAGCCAGATCCCTTGCACTTCTGAGTATTTATTTTAAAAGCTTTCTTTGCAGATGAACAGTGGTAGACATAGCTGGAGTTCTTACTTCTATACACAAAAAGTGGTTCAGAATGACAAGGAGCAAGTTCTGCCATTTCATGTAAGTAACTTTACACAGACGTTACCCACTGACGAGGCAGAAATGGTTTAGGGGTCAAACATCAAACGAGAACAGCAGATAAGAACTGCAGTTCTGAAAGTGGTTTTATCCTGTCCACCATGCAAATAATTTGACCGAAGAAAAAAACCTCTCTGCACTTTGCTTAAACCAGTAGAATTCCCAAAGCACTAAGACATTTAATCTAAAAATATAATATAGCTTGCAGAGCATGTCATCTTAGAAGTAAATTTTCATATTTTAAAATACCAGATGTTAAAAATGCTTTTTAATTTTACATGACAACTCCAAACTTTTGTTTGAAGAGTACCAGCTTTTAAACTGATGTGGTAAGTGGGCCAAGTTATACAAATTCTAAATATGTAAGATCTTGCTGTTCCTAAAAGGCACTAAAAGTAAACCAGACCTGTAAAGCATCAGCCACTGTCACGGGCAAATCTTGGGTTAAAATGCCCTCTTTTTTAATATTCTCTCTTATATTAAGAATATACATCAACAAAGTTTCATTGTTTTACAGAAATGTTCCCTTACAATTTCTTGATTTAATCTCTTCGGCCTATTTGACCTTTAAGAACTCTTCAGCTTGACAGACTGGATCCAGCTTTGGCTTTTAAGACAGACTTTGCCATTTTGTGTGTCTGCCTTAATCCATTTGTTCGTTTCATTCCTTTGATTCATGTGACCTGGAAAAGACAGTTCTGCTTAGTTTAATCTGAACACACAGCAAACATATCATCTTCACATTGCTTTTTTTTTTTACAAGCTCCCTGAAAAGAGTTGCAAGATTTTTATGTGGTAGAATTTCTATATTTTTAACAGGGGCTTCTGACATTTCATTCTTGATACAGGGTTGGGTTTGGGTTTTTTTTTTTTGCATTAATCTCATTCTCTAATTTGAGAAGTTTTCATCTTCATCGTAAACATAGAAAAGAGACATGGGTAAGACCTGCTTTTCTAGATGTCCAGACATGTTGCTACTATTACTGCTTTCTTATGATAATGGCTTAAAAACCCCACCCCTGAGACATCTGTCTGACTTACATGTTTCACATAAACTTAGTATGCACAGTCGTGCTCTGAAAAGCTCACTGTATAAAAGACAAAGGAGAAAGATGAACTTACCCTCATTTTACAATTAGGAAACTTGAGGCCCAGAGAGAATAAATGACCTTCTAAATTTATAGAGAAGATTTACGACCAAATTGGGAATTAAACTAGGATCTTTTGAGTCCCAAATCAGTGTTTTTATCACAAGATCAACCTTCGCTTTGGTTTATCTTTATAAAATATCTTTTACTATTATTTTAGTATTTGTGTGACCGACTGAATTCTAAGTTTAGAACTAATTTGCGCCTGGAATAGCACAAGGGATGGCAGGGAAGCAGATTCTGAAGCAACTTTGCAAACATGCTCTGCTCTGACTTGTAACTCAGCTGAAGTTAAGTTTTGGCCACATCCAAACTAGTGGCAAAACTCCAACTGACATCACTGCATCGCTTTCCACAACTCCAGCCCATGTGCCAAACTCTTCAACAGCATTTCAGCGCTCTGGTACTTCTAAGTTGGGTTAATTTAAGGTTGTGGGCCAAACCCACATCAATTTACAAGCAGGCTGAGGTACTGTTTAGAAGTACGGGATTTTCAGAGAAGTCCAACACTGACAGAGTTCTCCCATTGAATGCAGAAGTTACTTCAGTGTCCTTTGTTACCAGACTACAAAATGTCTTCAAGAATCTCCATGTGGACCTCCCAGGACAAGTTCTGCACTCCTGATTGCTCCAAGCAGCAGCAATCTCAGTCACACTCGGTCTCAATATCATTCCTACTGTAATGTTGAATCCACAGTTCTACCCCCCATCTAATGACGGATCTAAATCTATTGTGATCATCACAAAGTTGGACAAATGTGTTGTATGTAAAATCTGTTAAAATCTGAACCTTCAATCCCTCAGAAAGTTTTCCTGAATCATTGATTTGCAATAGTATTGTATCAGAGGATACAGAACAGAAATGAAAATGAAATCTGTTTTAAGTACAGATAGCCTTTAAAACATTAGATTGGTCTGCATTTTAAACAGCAAACAGCCTCCAGGTGTCGAAAAAAATGAACCAACAAGAACGTGTGAAGAAAAATTTCAGTTGATCTCTTAACAGTGTTATAGAGCATTGAAAATACTGTGGGTTTTTTTTTCCCTAAGAGAGGACACAATAAATGCAGGGCAGAGATATATTCCAGAAAGTGCGTATTGGAGTGTGTGGTCCCAGGTCCTCTCCCGTGTTTTTGCCACTATGGCTTGTACTTCTGTGCAAGGAACAAACACCGCAGCACAGAATCAGTCCTGTCAACGACCAGTTTCACACACTGCTTACCCCCTCCTACACTTTCGTTAAAAAGTTAGAGAAGAGTTTTGAAGAACAAAGAAACAGATTAACAAGAGCTGGTTTAAAGCTCAGTTGTTGTCTGAGCTCTGCTTCTCATTTTGCATTTGCTATGTGAACTTAGAAAAATGTTTTGTTCCTTATGCTTCTTTTGGAGATCTGCCTGTGAAGGGAATGCAGAAAATACAAACTGCTCGCAGGAAAGCGAGTGTCAAGTTCCACTCTCTAGGGATGAAGATCTTCAAACTATTTTAAGGTTATTAAGCCTTTAGCCAGTAGCAGGTTCAAATCAAGCTTAAGAGGTTTCAGTAGCTTTGGGTATGAGGTGCTAATCAAGCAACAAGGTTTAGTTGGAGACCTTTTGATGACAGTTTGGTCTTAACTGTACTCACTGCCTGTAGTCTAAATACTGTGAGAACATAAGTGGATTTGAGGATGACTTTGCTAGGATGATTAAATCACAACAGCCAACGGCCTGTTGGATTGAGAATAAGATGGGAAAAAAGGAAAAAGAAAAAAAGAAAAAAGGATTTAATTTTAATTTCAAAATCCACCAGTCAAGACAACAGCACAAGCTCGGAGAAGACAGATGCACCATTATGCTGCATGGCCACTTTTCCAATTTAATGCCCAGGAAAAAGTGGGTTTTGTTTTCCCATGTGCGTCTAAAGGCAGAGAACACCTTCACAGAACATTATGCAGCGAAGTACTGACTGCTTAACTTCGCCAGTCTCCAAAAAGGCAAGTGAACAGAGAGGTCTATTTTCATATCATAAAACACAGAAAGGTTTGCATATTTTAAATGTTTTTCACTGATATTGTTGGGACTGTGGTATATCTCAAAAAGGCCATGAACAGCTTGAGTTAAATGCAAGCTGAAACCAATAAAAATCTGTAGGATAGCATCTCATCTAATGTGTTTTAATAAAAGTTGGATGAACTTTCTATTTGACTTGAAGGAATGTAATCTTTTCCAGATACAACCTGGGTCTTTGTTTGTTTTTTTTTAATGATACTGCTTAAGGTTCAAGGCTTCACAGAGGGACAGTGTTTAGAGGGACACTGTAAAACCGTAAAACAAAGCTCTTCCCACTCAAGTCTAGTGGCAGAGAGTCAATAAAAATTGCTTCTAGGAAAGAAGAGAAGTTTTGAAGAAGTGCCTTGAGAACAGAGAAAACAGGGAGGGACACAGCAGTGGATAGTGTCACTCCAGGGAGCAGAACTGTAACTCTGAATGCAACAGCCCCAAGTCAGCTGGGCGGTGGGACAAGGAGTGCTACGCTTGGGCAGCTGTTAAGTTTCAGAAGAAGCTTAAGTTTCAGCAGACTGCCATAATACAAGCTCTTTCAGTTATTTCCCTTTTAAAGGCAAGTTACTTGCCTCACATTATTCATTGCCCTTTCAGCTGTGTTTGCATTTAACCCTGGAACTCCATGCAGCTAAAACCACAGAAACTACCTTACAGTAAACAGTACAGAATTTCTGATAACAAAAGCAGTTAAACACATCCATAAAGCCTTGTCCGCAGTGTATGAGACTCAAGCAGTCAGCCACCCCTTTCACACTGGCTCTGAAGCAATCCTACAGCAAGTCCACAGCATAGTCCAAAGCACCTCATAGGCTGCTCTCCCATTACTACTGGATGAGGAGCCATTCTGTGATCAGTGAGAAAGAAGGAAAGAAGTTATTCCTGAAGTAGGAAACATGTGTCTCAGTGCCCTGTGTTCCAGAGTGGAATCCAGATCTAACCTCACGCAGACATGAAAGCCTTTCACAGTGCACACTTGAGCAGGTGATTGTTGTAAGAAGAAAGGTGCTTCTCACCACAATCTGCTTGGAGTACCAAACCATGAAGTTATTAAGACTTGAAGTTATTAAGAGAAACCCAGAAAGTCAGAGATAGGACAGCAGTACCAATGCCAATCTTTTCATGGTCACCAAAAGGCATGGCTCTGAGAGGAACACTGTTCAGATGTGTCTCAGCAAACCTCTAGCACTGCAGATGGGGTGGGATTAGTACCAAAAGCTAAAAATCCTGTTAATTCCTGCAACTGCCGTCATGCTGGATGACATAGGGAGCAAGCATGTCTCTACCTGGGAGAAGACAATCATCCCCAAAGAGTATGTTCTTTGTAAGAGGACAGTAACATACAAAGAGGTTGGTTTGCCAACTCGAGAAAGAAAGAACGGGAAGACACAGCAACCTACAAATAACCTACAAACATCCCCAGCCTTTGAGGAGCACCTGTGACACTGTCGGACTTTTACCAAAGAAACTCAGGCAAGTGATGCAAGCCAGATGGAGTCAGTGACTGCCAAAGTTAAAAGCTCACTCCGCACCAAGCAGATGGATGATATCAGGTCAAAGGTTGCTGCTGGACATGAACTTGGCACTAGAACTGGGGCCAGGGATGGAGAAAGATCTGGAATCAGATGAGTCCTTGGCACCACTCAGAGACGGAAGATGTACATGGTTTAAAGAAAAGGACATATATTCCAGACAACTAGATTTGGAAACTGACACCATCAGCTCCAAGGATCCAAAGAAAGTCTCTGAATGATTGCAAGACTTTTTCCAGCAAGCTTACAGCTGTCAGCGCACAAGCCGGCCATGGAAGTGGGTGGAAGTGCGCTCACTAGCTGCACTTATTTAGTGACCAAATTCATCCACACACATGCCTCATCGCCTTAGGACAAGAGAAAACGGGGCTGAAAGCTGCCTCCTGAGAATGCACTGTATTTAACCTGACATGCTTGCCTAGTCTGTTCTCCACAATCTGCAGTACTGACAGTCCTATGGCCTCACCAGACAAGTGCTTACGACCAGAAAGTTCATCTTACTACTCAGCTACGTTTTCTTCACCGTAGGTCAAATCATAATTTCTAGTCCTCTCACCAGTGGACAGAGAACAATTTCTTTCTTTCACCTCTGCAGCAATTTCTCACATACTGGAAAAGTGCATCTTATCTTCCCTCAGTCTTCTCTTCTTTTTTTCAATCTTCCCTCATAAATCACATTTCTAGGTCTCTAATCATGTGTTCTCCTTCAAGAGTCTCTACAGTTGTCCACATCCTTTTCGAAGTTACAGAAGTCAAAACTGAATACCTTCCAGCAAAGTATTAGTAATGCCACGTAAAGCCAAGGGATTATTTTGAGTTTTACAGAACAGTCTTGTTAATCCACTGTTTATTTTTTAGCAACTGTGTAACATTATTGTTTCCTGTTTACTGATGTTTTTATTGAACTATTTCTCCTCTTGGGACCACACAGGTATTGGAAAAATGGCCTAAAAAGCATATAAATCAAGATTATTTGATTTTTAACCCTGCCCTCAACATGTTTGTAACCCCTTTGGCATGACAATCTCCTAAGCTCCTTTTCTGCTTGAATACTGGACACTTTTTAGCCTGCTACCCTTCTTACCGTATATAGTTCCAGATACAGTTAGTGACCTCTACAGTATTCTTAAATCAGTTGATTTAAGAATACAGGCAGACCTGGAGACACAGGAAAGGCACAGACATCAAGCAGCAAGGGCTAAGCAGAATCCTCTCTTCCTACCCTCTTTGCCAGTGAATGGGGAAGAACGCCATGACATGGTCACCATCAGAAATGACTGGAGTTACTCAAGCACTCTCAAACTAGACAGCCAAACACACACTTTCACAGATGGAAGCTGGACCAGCGCTGAGCAGGAAAAATCTGGTTTTATAACAGATTTCATCATACCATACACACTACTTCTAAGAGTGCCTACTGATGTCAATGGAAGTGTACTCTGAAGTGTAAATTCCCTGGCACTGCTCTCTAGTTCCTTCCCTTTCTCAACAAATGTCCTAATTTTGCTGGAAAGTCCCTTCCTTTTAGAAAAGGGCAAAACACCTTTTCACACTCTCATCACTCTGCCTGTAGAGCACTCACTCCAGTCTTTCATCTTCTTGATTTGAATAAACCTCACTCTATTCCTTGGCTATCTCGCGAAACCCTGGATGTGACTGCTTGTGGGACTGTGATGTACCTACTTCCCTACTCAGTTTGGAAATGGGAGCCATGAAGCAAGGTGATGACACACACCATAACTGCTGTAACAGCAACAGGCTTTCCTAGAGCAGGTGATTGACTTGGGTAGACAGGCACCTAGCCTAAGAACTCTGCCCTGTCTTCCCACTGCAGAACCTCCTCTCTAACATCTCTTTCAATATTCCCAGAGGCAAGTAAAGCTTCCTGAAAGCAGCCGGTTCCTGTGTTATCCACATAAGAACTGGCCAGTTTCTGAAAAAACATCTATTTTTAAACTAACCTTTGAGCTCAGAAACACAAAAATCTAAACTGCCATGCTATTGTGATACAGAGGTTTTTTCCACTTGGCAGAACCCCTCTTCTCTCTCTCCATTTTGTACTTCTTTAGTTGCAGCAGAAGGACCGCTACGGACTCTGTACCTAAAACTTCAGTGGGTAATGTTTTCATGATACAGAAACAGTGTTAAGTGTTCTTAATTCTGAAAGAATTCAAAATCTACTCTTGCAAGAATATTCTCAAATATCAACTTTAAAAAGAGACTGTTGAGAATGAAGGGACAAGTGTTTGGCCTGCAGAAAGAATATGCTGTCCCCATTGGATAAGGTAAAGAGAATGGGAAGCAGGAGACCTCTCCCTTGCCATGCCAAAGGAAAGTTACTGACTTGGCAAAGAAAGGGGACGCACAATTTTCCAAAGGGTAAGAAAAGGAGCGAAGCACATGTTAAAACCAACTACTTCATCTCTCTTCGCGTATATTGCTCTTACTGATCAGTGGAGAAAAGAGAGGAGAGAGCTGCTATAAATAATTCGCTACATTATGTGAGAAAACGCTCAGCAAAGCTAAATGCAGGGTATAATAAACAGATGAAGATTCGTTACTTTAGGCCAGCGCTAGTTTAGCGGAATTGTATCACGCAGAAAATCCATTCCAGGATCTATTTTTCATTCATCTCTGTTATAACCAATTTAGATCTATGTTTAATAATTTTTTGGTGCAATGCTGTAACCTCTTTAAACAACTGACAATCAGTGGTCTCATGTTGTTGCCTCTGCACAATTCTTGCTGATTTCCATGCCTTTGGGATACGTATATTTGAGGGTTAACTAATCAGAACTGCTTTAGGCCTCAACCGCCAAGATCATTTCCACACAGAATTGTGCGTTGAAAAATTGCATCCGCTTCAGCGATGACTGTCCTACATAAACACTGACTGGGTCATGAAACCAGAGAAGCCATTCAGCTGTGTATATTTGAAGCACCACTCTTATCTTTAATGTTGCCAGAATAACAAGAAAATAGACTGGCCAGTGGTCCTCCTTCAGGGGAGGATGTGCTGTTTTACTGCTGAAGCAATTCAATCCATAGAGCCTTGCTGGAATCTGGGGTCCTTCCACAAGTTTCTAGTCTGAGACCTTCTAATCACGTTTTTTGAAAAATCTGTATTTAATAACCACTAGTAAATTTAAGTGCAAGTTACTGTTCAAGATGGGAAGAGATAGACCTATACATTTGAAGACAACTACTTTATATAAGCAGTCTACATATTAAAATTATGTACATACACTTCTAACATCTCCTGACTTTGAGATTATCATCATACATGGGGGAAGGAAAAGAAGTTTTGTGCTTATTTTCTTAAGTTGAAAACCAACAAAAAACTCAAAGCCTCACCCAATCTACTATCGTAGCAGGTCATACTGACATAACATGTTCAAAAACAAAGCTGGAACCTTCAGACACATTACGTTAATGTTTCCTCTTGAGCAAACTGAGTAATTGGTAACAGCAACAGCCTTAACTTCTAGATAGACATGTCTGCAGAGGAGAAGAGAAACACACGCCCTGACAATGAATTGTACAACTGTTTTCTGAAGCAGGAAACAGCAAGGCTTGGGATTCCCAAGTTAAAATTTAAATGCATTAAAAGACTGCTTCCATTAATCACAGATACCTTTCTATGTACTCTCTATTCCTTCATCCTCCAGCTTCTTCTGCTCTTCTCCTAGCTCTTTCCCACCCATCATTTCTCAGCCTACCCTACACTGCTGAACATTTATACTGTACATTTATAAATACGCCATATACCCCTTTTACTTCCCCCTCCTACCCAACAGAGGTACACAGAGAAACTTTCAATGTAATTTTAACAGACATTCCCTGGTAATTTATCATATGTGACTGTCTAAACCAACAAAGCAATGAGTCAAATTCAGCCCTAGATTACCTCCCACAAACTCTCTGGAATAATGCTGAGGATTAATTTGGCTCTAAGACTTTTGTTAGAGAAGCAGTCGTTTGCATTCACTAGTCATTTACCTAACAAAATGAAAAAGTCATCTAGTACCACGGGGACTACAATGGTACAAGCAAACATTTGACCCTGAAACAGATGAAACAAGAAGCCAAGACCAATAAACTCATAAGGAAACATGGATGCCTTTG
This sequence comes from Psophia crepitans, assembly GCA_013399095.1. Taxonomy (NCBI): domain Eukaryota; kingdom Metazoa; phylum Chordata; class Aves; order Gruiformes; family Psophiidae; genus Psophia; species Psophia crepitans. Next base: position 70,456 of record VWZZ01004418.1, read on the forward strand.
ACTAAGGCAAGACAGACATTTATTGGAAGCCCAGATTAGTAAGCCTTACCACTTATAGTTATGTGATCATCTTCGGAGGCACTCTGTGTTTCTTTTAACTGGATTTCTGAGCTCACATCCACTTTTCTTCCAGACAACTGTAAATAGGCTTTGAGAGAGGCAGGCACCTTGACTGTAATAGAACCTGGTATAAATTGAAATGAAAGCTTGTTAGTTTACTATTGAGATCAAAGCATGAAACAGGCAATTATTTAGCTAACTTGAATCAAATCATTCTTTACTTGTTTTTTGAGCCTTCAGACACATTGACCTCTATTTTCCTCTCTGAAAGGAGAAATGAAGATACCTTCATTTCTCACACCCAGAATACTGTTATGTCACATATAGAAAATGGTGTCACAGTATTTCCTTGGCAAACGTGTCCTGGTTTTTTGCTGGGACAGAGTTAATTTTCACAAGAAGCTGGGAGGGGACACAGCTAGGACAGCTGACCCAAAGCAGGCAAAGGCATATTCCACACCATATGACATCATACTCAGTTTATAATGGTGGAGCTGGCCAAGGAGGAGTCGCTGCTCGGGGACAGGCTGCACATTGGATTCTGGGTGGTGAGCAAATCGCACTGTGTATCACCTGCTTTGTATATTCTAAATATTCTTGTTGTTATTTTCCTGTTTATTTGGTGTCCCAATAACCATCCTTATCCCAACCCACAAGTTTTACCTTTTTCTTCTGATTCTCCTCCCCATCTTACTGTGGGGGCAAAGGAAGGAGTGAGTGAGCGACTGTGTGGTGTTCAGCTGCAAGCTGGGCTAAACCACGACAACATAAAAATTAACATTGACATATACTGCTAGCAATGGCTCCTTGTAGAGGATCTTATTACAGGAACGATTGAGGGCAGCAAATCTAATAGATCTCACATGCATTCTGACTTTTGTTTCACCTAACTTACAAGTGGCAAATGCAAGGTCCTGCACATGGGTCTGGGCAATCCCAAGAACAACCTACAGGCTGGGCAGAGAATGGACTGAGAGCAGCCCTGAGGAGAAGGGCTTAGAATCATAGAATCATTAAGGTTGGAGAAAGATCTCTCAAGTCCAACCATCAACCCAACACTACCATGCCTACTAAACCATGTCCCGAAGTTCCACATGTACAAGTTTTTTGCACACCTCCAGGAAAGGTGACTCCCCCACCTCCCTGGGCAGTCTGTTCCAATGCCTGACCACTCTTTGAAGAAATTTTTGCTAATATCCAGTCTAAACCTCCCCTGATGCAACTTGAAGTCATTTTCTCTCGTCCTATCACTATTTACTTGAGAGAAGACACGAACATCCACCTCACCACAAACCTCCTTTCAGGTAGCTGTAGAGAGCGATAAGGTCTCTCTTCAGCCTCCTTGTTT
>VWZZ01004418.1:72209-110166 GCA_013399095.1 Psophia crepitans
TGTTGTTGTTTCCCTCTCCATTTGCTGGCCCATTAAACGGTTATCTCAACTCAAGAGATAACTTGAGTTAACTCAAGAGATTTGTCCTTTGCTGTTCTCATTGTTCCCCTTGTTTTGCTAAGGGGGGGAGTGAGGGAGCGGCTGTGTGGGGCTCAGCTGCCGGCTGGGGCTGAAACAGGACACACCCCCAGGTTCTTTTCCTCCAGGAAGCTTTCCAGCCACTCTGCCCCAAGCCTGTAGTGTTGCTTGGGGTTGTTGTGACCCAAGTGCAGGACCCAGCACTTGGCCTTGTAAATCCTCATGACTTGGGGGTGTTGGTGGATGAAAAGCTCAACAAGAGCCAGCTTGCAGCCCAGAAAACAAATTGTGTCCTGGGATGCATCAAAAGAAGCATGACCAGCAGGTCAAGGATTGGGATTCTCACCCTCTATTCTGTTCTCATGAGACCCCACCTGGAGTGCTGCACCCAGATCTTGTGTCCCCAGTACATGGAGCTGTTGGAGCAAGTCCAGAGGAGGCCATAAAGATGATTAGAGGGATGGAGCACCTCTCTTACAAGGACAGGCTGAGAGATTTGGGCTTGTTCAGCCTGAAGCAGAGAAGGCTCCGGGGAGACCTTAGCGCAGCCTTCCAGTACCTAAATGAGGTCTCTTCCAACCTTAATGATTCTATGATTCTATGATTCTAAAGGGGCCTACAGCAAAGATAGAGGGGCTGTTTGCCAGGGAGTGTAGCGACAGGACAAGGGGTAATGCGTTTAAACTGAAAGAAGGGAGATTTACATCAGATATTAGGAAGGAATTCTTCCCTGTGAGGGTGGTGAGGCACTGGAACAGGGTGCCCAGAGAAGCCGTGGATGCCCCATCCCTGGCAGTGTTCAAGGCCAGGTTGGATGGGGCTTTGGGCAACCTGGTGTAGTGGAGGGTGTCCCTGGCCATGGCAGGGGGGTTGGAACTAGATGACCTCAAGGTCCCTTTCAACTGAAACCATTCTATAATTCTAGTTGCATGTTTACATTTCAAAGCAAGGTCAGGAGATCGAATTTGATGATGAATCTGACCACTGTATGGCACATCATGAAAGAACTGCTCCTCCAGAACTGATGACACACCACTTACATACTGCTAACACTATCAATTGTCTTTGCTTTACTGCACAGGGCCAGCTGTTCACATCCTTGAACAGATGCAGTATCAAGAGTAACAAACCAGGTTAGACTATGTATCACTAAAATGTAAACTACTAGCAAAACTGCAGCTTTAGTGGCCCGAATAATTCTACCCTTGAGATTAAAAATAGAAATTCTGACCTCTGTTTCTCCTAAATTTGTCCTTGTATGCATCAGATTGAAGGTAGATGCTGGGCCCCCAAACTGTCCACGTTAGTCATATTTGGAATTACTTAGTCACAATGTTTGGATGCTGCACCCTACACAGTAAAACAAAAATCTACCGAAATTCAGAATATACTTTCTGTATACATGCTCCTTAGTTTTTGCCCAATTCCAACATTCACTCTAGAAAAACATGAAACAGTTTCTTTAAATACATCCCAAAAGTTAAAGTAGAACATAAGAAAACTGATGTTATAACAACTAAGTAGCAGTCAGAAAGCAACCCTAGCTATGCAATTTAAATTCAGCAGAATCACTTGCCTGTGACAGTCCCGATGAACAAACAACTGCCAGTATAATTTAGGCCTAAATTTTACTGGATGCACAAAAGCCTTAGGATAAGAAAGGGAAAAGGTCTTCATCTTTGGGTCCTCCTTGGAGAGTTGCTCAGTGATGTGACTCATAAAATCCAACACACATGCAACTAATTTATCACGAATGGGACATTTTCGACGCTGCAGCTGTCAGCAGTTACTCTCAATTTACAGAGTAAATGAAAACAGAACTTCGTCAACTTTGCCTCTACTAAAGTGTGCTGCCAGAAGAGATGTCAGGCAATGTTTTGTAAAGAATATTAAATAGCTTTTATTAAATACTCTTTGCTACCAATTCAAAGAGACATAACATAGTATTAAGTGATTCAAAAGGTAAATAGAAAATAATATATAAATTTCTTTGCACTGATGGAACCAGACTAGCTTGTACAGAATAATGGCACACAAGTGGTTTCAATGCATTTCCCTTCAGAATAACTGCTAGGTTTTAATAGGGCATGGGCAACAAGAGAAGGGTACCAAGTTCTACATTCATTTAAACCACCTGAAGTGCCTGACATGATGTGAAAGTCAACTATGGAAAGGCTGCAGTGGTTTGTTTGTTTGCTTTTTCAAAACTAGGACTAACAAAAAGTATTTAGGTCTTTGTTATTTGCCATTCAGAAGCTACGATATTGTAAAACCATGGATCCGGCTTTAGGAGTGAGCTTTTAATTAAGTTAAATTCTCATGAGTAATCAGGAGAAAAAAAGGACGAATGGTAGGATAAGCCCTCCTTATCTTTGTTTTTCTGCCTTCGAATTTCAATACGGGGACATTTCACCAGGAAAAGACAGAAAAAAGAAACATCATGGTTGTCCCTCTGCACATACATATACCATCACGATTGAGTAAACTGTGCTCCAGGCAATGGAAGATTGTAATCCAAGTCAGCTCTGCAGAATTCTGCTGGGTAGCTTGCCAGGAAAAATAGAATATATAGAAAAAATTAAAAAAAAAAAAAAATTAAAAAAATCTGTAATCCGTTTTAAGTATCATTGCCCCTGACAGAGTTTACTGTATTGTAACTATTTATACACATTTTCTAATAAGGAGGAAAAAAAGAATGTAGATAGCCAACAGTCACAAACTCATTTTTTCCAGACAGATAAACAAAAAATAAAGCCCTTACCTCCTTTTGCTTTACATCATAAGCTGCCACAAAAAATATTTTAGTTTGCTAACCTTTCTGGGATTTCAGATCCACTTTTCTTAATTGACTGACATAAACATCTATTGCCCCATGATGCGTAGAAGCTTTTAGACTCCCATCTGATGAATCTAAAAAGAAAAAATAAAAGAACTTGTGTGTCATTCACTCTTTTTAAAAAAAATATAAAATAGCTAGAATCTGTACTTTGAACTTATTTTATCAATTCTTCTGTGTTTGAGAAGTATCTTATATTCATTTGCTGGGTATCAGACTTCTCTTAGAAAAACAGGTTTCTGAACAAAACTTACTTCCCCAGCCCAGAACTGTGGCACACGCTCGTCCCAAGGCCATAGCCCAGCAGTTGTTACTGGACTTGTACCATCTACAAGGCCTCAACAACACTCCCCTCTCTCCACAAGGATGAATTCGTCTTTGTGCAAAGATCAAGCACAAAATTTGAATGCTAAGATCCTTTTCAGTTTCCAAGAGAGTTCATTTGCTCAGACTCTGCACAGGGAGAACGTTACCCAGGAAAGCTACCCCATGCAAACACCAAGCAATTGTGCATTGTAACATCTTGTTACACAGAGAACTGTATTACAAGAGAGTGTAAAGACTGATTCACTACATCTGAATTTTAAACCAATGTTTGAGAGCGTTATTGCACTTTAACATATATGGGAAAACAGCATTTGTCCTTTGCCCTGGAATAGACACAGCTACATTTTATTTTATACCTTATTAGCTGAAATTTATGATAACAGAACTTGCTGAAGAAACCTTTTTATAAACACAAAGCCTTTAAGAAGCCTTAACGGTATACTTGAGAAGTAGTCTTTAACTGCTTTCAAATGTATTCCAGTTTTAAATACACTAGTCTCCACAATATTACAGTGAAGTCCTGAAGAGTTAACTTCTGAACTACTGAACAGACCTATAGCTGCTAAAAATTGCAAAGAATTTATGAAACAATTCTAGAGAAGCATACAAAAATTACATAAGCCAAAGGCAGTCAGGTAAATATCTTTCTAGATACACTGCTAAAAATGAAAGTATTGGCAAGAAGTCTTGAAATACTGATAGATACCGTTTTTCTTAGTTTCTGGATGTCCAGACAGAAAGAGAGTCAAACTTTCAGAATTAACTAAAATAGCAAAATCGAACATGAATGAAACTTCCTACATTAAGAAATAAAAACATTAATGACAGAATGAAGTTAATTAGTCATAACAAGGATGTCTAGCATTAATGCCTTAAGGTTGCCACACAGTTTTAGCTCTAAATACACTCGTCTGGAGCTTTTCTGATGCCAGATCTCAAGCACAGATGTGGAAGATTGGTGTATTGCATACAAAAGTAAACATAGAAAGGGATTATTATCCCACTGCTAAAACTCTCCTTTGGAGGGGAAGTAATTAAAAAGAAAAAGTAGCCAATCTGTTTTTAATCAGCTGAGAACCTGAGACCAACAAGAAAACCATAATGACTAGAACTGGATGGGAATTTTTTTCTTATCTCAGTAGACTTCGATAAAGAAGTTCTATTCCAAATCTGAAGGAAAAAAATAAACTCTTCGTTAACTGAAAGTTTTGCTTGTGCAAGTCACAATGAAACATTTTATTGATAACTTTTTAGAATGTCTGTAAGTTTGAAAATGAAAGTTGTTGAAGCAGAAAAAAATTCTATGAACCAATCTTTTTCAGGAAATTTTTTCTGTAGTGATAAATCAACACTTTTAACGTAAAAGCTACTTTCGCAGAGATTCCAAATCAAATTTAGTAACACTCAATCAACTGAGACTCCACGTAACCTTGACGGAGATGTTGATGGCAACACATAGAGGAAGTGTCCAGCCTCTGACTCCTCTGCTTTAAACACCACATGCAGTTAGCTCCTTCGTCTGCACGGTGAAGAAAGAAGAGTCTCCTGTGAGAGGACAGTGACCCTCTCCAGGGAGAACAACGGCTAACGGTCTGTACACCACCACCAGCTGATGGTACGTTACAGGGACAAATGCCTCCTCAGTGAATCCTTCCTCTCACTCTTCAAATGCAGAAGTAGCTCTTGTGAGATTCTTCACCCTGGAAAGATGCTTTTTGCAAAGCTATTAGCCCCACTTCAAGACTGAACAGAGAGTTCCTGTCTAGATTTTCAACTAAATGTGTATGTATGCATATAAAAAACAAATTCTAATTTTGTGACAGTGACTGGATTCTGTTTGTAGACGGCATAAACAGAATAAAGGGTGCAGGAAGAGGGCAGTAGGCATAGGTTCACCAAGGCACAGATTTACCTTGAAAGTAAAACAACGAAAACCAAACCAAACCAAAAAACAACTTGAGGGGAAGCAAAACACTGTTTTGGGAGGGTGACTTGCCAGATCTTGACTCACAGAGTACACCACTGAACAGAAGTTTCTTATGGCAGAAAAAACATGGCAAAGTTGCAGAACTGCCACAGCATTAACCAAACACTAAAGCCGACATTACAATACCTGTTTAGCTTTGACCTATGGAAATAATTTTATGGAAACAACTGAATATGATTTATGGAAAGAATTTTATGGGTATGATATTAAATACAAATACTTAGATACAAATAACAAGAGACTTAGTTGCTCATCACTTCTGCAAAGTCTATTAAAGATGCTGTTTAAGTTTTATTTCTTTACAACTCTAAACAAATGAGAGGGGGGGAAAAAGGAAAATGGATTAAAACCAGCAAAGATGAGGTTATATAACAAAAAGGCCAAATTTAAATAAATGAATAAATATTTCAACAAGAAAAATTACCCTATATTAAGTAACGCAATCTGGTAGGACAAAATACATAACTAATAATGGAGACAATACATATTTTACAGTTACAGTGGAACAAAACTAAGGCAATTTATTTTTAAGTATACAGCCAGTGTTAGCTGAGATCAATGTGAATAACTGAAGGAAAAAACAAAAAAAAGTCTATAGTTTGAACTCAGAGTCTGCTAAGGACTGACAACTCCAGGGGAAACACAGGGATGAATTCTTCTACTGGAGACAGAACAGATGGTCACTCTTGAGCAACTTCAGTGAAACAAGATGTCCTTGACAAAGTTTTTAAGTTTTACAAAAAGTAAGTACAGCTTGAAGAATAAAATCTAAGTCACACTGACGTGGTTTAATCCCAGACAGCATCTGAGCACCACACGGCTTTCGCTCATGTAACTTCAGAAAGACTATACAACTGAAGATGACCGAAAGGCCCACAAAGGTGACAAAACTGAAATGTCATTCACAACATTTAGTATCTCTTCTTCCTTCATTTTATAAAGCCAAGTACTGAAGAAAGGATTAAATACAAGTGATCCTTCCTTAAATCTAAGCAAAAAACATATTTACTTTTCCTAACCACACATAATGACTGTCAGTGCTCAGGACAAAACTGATTTCAATATTTATTTATTATGATTTGGTTAAAGATAGGACAAAGTATAAGATTCCAACACATCTGAAGTGTAAGGAAGATAGCCAATTAAGTAGGAATTCAACCTAGTATTCTTTGTTGTCAAGTTTCTTGTTTTAGTTCATTGTTCTAAAGCTGTCACATGAAAAATATTATGAGAAATTGAAATGCAGACATTAGACTAATTGCACATACTACAAAAAAATCATTAGCAGTCCTTACCATACTCAGCATCCAGACTCAGCAAAACAAAGGATATAACAGAGAAAGCAAAGAAATCTCTCATGAAAACAAAGAAATCTCTCACGAAAACAATTCCTTTGCTAACTAAATTGTCCCAATTATCCTTTTAACCTCTAAATGATCTATTTTCTACCTCGATTTTAAAGTTATCATTGGTTTTAAAGGCCATAGTTTCTTCTGAATAACTTACTCTGTTCCAAAAAAACTCATGACATGCCTCAGTCCTGCATCATAATACAAGGTGCCAAGTACAACTTCACCTTGATAAGCCTCTGACCTACTCTACATCAAATAGGATCTTCCCCTTTGAATATCTATCCATGCTGTTCACACCTATGCATCTTCTTCCACAGACTATATCATACTGTATTAATCATCTCTGCAAATCAGTTAGCTACAGGTCTCTACTATTTTAAATGTTGAAGACACTAATGGGGTGGAAGCAACTTCTGAAGAGGTATGTGCATCTAGACAGGAACATGACTGTCAGTAACATGAAATCCCTACAAAACTCCCATGGAAGTTTCAATAAATGATGTAAAACTCATCCATGAACCTCGAGTTGGAGGCCAGTTACTACCAGTGAACTCCAGGGTCAATACTGGGTCCAGTCCTGTTTAACACCTTCATTAACGATCTGGATGATAGAGCAGAGTGTACTTTCAGCAATTTGCTGAGGAGACCAAACTGGGAAGAGTGACTGATATGCCTTAAGGTCATGCTGCCATCCACAGGCAACTGGACAGGCTGGAGAAATGGGCTGGCAGGAACCCCATGGGCCCTTCAATTTAAGAAGGACATGAGGTCCTTGAATGCACTCAGAGGAAGGCAACAAAGCTGGTTGTCGTGGTTCAGCCCCAGCCAGCAGCTGAGCCCCACACAGCCACTCGCTCACTTCCCATTAGCAAAGGGGAAGAATGAGAGTAACAAAGGGCAAACGGCCTTGAGTTGAGATAATGGGCCAACAAAGGGAGAGGGGAAACAGCAGCAGCAGTAGTTATACCGGGATGTAAACAAACGCGATGACAAACCGATCACTTTACAGATCGATGACCGACTGGATGGACCAGACCCACCGGATGGGCCCGACCCTCAGCCCCCAGCCAGCTCAGCCCCCAGCCAGACCGTCACAGCCAGCTCGGCTCACCCGGCACGGCTCCTGAAAATTAACCCCATCCTGGCCAAAGCCAGGACACTGGTGAAAGGGGTGGAAGGAATGTCCTATAAGGAACAGCTAAAGACTTTTGGGCTTGTCTAATTAGGAGAAAAGGAGGCTGAGGGGCAACCTAATAGCTCACTACAGCTTCCTGAGGAAGGGGAGAGGGAAGTGCTGAACTCTTNCCCAGCCAGACCGTCACAGCCAGCTCGGCTCACCCGGCACGGCTCCTGAAAATTAACCCCATCCTGGCCAAAGCCAGGACACTGGTGAAAGGGGTGGAAGGAATGTCCTATGAGGAACAGCTAAAGACTTTGGGGCTTGTCTAATTAGGAGAAAAGGAGGCTGAGGGGCAACCTAATAGCTCACTACAGCTTCCTGAGGAAGGGGAGAGGGAAGTGCTGAACTCTTCTCCCTGGGATCCAGGGATAGGGCATGTGGGAATGGTTCAAAGCTGCACCAGGGGAGGTTTAGACTGAACATTAGGAAACACTTGTTTACCAAGAGGGTGGTCAAACACTGGAACAGGCTTCCTGAAGAGGTGGTCAATGCCTCAAGCCTGTCAGTGTTTAAGAGGCACTTGGACAATGCCCTTAATAACAGGCTTTAACTTCTGGCCAGCCTTGAATTGGTCAGCCAGTTGGACTAGATGATCATTGTAGGTCCCTTCCAACTGAAATATTCTATTCTAAGAGTAAAAAAAAAATAATAAAAAAAAATGCTCCAAATACAATGCAAACTTAAGTAGCAACATGCAAAATCTTCAGCACCATGATATGAGGTGATAGAAAACATACATGATATAACTTAAAAATTCTTTATTGCTAATAGAACACAGAGAAAAGTAAAAGAGTTTATTCTTTTAAGCTGCAAGGGAAACATAATATTCTCAGGCAGCAGCTACTTTTTCTATATGCTCCAATTTTTGGAAACAGTTTCTCCAGGACATAAACTCTGTCCAAAATGCTATATAATCTACATTCAAAAGGACACAAAGAGAGGGAAGGGGAACATGGAAACAAAGACTGATGATAAAAACCAAGTAGTAACTCAGCAAATACTAACTTCTAGTGGATTATTTATTTTTAAATTTATTTTTCATAACCTGACACCTGAGGGTTAAGAAAAAGCAGCTGATTGCAACCTACCCGGAGAGCAGCACCCTTACTATAGAATGGTGTGGAAGAAAGCATGGGAGCAATGGGGAAAGAAGTTACAGGTCTGTCATCAGCAGAACACAGAAGGTCAACTTCTGAGATACAAGGCTGGAAGCTGAAGGACACTTACAATGAGAGCCAGAACATTAAGATACTGCAAGCAGATGGCAAAGACTAGATCAACAGACCTAAGTGCTATTAAGAGATAAGGGTGTGCATAGACTTTTTTTTATAGTACTTAAAAGCTGCGCTTTATGAAGAACAGCAAATGACTTTAATGGAATTCAGAAATGAGGTTTTTACTTTTAAAATTCCCTACTAAAAACTGAATCCTCAAGACAAAACTCAGATGCAGCATTACTTTTAAATACACTGTTTTTATTTTTTCATTTTTTAAGTTATCCAAAACTGTCTTAATATCATAATTGTTTTCCATAATGGATTCTCTTTTTAAAACAAAACTTGTGCGTTTTGTCTCAGTACTAGAGAATTGCCTTATGATGACACTCATCACAACAGAAAATGTCAGATACCTCAGTTTACTTTCATATCAGGACTATACTCAAAATTATGCTTTTAGAAAGTGTTCTTAATCATTGTTTCAGTTGACTTCAGACAGCGAGCATCACAGGAATTCAGAGAGGCCTTTACGTCACCTACTGTGGGTTACTGAGGAAAGAAATCAGCAGAGTAAGGCAAACTGACACTGACATGTTTAAACAAAATTTAGAGTTTCTTGGATATACAGTTTTCCTTGCCAAAATAAGTCCCTCTTGCCCATCAGCTGGTTAAGGTTGTTTCCTTCCCTCTGAAACTAAACACCCACCATAAGCTTTATAATTTTTTACTATAGCAAACCCAGCTGATTAATTTCTTCAATGCATAATTGGGTTGAACATAAGTAATCCAGTATTGCTTAACAACGTTTTTTTGGGGCTGGTATGGGAAAATTTGGCTTGGCAGTGGAGCAGAGAATACCTAACCAGACCATACCAATAACATGAAGAAATAAGCAAATTCTAGCAGGACTGAACACGAGCCAGCAGTATGCCCTGGCAGGAAAAAAGTCTAACAGTATACTTGGCAATATTAACTGCAGCATGGTCAGCATATCAAGGGAAGGGATTATCCCCTTCTACACAGCCCTTACTAGACCACTCCTAGAACACAGCATCCAGTGTTTGGGCTGCTGAGAGAAGGGAGATATCAATAAACAGGAGTGAATTCAGCAGAGAAGCACCAAGATCATCAGGAGAGGCTGAGGGATGAGGGCTTGCTCAGCCTGGAGAACAGACTGCTTCAGGACCTGCCCACAGCCCCCAGCTATCTGCGAGGAGGTTATCAAGACGACAAAGCCAGGCTCCTCAGAGTGGTGCACCATGAGAGCATGATAGACTATAGACATAAATTGAGTAGGAAAAAAAAAAAAAAAAAAAGAAGAGTGTTTCAGTCTGGATAGAAGGAAAATCTTTTTCACCCTAAGAACAGTCAAGCAGTGGAACAGTTTGCCTGGAGAGGCTGCAGTCTGCATCCTTGGAGGTTTTCAAGGCCACCAAGATACAGGCCTGAGCAAGCTCACCATTGGCATGGCTTTGAGCAGGAGGTTGGGGACTACAGACAGTTTGAGCAGGGTGACTGAACAAGACCTCCAGAAGTCCCTTCCAACCTCAACTATTCTATGACCCTGCAACTTCCTGAGGTCTCTTCCAACCTGAGTTTTTCTACGAATTTACTAAACAAAAATTTAAAGATTAAACTAGTTCTAAACCCAGAAGTACTCCATTACTTTTTGTAAGATAATTCAGATTTCTAATGACTATTTTAAGTAGTAACTTAAAATTTAGAGGTAAAAATAGGTCTAGTAATTTTAAGAAATCATTCAAGACCCATAGAAAATTTGTTTGATGTAGGCAGTTTCTAGGATAAGATTGGAAAACAATTTGTCAGTGACTAGCAGTGCTCACAATAAGGAAAAAAAGAATAATCCCTACTTTCATATTTTAACAATGTCACTGCGAAACACTGCCATATGCCAGATGCTTAAAATTAGACTGCATTTTGGATAGAGTCTTAAAAAAATTAGATTTACAGAAACAAGTAGTACCAAGATAAAAAAGCAAATCAAATAAAGCTAATCTATAAATAACAAAAAAGCAGAAAATTAAAGGGAGTGAGAGACAACAACATTGCCTTCCTGTTTTAATGCAGAACTGTACAAGAATAAAAAACTGTCAATAGGTGCTTGTATTTTCCCAAAAATATTTTGAAAAAAAATCCAGTACTCTCAACTCAAGCTTGACTTGTAAATAAATCTCTCAAAAGCAAAGGATACATCCACAAAATCTAAAGATGAGTATATTTTTTTCAGTTAACTGATAAAATTCTGTCTCCAGTGAAATAAATAACTACAACCCTATGAAAAACCAGTCAAGGAAGCTGGAAGACCTGAGTTGTTGTTGTTTCTATCAGCAAATCCCTGACAGGTCTCTGGCAATCCAACAATCTGTCCTGTGGCATAAATTTCTCATACTCAAAACCCTTTCACTTAAAACTTTACATTTTCTTTCCCAAGTTTTGAGAGTTGAACCACTGGATCATAGAAATCTTTTGCCTTTGGAAAAATCCATAAAAATCTAAAGGATGTTTAATGCTCTTTTGGAAAAGATTAAGTCTAACTAGTGCTTTCAGAACTGAAATATGAAAAATGAAGTTTATTCAACTGTAAGATGTGTCTTAATATTTAAGCTGAACCTGGTTAATTAAGGAAAATAATCATCATCTGTTGATGGAAAAAGCTACCTCCTGTGTCAAGAAACCTTTATTTAAACACTCTCCATACTCTACAAGTTTACTTAACAGAAGGAAAAACAGACTAGCAAGCTCAATTTAATTCTGTGGTTTAATGACTAATTCGTGTATTGCATTCATTTTCCAGGAATGTTAATACAGATCGCTCAGAAATATAAGAGTTCTAACAGGACAGATTGTGCCTGAACCATGCTTAATGAGTGACTATGGTTATTACCATTAGCAGAAGTCTTTGAGATTTGAGCCTGTAACCATGTTTATTTACAGAAGGGGAAATCCTTCTACATACGTTCAAGAGACACTGAGCTTTGTCTTTGATTCTGTTTCTGCCATAGAAATAATCAGAATTTGGAATTTCTTTCTTTTGTGTTGATGTATTATAAAATGCCACAGATATAATATATACCGTAATTGATAACCCCGAGTTATCCTGTTGTAGTTTGTAAATGTTTAAATTATCACAAGCCTTCCCCCTCCAAATACGTAATACATCAATGATTAATGCTTCATGGTATAAAAATTAAACATAGCTAATGACAGATATCAACAAATCTAAGATAGAAAACTAGGTGAAAGGCAAAATGATTGCATTTCATATGTGCTTAGTGTCTTCTCATGTCCTTTTAGCCCATCTTCATCCAAACGACAACACCTAGACTCAGCCTAACTTGTGCAAAGTCCAGCAGGTATTGTGGTATCAAAGCTAGACAGTGTGCCTTGCCCAACTTTAAAAGGCTGACAGTAAAATTTGGAAAGGATCTCCTTTACCTACACAGCTATCAGTGCCAGCCCTGAAAAGAGGGCAGAAACGTCTGTGAGGAATCACCTCCTTTTTACTTTCCCTGTGAATATTTAGCTTTTAGAAAGGAGAAGGGAAGAGTGAGAAAGAGAGGCCTCGGAGAAGGTAGAACCTACCTACTGTGATACTTCCTGTTTTGGTCTGAAGGCTGGTGTTACCTATTAGCAAAAGAAAAGGGGAAAAAAAAAGTTAAAAGCATATTATTTAACTAGCTTCTGAATTCACAACAAAGGCTAAAGTAATGTGATCCTACACAAGGCCATTATAGTTGCAATAGTATATTGATTTGCAATTAAAAGCAAAATAGCATAAACCAGTTATATTGCTTGAATATTATTGCTTTACAAACAAAGATCTCAACATACGTGGGTAACAATGAAGTGATTCCAGACAAGAAAAACACTCTGAATAAAGCTTAAAGACACAGATTGGATATGAGGGAAAGAAAAGCAGAGAAGCATTGCAAGGCTAAAGCATAATATTTTCTTATTTTATTTTGGGCCAATTTTATTTTAATTGCTGTGATAGCTGCAACAGCACTATGGCTGATTTAAGTAGTTTAATAGGATAAGTAACATAATCAGTTTCTATTTTCTTCTTTTATATACATACATACATGCCCCCTCCTGCCCCCAACAGAATTTCTTGCTTTATCCTTGAAGGCTACATTACCTACTACCTCCAACTTATTCTTATGTGCATGACAACCCCCTGTCAATGCTTTTTGTCCACTTCAGTGAGATCTGCGTGTGTTAGACAAGCTGGAGAACAATCAAACAAAAGAGCGTATAAAACATAAAATGTAGAACTGTCTCCTACCAAACTTGCATTACTTTGAATGGGCACTGCTTTTTCACCTTAAAGTCACAAAATATTCTTCCCCTTTACCTGTGGCATCAAGAGAATCTGGAAAGATGAGAGATGCACCTCATAACAGAAAAGCCATCTATACTAACAGTCTAACAAAGTTGGTAGAAACGTCCATAGTTCCATGTATGTTACGCATGAATAATTACCTCACAAAAAACACTTTAAATTAAAAAATAAACCACAACATGTAATTCCTGCCATACACACATCCTCCCAGGAGGATAACAGATTGAAAAATAAGGCTGATCACAATACTTGAGTCAAATATAGTGGAGTATTCACAAAAACTTTCAGATCTTTCAGAAGAGGACTTTAAAAATTGCAAATTGATCAAGCCCCACTCTTATTTTCTGTAATTACACAGTAGTAAACACCCACCAGGGTGGAACACATTCTACTCCATATGACCTGCAGCGTTTTTCTTAGCTGTCTGTGGGCTGAAAAGCACAAAAGCAGCCTACTGTCAATAGTCTTAAATTCACTATTTCAAGCACATACTGTACAAATACTTAGGGGTTCTCAAAATCAGAGTCCATACAAAATGATATTAAAGTGAGCTTGAAAGATGTTTGACTTTCCTGTTTGCTGTTTTTAAAAGGCACGCTATAATTATCCCACCCTTTTCCCCATTTTATCATGACCAGTATTATTTTTGTACAACCTACAAAAAAAGCCTAGACTTTGTCAGCTAGCAACTCCCATGGAGCTGAAGCTAGATTATACTCTGAGTATAGCCCCTGGGAATTGCGGATTGGCTGGTCTGTTCTTTTGTTTTTCTGGGTTTTTTTGGTTTCTGTTTTGATAAGCAAGTCCTTGAAAAATATTAAACATTTAGAAATCAAACTCCTATTAACCATGAACTAATATGGCAGCTATGACTAATGTTGCGTAATGTAAACATATTAGTGCGATAGGCTCGCTTCAAACACTTAGCTAGAACAAAAGTTGCTTTTAAAGCAGATAGGAAACTCCCGCTGTGTTGCGCCCTGCACCGTCTACAGACAGTGCACTGAAGTGTACTTTTGGTCATGAAATTGTTCCATGAAGGCAAACAATTTTTAAGCTAGCCAAGTATTTTTTGGATATGTCAAAGGCAAAGAGAGACCTGACTAGAGGTAATTACTAGTTTGATTATTACATCCAACTTACTTCAGCATTGCAGTGCAATACTACAAAGTCCAAAATATAATAGTTCTAACAGAATATTGATGACAGTGGCTTAATGGTTTGGGGTTTTTTATTGTTTCTGAAGAAACAGTTATCATGTACAAGCTTTGCTTCTCCATAAGCACTATAAAAAACCTACAGTATTGGAAGTCAGGATCATTATAGGACAAGGGGCAAAAGATGGCTTTTGGGATATAGAGGCATCACTTTATGTTGTATTATCCCCATTACTTCAATTTGCTTTGAAGGCTCTCGAGGTGGCAGGATTATTCCAATGAACAGAAAAAGCAAATAAACCACCATGCAGCTTTTTACCACTTCAACTTTGCATTTAAAATTTGCATGAGACTAGAGACACATCTAAAAGGGAACCAAAACAAAATTAATTTCTACAGTCTCACTTTATATAAAGCAAAATCCTGAAACATAGCTGAAATTTATGGAACGTACTTTGGTATATCAGATTCTTTTCAGAAGGAATTATATAGTGCCATGCTCAAGCATTATACTGTACTACCTTGAAAACATTGCAGGTTTTCTACTTGGTTTTATGCAGGTCACTGCCAGGACAAGGCAGCTATATGTTCACCTTTTCTAACACATTAATCAGTGTGTAAATATATAAACTAACTTCAATAACCATGTTCTGCAGAGTGATTCTCCCACACAATGAAATAGTTACTAGACTATGACAGAAGAAAAGGTCAAAAGCAAATATGAAGTTCTGCATGTGAGACAAATCAACTCCGCAAAGCAGTAAAAGTTGAGTTCTGACCGTTTGCAAAGAAGCTTTGCAGGTAAGGATCTGGGCATCTTGATGGACACCAGCTTCAGTCTGAGTCAGTAAAGAAGGTCAACTGCCTACTGAGCTGTATGATTAAGGGTATAGCTAGCAAATAAAGCCCTCTTGTGAGACTGCATTTGGAATACTGTATCCAATTTTGGGCTTCCCGCTCAAGACAGACACTGATGTACTGAAGTAGGCCAGAGAATGGTACTGAGAAGATTAGGGGCCCAGAGCACACTACAGGGGTCAGAGCGCCGGGTTTGTTTTGCTTTAAAATGACAAGGCTCAGAAGGAATCTTCTTGCAGTCTTCAACTACTTAATGGGAAGGCGTAGAGAAAGACAGACACTTCTCATGGTGATGCAGCAAGAAGCAGCAATAATGGTTATAAGTTGCCATAATAGAAATTATGATTTGAAAAAAGAAAGCTTTTTCCCCACCAGAAAGGTCATGCAGTCTCTGTCCTTGAGAATATTCAAAGCTCAACCAGACAAGGCCATGAGTAAGTTTGCTCTAACTGAGCCCACTTTAAGCACTGATTTGGACTAGGTGTCAAAGTCACATTCCTCTCCGACCTAACCTATTTTGTGAATAAACTAAATTAATAATTAATGCAACTCAATCAAAGGCTTTGGCACGGTTGAAAAGAGGGGTTTCCTTTTTCTCCCGTGAGCCCCTCTGTGGGGAAGTTTCACTCTGGTGTTATTGCCACTTAGATAAAGCAGCATATTTCTCAGTCTGAGAGCTGTTAGTCTTTTAAGTGTCAACTAGAAAGCTCAATGGCACTTGGCATCTGTAACACCTGTTACAGAAACTGATTAAAACAACTCAAAACCAGTTTCTTCAAAACAGTGCATTATTCATTTGCATAAAAGTGTGAAGTATGCAAAAGAATAATTAAGAATGCCTACACGCATATTCTCTCCACTTTTTTTTTCTTGGCAAGACTGACTAGATTCAATAGGGATCATTTATCTCCTTCCCTTCAGTTGTGGGTTGGACTACCGAAAAAAGCCACATGTACCCACTGATATTTCCATGGACATCTTAATCCCCCATCTTAAAGGCATCTTAAATATCTCAACAACTTCAGATCCGAGACACACGCTGAGAACAGCGCATTTCTGGACGTTTCGATCTAGCTTTCTTATCAGATATATGAATTACTTAGATTTTACATTGAGGCACCTGCAAATTGCAAACTATTTTGTTATTTTGAGACAGCATTACTCAAATTCCTTCTAGTGTAAAATTTACACTTTTTTAGAGAGAGTAATTTTAAGAGGAAAATCTTAGAATACCTTTAAGTAAAATCTTAAATTCTATTAAGTTTTTAAATTACTAGTACAGTACAAACACAACAATTATGCACTAGAAGAAGTGAAATCTAGCAGACATTAAAAAGTGAGCTAAACTCAATTTTAATTAAAAGTCAAACGTTCAAACTACCATTTGTTTTCATCCTGCAAACAGTAATACAGGCATTCTGTAAAAAAACATGACAGTAATTTTTGTTCTAGAACAAAAATACCAGTTTTAACAGTTTCAAATACATGGTAATACACTCACTTTCTTTAAAAATAAAAGGCTTAGACAATCTTTTGTCTGTAGTTTGTTTGTATTATGCTCATGGGATTTTTTCGTCTGTCTTTTTTATGAGAGAAAAGAAAACCTAACTTCTGATTATATGCTCATGCTTCCATAATCTGAGGCACTGGACAGCAAGAATATTGAAGACAATATCACTATTATGGGATTGCTTAAGGACTGCAATGCAGAATCACTACAGTGCTTCTACACAGCGTCAATTTTAGTCTTTCAGGTCCTAATTTTAATTCCCTTCAGGTCCTTCCTGAGCCAAGTTTGCACTCCAGCTGACAGTGTTAGAATTGTACAGCCTGACTTTCAACCATAAATGGGTCTCAGGCAGGTTTGTAAAGTTTGTGTTGCCCTGACTTCAAAGTTCTGAGGACAAAACCAATGAAGTCTAGCTCAGTTCTGTGCACAGAGGTGCTGATTTTATGCCAATTATAGTATTAGCATACCATCAGCTATAGGGAAATAGTGGACTTCATTGCCCAAGAAAAAATCTGACCAAGCATTTACAAACAAAATTACTACTAAAATTGAGCTACCAAGTAGTAGTAAAGACTATAAGTGATCATTTTTTTCTAACATAAAATTATAATAGGAATTTATCTTTTCTGCTAATATATGTATGCATGTGTGTATACATATATGCAATATAGTAAGTTTAAATACTTTAAAAGTACTTGCTCTTCCTATTAAAACATGATTGAGAAGCATGATGGTTTGCAGAAAATATTTTTCTGAAAAAATAGAAGTACCAAGCAAATGTTAACATGCAATTGTTTTTAAAAGAAACAGCTAAAGTAATGGTAGGTATTCCAGACCCATTTAGTAGAGAGCTTATGAAAACAACCCTGAAGTAATATAAGAAATGTCTGTATAACTTGGACACAATTGTATTTGTTTTCACACTGTTGTTCAGCTAAACGACAAGGAGGCATTACTAGGGAAGTAAGTCACTAACTAGAGCAGTTAGCCAAAAGATGAGCCAGTGGGGAAGATGACCAGCCTGGCTGAACAGAGCGCTTTCACTGGAACTTGGGGAGCAGGGGGGGGGGAAGGTTTATGACCTTTGGAAGAAGCGGTAGGCAACTCAGGAGAACTACAAGGATGTTGTGACATTATATAGGGAGAAAATCAGACGGGCTAAAGCCCAGCTAGAACTTAATCTGGCTACTGCCTTAAAAGTCAATAAAGAAATATTTCTATAGATACATTAGCAACAAAAAGAGCGCTAAGGAGAATCTCTGTCCTTTAGTGGATGTGGAGGGAAACACAGTGACAAAGGATAAGGATGAGGTACTTAATGCCTTCGTTGCCTCAGTTTTTAATAGTAAGTTTTAATAGTTGCCC
The DNA here is from genome assembly GCA_013399095.1 of Psophia crepitans. Taxonomy (NCBI): domain Eukaryota; kingdom Metazoa; phylum Chordata; class Aves; order Gruiformes; family Psophiidae; genus Psophia; species Psophia crepitans. Next base: position 90,440 of record VWZZ01004418.1, read on the forward strand.
TGTAAGACAGGGCAGGGAAGCAGAATGAAGCCCCCATAACCGAAGGGGAAATGGTTAGCGGCCTACTACACCACTTTGACACCCACAAGCCTATGGGGCTGGATAGGATCCACCCAAGGGTGCTAAGGGAGCTGGTGGAAATGCTCACCAAGCCACTTTCCATCATTTANAAAACCCTCACCAAGCCACTTTCCATCATTTATCAGCAGTCTCAGTTAACTGGGACCTCCCCAGTTAGCCAGCATGATGTCCATCTACAAGAAGGGCTAAAAGGAGGATCAAGAGAACTGCACGCCTGTCAGACTGACCTCAGTGCTAGGGAAGGTTATGAAGCAGATCATCTTGAGTGCCCATATACAGGACAGGGAGGTGATCAGGCTCAGGCAGCATGGGTTCATGAAAGGCAGATCATGTGTGACTGATCTGATCTCCTTCTGTGACAAGGTGACCCACTTAATGGATGAGGGAAAAGGTGTGGATACTGTCTACCTGGACTTTAGTAAACCCTTTGACACCATTTCCCACAGCATTCCCATGGAGAAAGCGGCAGCTCATGGCTTGGCCGGGCATACGCTTTGCTGGCTAAAAACCTGTTGAGACGGCCAGGCCCAAAGAGTTGTGGTAAATGGAGTTAAATCCAGTTGGCGGCTGGTCACAAGTGGTGTTCCCCAGGGCTCAGTTCTTTTTAATATTTTTATCAGTGATCTAGACAAGGGGTTTGAATGCACCCTCAGTAAGTTTGCAGCTGACACCAAGTTGGGTAGGAGTGTTGATCTGCTGGAAGGAAGGCCCTCCAGAGGGAGCTGGACAGACTGGATTAATGGGCCAAGGCCAACTGTATGAAGTTCAACAAGGCTCAGTGGCAGGTCCTTCACTTGGGTCACACCAACTCCAGGCAATGCTACTGGCTTGGGTCAGAGTGGCTGGAAAGCTGCCCAGCAGAAAAGGACCTCAGGGTGGTGGTCAACAGCCAGCTGAACATAAGCCAGCAGTGTGCCCAGGTGGCCAAGAAGGCCAACAGCATCCTGGCTTGTATCAGAAAAGCATGGCCAACAGGGAGTAGGGAAGTGATTGCCCCCCTGTACTCAGCCCCAGTGGGGCCACACCTTGAGTGCAGTTTTGGGCCCCTCACCACAAGACAGACATTGAGGTCTTTGAGCATGCCCAGAGAAGGGCAACAAAGCTGCTGAAGGGTCTAAAGCACAAGTCTGATGAGAAGCAGCTAAGGGAAAGGGAGTTTGTTTAGTCTGGAGAAGAGGAAGCTGAAGGGAGACCTTGTTGCTCTCTACAACTACCTGAAAGGAGGTTGTAGCCAGGTGGGTGTTGGTCTCTCCTCCCAAGCAACAAGTGATAGGACAAGAGGAAATGGCCCCCAATTGTGCCAGAGGAGGTTTAGATTGGATATTAGGAAAAATGTCTTCACTGAGAGGGTTGGTAAGCATCAGGACAGGCTGCCCAGGGAAGTGGTTGAGTCACCATCCCTGGAGGTATTTAAAAGAATTGTAGATGTGGTGCTTAGGGACATAGTTTAGTGGTGGACTGGGCAGTGTTAGGTTGACTGTTGGAGTTAATCTTGGAGGTCATTTCCAACCTGAACTATTTATGCGTTATCATTTCACATTTTTTGCCAAGAGAACAAAAATAAACTTTTGGATATGCACAGAGGCATGAACGTGCTCACAAACCGATTATTCCAACAGTATCATTATATCAGTGTGAAGTTAGAAAGAAACTGAAACCAAACAGCTTTTCAGACAAATGTCAGTAACAAAATAGTCTACATGTTAAAAGAGACACAATAACAAGAAACAAAGGAAAAAAAAACCACCAAAAACCCCTTATTTCTGCCTGTGCATGCTGAACTTTACCTAACAGGTTTAGAAACCAGTCTTAAGTTTACTATAACTGGACAGAAGTCTTGTTCTTTTAAAGGAAGAAACAAGAGTAATTTCTGAAGCAAGATGACCACACAAAATTTTTATGAAAGTACAGTAAACTTCTTATAAGGCATATAGTTGGAAATCTGAAACCCTGACTGACCTGAGTAATTGTCACTCTTCATACATCCTCCAGTTTGTTTTACTTAATGTTAAATCACCACAAACACATTACAGCACAGTCAGAATTCAGTAGGAAGCTTGCTGAATTAGAAAGCCATACTAGATTCCAACCCTGCCTGCTGTTTATATGAAAAGACACTCGAGTTGATTAGGTTTACTTCTAGGCAAAGGATAGTAAAAGGTGAATGGATTAGAGACATATTTTCCCCAGTCAAACAACAAACTGTCACCACTCTATTAGTATAAGGTGCTAGCACACACAGAGACCATTTCTGCTAAAAACATCAAAATACAACTGAGTTCTACCATAGTTCTTAGTAGATGCTGTAAGAGACATGTCTCCTATGAAGAAAATAAAGGGTGGAGAGAGGGGAAAAGAAGCCTCTTTATTACTTTGTGTAATTTTCATTGCTGAATTTTAAAATATTTTGACATCCTTAGCATGTGTGATATGTTTCTTATACACTTTTTGCTATTTCACAAGTGTGCTTATAAAATTGTTTTAAAAAAATACAGTATGCTATAGAGCAAGTTAATTCTCATCAATTCAGTCTCTAACAAATACAGAACTATTTTGTTCATATACTGTGCACAGCTGATTTAGTGAGTCTATGGCATTAGTCCAATTGTTACTATGAACATTACGAACACCTTCAAAGCAGCTAAATTTGTGACAGTATTTCCTTCTTACCGTGAACACTTCCCAGCAGAATATCACCAGCTATTGAAGACAGAGACGATGATTCTGCATAAAGATACTTAGTTTTCAGCAGCCCATCTTCAGTAGATATATTGATGGATGTCCCCTGCAGCTTCTCAATATTCACACTCTAAGAAAAATAAACTTAAATAAACATAATGGAAAACTTGTCATCACAGTTTGAAAGGTAGAGGAAAGTAACACTATTAAGAAGCAAAACAAATGGAAAGCAGTTGTTGGTGCACAACAAACAGAATCAAATTTTTAGTTAAAAGCTACACAAGACAAAGCAAAAAAGCCTCTTTTCATCCAAGAGCTCTGACCAGTGACTTAGTGGTTCTTTACAACATTCCTGTGAATTACTACGTCAGTCATCGAGGTGAAGATCCCAAATGATCACAAACGGATGAAAGACAGATTTGATTTATTTTTGAAAAACTAAACACTTCATTTTGAAAAATAATAAAAAAAGATTAGGTCTAATAACAAAGACTTAACATTCATACAGCATTATGACACTTAAAGCACTGGTAATCAGGTTTCTGTCACCATATACTGAAACATCCACTATCTTTGTTAAATATAGCTATTTATGTAGATTTTTAACTGGCTGACTTTGTAGACACAGCTTTGGTGAAGGCTTTCAAAAAAAAAAAAACAAACAAAAAGAAAACCCCAAACCACAGTCGCTCTTTCAGCATAATTGTTCTTATTACCTTGGTTACTCAGGCCTCTATTCTTGGACTTAAGCCTCAAGCTATACAAAGCCTTGAAAAATGAAGAATAAGATCTCCATTCCTACTTCTTTTCAATAGAAATGGAGAGAAACGACAGGATTTGAAAAGTTGCACTACAGATAGATTTGGGGAATATAAGGTATTCCTCGTACAAGATTATCTATGTATAAGTAACAAATCGTGTGACATAACCGACACCTCTTTGAACAAAACAGAGCAAATCACATTCTTGTGCAACTACCATATGAATTTATTTCTATTCCTCCTCAGTTAAACTTGATTTATGATGGAATCATGCAATAGTTCATACTGAAACTCCATTCAATTTGTATTTATTTTGCTTACGCAGACTTTAAGTGAATTGCACAAAGCCCTCTTTCATTCCATGGGATGATATATGGCCTTCTAGATCAAACTGTGCCTTATCTTTAAATCCACTGTGTCATTTTAACATTGTCATCTTGTGGGGAAAAAGTTAAAAAAAAATAATGTCTGCTGACCCTTCCAATGTTATGTTATGTAACTAATATGCTATGGATGAAGTAAGAGGTATTCTGACAAACAGCAACTAGTGTTGCACAAACTCCATGTTGTATTGTGTCTCAAGAGGTGAGGTAAAGAGGCTGGTTTGGCGTAGACTATGTGACAGCCAGATTATATTGTGACCTTAACAATCCACACATACCGAGCTTTATGCTGTCTTTACACCTTACAATTACAGAACAGGCTCTTAAGACTTCTGACATGATGCAATGCTACAGTAAGTAAGTCTTCAAGAACTTAATGAGCTATGTTAACCTTTAAGAAAATCTGGTGGTCAAAATGCTATGCTAGAATTAGAGCTCCATGGCAGTCAATGCCTACAATCTCTGCAGGTGATGCTGCTTAGAACTGTGCTACAGAATCCAAGCATCAGCAGTAAACAAACCCAATGATATTAAGGCATAATTTGTCACTACTCAAAGTGACAGCAATTCAGCTTTTCAATCTTTTGATGCTTCTAACAAAAGTCTAACAAGCAGAGACTTCAAACATAAGTTTACATGGCATCTGTCCTAGGAACGCTTCCCACACAGCACCCCACTACTCCCACACCCAGAATGGCAAAGTATAAACCTGCTGTGGTACATGGCCAAAGCAACAAGAAAAACCGCTGGCATTTTAGGCTCTATGATTAACTCTGCTCTGAAGAGAGTTAAATGACTTGCAAAGTACCTCTCCTATCTTAGCAGAGCCAGCATTGCTATCAGCATAATGAAAATAGAGCGGGGCACCCTTTGGGGGGTGGGGTGCGGGAAATAAAGTTCTGCATAGCTGGGTGCAAACTGGTGCCCTGTGGCATTCCTGAACTGGGAAAGCCCAAAAAGCTCCAACTGTTACCATGGTATGCAAGTTTTGATGCTATTTAGATATTTATCTTAAATATTATGAAGTACCTTATTATAAACAAGTTCACATACCAACTCTTCTTATATACCAGGCTCAAACATGTTTCTTAAAAATACACAGAAATAAAGAGTTGTTTCAGCACATGATAAAAAATGGTAACTAGCTGGCTCAGTACTCAAGAAAAAAAACCAAAACACCAAAACCCAAAAACCATCAATGCAATGAACATTTGTTTCTGAATAACCCAAACCTGGGGGGGAGAGGGGGAGGTCAGACTGCTCAAATATAAGACTAAAAAAGTATTCTAGACAGGGAAAGCATGAAGAAAAAAAAAAAGGATTGCTTTTTACTGAGACCAAATATGTTTTCAGTCCAAATTCTTTAACTTTTATGAATTTTTGGCAGAACATAGATGTTTGGCTCTATGAAATAAGTGTTATAGAGAAGTCCCTGTGGCACAGATTAGCTAATGATACCCCAGTCAAACAAATTTATTTTTGTCCATTGAACCACTGGGTTTTCTGGAAAAAATCCTTCCCTTGAGAGCAGAGCCTTGGGAGTTGCAGTTACTGAGACTGACCACACGCTCAAGTTCCATCAATTTCTTACCTTTAAAGAAAAAGTGCCTATCTTCATAAATCAGACTGAGAACATTTTTCAACCCAAACACGTTTTCACCTGAAACTAGCATCTTGCTATGTTAAAATATAACATAAACAACCCCCTCCCCATATATTCCTCATCTCGGCCTTCCTTTTTGTGCTATTCTTGCTTAATAAAAAATTATGAATGTCTTCTCCGTTTTCCACTTAATATTCTCTGTTTCTCAAGCGGTTAGTGTCTTTTACCACATCCTTTCCCTCCCCACCTCCAGGAGGGGGCTGGAAATGCTGACAGAGCCATAATTACATAATGATGACTACAACTGATGGAAGAAACGTCTCATACAAACACACACAGGAGACGTAAGGCTCACTGATTATTAGCAGAAGTGGCTGTCGTGGTTTAACCCAGCAGGCAGCTAAAACAACCACACAGCCATTCGCTCACTCCTGTCCCACAGTGGGATGGGGAAGAGAATCAGGAAAAAAAGAAAGTAAAATCCTGGGTTGAGAAAAAGACAATTTAATATGACAGAAAAGGAAGAGAATAATAATGATGATAAAAGAATATGTAAAACAAGTGATGCACAGAACAATTGCTCACCACCTGCAGACCACCAAGGTTCAGCTAGCTCCTGAGTCATGGTCTTAACCCCTGGCCAGCTTCCCCCAAATTATATACTCAGCATGACATCATATGGTATGGGATATCCTTTTGGTCAGCTGAGGTCAGCTGTCCTGGCTACGTCCTCTCCCAGCTCCTCGCGCACCACCAGCCTCCTCGCTGGCAGGGCATCAGGATGAAAACAACAGCTGAAAAGTTCCTAACTTAGCCTAAACATTGCCTGGCAACAACCAAAAACATCAGTGTGTTATCGACACTATCCTCATGCCAAACCCAAAACATTGCACTCTATCCCCTACTTGGAAGTAAATTACCTCTATCCCAGCCAAAATCACGACAGTGGCCAACTGAGAAAAGAAATCTCACAGCGTCCTTTCTAACTACACAGCAAAGTTTGTTAATGAGAAGTTAGTAACATAAGCCATAATATTCTTCTATAGCTGTAAAATTCTGTTAAAATTACTCACTTCACTCAAGCTACTACAGCTTTACAACTGTAAGAGTGACTTCTAGCGATACTATGGACTATATAAACATTTAAGATAATAAAGAAGCACTTCAACTTAATCTGTATGATGCTTGTTTTGTTTCAGAAGGACAGTTTGTCTGAAAAAAGTTAGATTTTTAAACAGCATTTAAAGACTAAGAGGATCACAGTGATCACAGAATGTTTTGGGTGGAAAGGGACCTCAAAGATCATCTAATTCCACCTTCCCTGCCATGGGCAGGGACACCCTCCATTAGACCAGGTTGCCCAAAGCCCCATCCAACCTGGTCTTGAACTGTTCCAGGGATGGGGCATCCACAGCTTCTCTGGGCAGCCTGTTCCAGTGCCTCAGCATCCTCACAGCGAAGAATTTCTTTCTACCATCTTATCTAAATCTCCCCTCCTTCAGCTTAAACCCATTCCCCCTTGTTCTGTCACTGCATGCCCTCATAAACAGTTCCTCGACAGCTTTCTTGTAGGTCCCTTCAGGTACTGGAAGATTGTTCTAAGGTCTCCCTAGAGCCTTCTCTTCTCCAGGCTGAACAAGCCCAACTCCCACAGCCTGTCCTCATAGGAGAGGTGCTCCAGCCCTCTGATCATCTTTGTGGCCTCCTCTGAACTCGCTCCAGCAGCTCCGAGAGTTGAGTAGAGGGGCAGGATCACCCTCAGCATGTTGGTCATGCATCTTTTGATGCAGCTCAGGACACAGTTGGCTTTCTGGGCTGCAAGCACACACTGCTGGTTCATGTTGAGCTTCTCGTCACCAATAGCCCTAAGCCCTTCTCCTCAGGGCTGCTCTCAATCCATTCTCCACCCAGCCTGTAGCTGTGCTTGGGATTGCCCCAACCCACATGCAGGATCTTGCACTTGGCCTTGTTGAACTTCATGAGGTTTGTGCAGGCCCACCTCTCAAGCCTGTTAAGGTTCCTCTGGATGGCATCCCTTCCCTCCTGCATGTTGACCACACCACACAGCTTGGTGTTGTCAGCAAACTTGCTGAGGGCGCACTCGATCCCACTGTCCATGTTGCCGACAAAGATGTTAAACAGTGCCAGTCTCAGCATCAACCCCTGAGGAATGCCACTCATCACTGGCTCCACTTGGACATTGAGCCATTGACCGCAATTCTGCGTTGAGACTCAAACCAAAACATTTACATTTCTCATTTTCATGAGCTGTGTTTTGACATAGATATAGATCTAATAATTTTTCTGCCATCCACTTGCTTTTATTAACACCAGCAAGATGTTATTTGAAATGAACTCCATGGACTGCACTGGTCTAACAAGCTGCTTTGGGACAAATGACTAAGCAGCACAGCTCTAATTTGAAGACCACCATGGTGCTAGTATGTTGTAAACGGCATGAACCTATAGTGGTCAAAGCACTTCCTAGATTGCACTTAATCTTGCTTACTGGTAGAAAGCAAGGATTCCAGTTTTCAGATCCTTCCAACAGCAGCCCTCTGCAGGAAGGTGGACGACACATCAAGAAAGTTGTGAAGTACGTCTGCCCTCTTCCATTGCCTGTGTCTGCTAGTGGCTTAGGATGCATCCTTACTCCACTAACTAGTAATAGTCCCAAGAAAACTGCCAATCAATTGGCACTGATCAGTCCAACTGTGGCATCAACAGAGCATGTCACAGTCAGATCTTACCCATTCTGCTTTATACTGGGAGGCCTTGCTGGAATGAAATAATATTCATGAAGAAATACCAATAGTACAGCTACAGCAGCCTCAGGGCTCTCCTGTACATAAAAGGCAGGCTAGCACCTGCTACAAAGAAACGCAGGTAACAAACTTAACAGTTTTTGGGGAAATCCAATAGCAAGTTGCTTAGTTTACAGCAGGATGTTAAGAAGCTCATAGCTGGTTCTATGTAAGTGACCACATGATCTCAGAACCCAAGCTACAAGGTGCACAACAGTGCCAAATGGTACTTCACAGAGGCGATTTTGGAATCCTAGAACATAATAACTTGGTGTTAATTCCAATGTTGGCTAGGTAGAGTTACATGCACTCCTGAGTCTTTCTAAAACTGCTGGTTTTAAGGGTACTTAATGATTCTGACAGAGTACTGCATGCACACAAGCTCCTTCCAGACCTGGCTTAGTTTTGTATCTTCACAAAGCAATGCCTCAGATCTAATGAATCCTAATGCAACCAGTTGCATGGACATGCAAACGGTATTCTGGGCTGCATCACAACCAGCATGACCAGCAGGTCGAGGGAGGTGATTCTGCCCCTCTACTCTGCTCTTGTGAGATCCCACCTGGGGTACTGCCTCCAGCTCTGGGGTCCACAGTACAAGACAGACATGGAGCTGCTGGAGTGAATCCAGAGGAGGCCACGAAGATGATCAGAGGGCTGGAGCACCTCTCCTATGAGGACAGGCTGAGAGAGTTGAGGTTGTTCAGCCTGGAGAAGAGAAGGCTCTGGGGAGACCTAATTGCAGCCTTCCAGTAGAGGGGGCCTAAAGAAAAGCTGGTGAGGGGCTGTTTACAAGGGTATGTAGTGACAGGACAAGGGGTAATGGGTTTAAACTAAAAGAGGGGAGATTTACATCACATATTAGGAAAAAATTCTTCCCTGTGAGGGTGGTGAGGCACTGGCACAAGTTGCCCAGAGAAGTTGTGGAGGCCCCCTCCCTGGAAGTGTTCAAGGCCGGGTTGGATGGGGCTTTGGGCAACCTGGTCTAGTGGAGGGTGTCCCTGCCCACAGCAGGGGGCTTGGAACTAGATGGGCTTTGCGGTTCACTCCAATCCAAACCATTCTATGAGCCTATGACACCGGTGATGCCTAAACATTCAAGTCTAAGAACCAGACTGGGTGTGAAAACTGTACTATTATGTAAGGAAGCCTAGCTCTGTATTACCTTAAATAATGAAGAATTGACTACTTGTGGCAAGGAACAAAAACCAGATTCGAGCAGGACCAGGTTTGTCTCATACTGCCATCTGCTGAAAAAGGGAAGCTACTTCTCCATGAAGCTTCTGCTCATGATTCTTCCCACTGCATCTTGTAAAAAAAGTCACATGCAACTGTTTCCTCAGCTGCAAAGAAATACACAAAACCTTGCACTCTTCAGTCCTTACAACCATATAAAGCTGGAATTGTACAGCATGTACAAATATCAAGCCACTATTGCAGAATCCGGGTGCCTAGATATCAGCCAAGTAAAAAGTTTAAGACTGCTGCAAGGGTCTGTGTAATTAAAGCTGATGGGTTGTAGCAGCTCTGTGCCGATGGAATGTGATTGCATGCTTACTACTGCTCTGTGGAGCCTATTTACTAATCCAAACCAAGTGTAAGCTAAGACAGTATAATTAAACAGACAAATGTAAGTTAATGGTGAAATGACAATCAACCAACGAAGGTCATTAAATATTCCTCAGCACATACACTTCAAAACTTAGTCATTTTGCAGCAGACAAGCTGAACAAGACAATGGAAAGTTTTACTTCTTACTTACACCCTTCTCTGTTGCACGAATATCTGTATTTCCACACAGCGTTCCAAGTCCAATTACTTTGCCACCATTTGTGCGTATATCAATTTTATGGCTCTGAAAAAGAAAGTTTAAAAGTCAGATGGTTAGGATAATCATAATTAGAAAACAAGTCATCTTCTTTTTCAAGCTGTACCACAATAGCCATCTTAGATCACAAATTTCCATCTTACTGTGAAGGCTCCTTCTCAAGTGACTGTCAAATTGTGCTGCTTATTTCCAGTGGATTCAAACTCAAAACAAGTCACCTTTCTTTGTAACCAGAAACACAAGGGAAAGAATGATGTTGAGGAACCATTTATTCTCCACACAGGTGCATGGTTTGTTTTTTTGTTTTAACTAGAAAAACATTCACTCAGAATATATTAAAATAAGCAGCAGGGGAAGAAAGAGAGAACTTTGTATTTCATTTATATTCCATCCAGAAATCAAGGTGTGCTTATATCCAGTGCTGCAGCAGATGAGAAACAGGAGCTGGCACTGAGAAACAAAAGTCACAAACTGGAGCCCTTCCAGTGACCTAGAACCTACAGTGCCACAGAACTCTGTAGGATAATCATATATATATACACACACAGACACAAAACACACCACAGAGCTACTTATACTTGGAATAGTATGTACAGCCATGAACTTCTATGGGGAATGTATCCAGTGCAAACCTTGGGCCTGCAAGCAGAACCAGATTCTCATTCAAATTAGATATTTTATATTTGTATTACGATCTCAAGTTTTTCCACAAAGAAACCAGGTTTCATGTAAGAAATGTTACAGTCCTTATACCTTTCAGCTGCTCCATACAACTCATGAGAAAAAAAAATAAAAATAGAAATACACACTAGAAGAAATACACACAAAAAGGGACATGTAGCTAAATTATATCAAACAAAAGACCTACCACAAATTACAGAACTAATCTCAGAAAGACAAAAAAGACCTCAAAACAGGTTTTGAGAGTAAAAAACAACCTACTGCAAGAAGGGAGAAGTGAGAAAGAAAAAAAGATTAAATCAGGTTTAAATATTCTATCTGTATTCATTAGCTGGAACTCCCACAATTCTGACTAAGAAGTCTATAAATCTCAACAGGAAAGCTCTTTTGCTTAAGTTCACTAGCGTGAACATTGGAGTAACACAGAATTAAAAAAAATTCTGCATTTAAATTATACTTAATGCTGGATAAGCCTCCCTCCCCACCCCCATCCCGCATTTTCCTGTATCATCATCTGCATTTCAGATACGTTAATTTCTGTTGAAAAGGGTATTAGTCCTGTAGACAGTATTTAATTTAGGACACCTTCCATTAAATCTGACAATCAAGCATATCAGAAATATTCAAGATACTTAGATTATTAAACACCTGTCTGGATAAGCCATAATAAATTGCATTAGCTAGGTCTAACCAGATGGTAACGAGATAGGACAAGAGGAAATGGCCTCAAGTTGCATCAGGGGAGGTTTAGATTGGATATTTGGAAAAACTTCTTCATGGAAAGAGTAGCGAGGTGTTGGAACAGGCTGCCTAGAGAGGTGGTTGAATCACTGTCCCTGAAGATGTTAAAAAAAAATGTGTAGACCTGGCACTCCAGGACATTATCTAGTAGGCATGGTGGTGTTGGGTTAACGGTTGGACTTGATGATCTTGGAGGTCCTTTCCAACCTTAAGGATCCTATGAGTCTAAGGATTTTAAAAAAATATTGTATGAAATCAAGTTTCCAACATGGTAAACATGGAGTTATACTGCTCCAGCACATTTCTGATGAAACATCAGGAACTAGAAGTTTTTTGTGTACCCTAGTCTTGCTTTCTTCTCTTCCTTTAAAAGGCTTCCTCGCAATCCTTTAAGCAATCTAAATCTCCCATTCACAACAAATTGGCATAGTCAGCAGGATCCTAATTTGGGACCTGCAACAGTAATGCCTACCACACCAAATGTACCAGTTAAAATCCATTAAAAAAACTTGTACAAAATACTCATCTTTCCTGTTCAATTACTAGCACGCACGATTAAGGAAAGTAGATGTCAAATTTCTAGGTCTTCTGAAAAGACACCACATAGTATACCAAAAATCAGCAAGTTATACAAGCAGCTTCTTGCAGTCTGTGGCAAATTAAGAAAATTAGCAGTTATGAAGCTGTTTGCTGGTGCTCTTAAATAATCCCCACTTACCAGATTTTTTAAAATCTAAAGTCATTGATCAACAACCTTTGCTCCGTACTGTAAAGAAAGCGTCTCATTCCTTGCTAGTCAGTGAGGTTTGTGGACAGTGAAGCAGCATTAAACAGCTCTTTAATCCATCCAGGGGAGGGCAGCATCACTTCAGTTTGCTCAGTAAAGCACGTTCCCTAAAGGGGATCGGTGCTTGTGCTGCACTACATAATCTAGTCTATATTTGCAGTAGCTTTGAAAAAACTAAAAGGTTAATAATCCTGCTTCTCTGCTAATACAGAGTTTAATTTCTGAACCTATATTAGAAAAATTGAGTTATGGTTGCCTTACTAGAACTACAATACTTCTTAAAAACATTAGACTAAAAATCAATGGTACTGCTAATACATACTGTAACTGAACAATTGTTTGTTCTTGCAAACACCTACGTGGTCAGTAATTTTAATTCAAAACCTTCATCTCACTACTTCAGAGTCAACAAAACCAAGAATGGTAACGTATCTTCTCTAGTACTGTGTGCTGAAGCTATCGCAGTAACCAAAGACAATCAATCACTACTCACAACCCAAAAAAATACTTCGGCACGTATTTTGGTTAAAAAAGCATCAAAGCCTTATAATTTACCGAAGTTTTTGTTAAAACAAGAGTTTCAGCTGAAATCTGCAGTCTTTTCTTGATACTTCAAATTTTAAGTGCCTTCTGGGACAAGGCCACTCGTCTCATCTGAGGTTTAATGGAGCAGAAAAGCTTCCTGTGGTCACACTGAGGCACGTGCGCAAGGGAAGGATCATCTTTTACACTTGTGAATCAAGCAAAGCTCAAAGTTGACAGAGGAAAAAAGCAACACCAAGCTTCTCTAAACCATAATGTGGCTGTGGAAGAGTTGGTCTCAGAAGACCTAAACTGGTGACTTTGCAGCCTTCTTTTCAGTTCATTAGACAGTATTGTTTCATTGCTACTTGAAGTCCTAAGGAAAAAAGAACTTTTCTGTTTTAAAATTCAACATTTTTCACATCTCAGATTGTATATCAGAAAAGATGCCCATGAAATTAGTTAGTTGTCTTTCCTCAAAATCCTCTTTTTCTGTGACATCAAAAAACTTCTTTAACAATCGTGACAGCATGCTGTGATTACTGTCACTATTGCTGGCCAAAACTGCCTTGTTTTCCTATATTGTATAATTTTTCATGTATTGCTGCTTGTTGTTACTATTAACATATATGACTCTATTATGCAAGAGTAATTTTTAACCAAAGCTTTAGAGAGCAGTATCACATATAGTACTATCAATTTTTGTCAGATTTTAGTTACCTTTTCAAGAGTATTATGGTCAATTACACAGAATGCAGAAGATACAAGTTGTCTTTAGTTCACTGAATATGGATTAAATCTAGTTCTACTGTATATTAAATTTCCCCTTAAGTTCAGTTTCCTATATGCGTGCTATGAAATCATCTCTTGCCATGGTACAGAAAAAATCTTTAAGTATTTTTGAGAAATGAAAAATCTCTCAAACTTAGGAGTTGCCCTATTTGAAAAGCCCTTCCTTTGAATTTATACCAATTCCTGCAGGTACAATCACAATTATTCCAGTGGATTTGACTGCAAACAGCACTAGGTCAGGTAAGCTTTTGTAGAAATAATGAAAGTATATGTCAGCAAACCTGAAGTCTTAAGATTGAAAAAAACAAAGTCATGACCTTGATACATACAATATTTATCAGATATATTTCAGTCAGGTATTTTGGACATGTAATCTGTAATTTCTGATTGAAAATTAACCTTAAGGATTTGTCCATAGCACTGATATAACAGAATTAGTAAAAAACCACAGGAGAAAAAAAAGCAGCAGCATGCTGCAAAGTCCCAACTGAGCAAGCATAACTACTAAGCTATTGGACAGGAAATCCCAGTCTTTCTTTTTTTTTTTTCTTTTGAGGGGGGGGGAGGGCTGATATCAGGCGTGCTGCTGTCAGTGTTTCTGCTGGCTTTGGCTATCAAAGGTATCTGGACTTCTGACTCCACCTTAAGTCCTGTTATTGATTTTGTGCTGTTATTGTATGCAATAAATAAAGGTGAGGTGCTACACACATAGTAACACTTAGAAACAGCAGCGTATTTCTCCTCTCCAGAACTGCTAAAGTTTTTATACCATATTCCAGCACACAATCCCTTTTAAAACACTGATGGAGTGGGGGAGGGTTCTTTGTACCTTTATTGACTGCAAGACACTAGTCCCCTTCTCCGTTTCTATTTTGCAGTTATCACATTCTATTTTCTGAATCTTCACGCAGCCAGTCCCTGATGTTTTGATATCCAAATCTAGAATTAAAAGAGTTTTATTAGCAACAGAATGAGAAGAGTCAGGTCTATTTAACACAGTATTTGATCACCTTATATAATAACGACATACAGCAAGGGGGGAAAAGCAGCTTCTTTGTTACTGAAGAAACTTCTCTGGCCACTACTTTCAATTGCGTGACTAGTCACTATCAACAGGTGACATCGAAAATTTTGTAAGCCTGTATATAGCCATCAGCTTTGAGAGAGAGAGAACATTAAGAGGCAGCAGAGTGACTGTAACTTCTGCAAGGACTCAGCGAGGTGTGGTCGTTTAGTAAAGTTTTATCTTTTTTTTTTTTTTTAACCCACTCTCAAACTCCACCTCATCGCTACCCTAGTGACCAACTCTACTAGTAACTCCACCGAGACATTTGGGTACCCTGACATGGGTTTTGGGGTGGGAAGGTTGGCAGTTGTTTGAGGCCACACGCAGAGAAATTAGATTCACCAGCACACATATATAGGTCTTGCACAGACCTATGCTGCTTCAACTAGCAAGCACCGTAACACGAAAACGGGTATAGAAGAGTTTGCATGCGTTATTCTTCCCTAGCCTTCTGGAAGGTCTGACTTATCCCCTGGCACGAAGCAGCATGTTTGCCTCCAGTCTGAATCACCTCACCTTATTACTGTTCATTGGCTCCCACAAAGAAAAGCCACTGGGTCTTATAGATAACTCTGTTATCAAGGGAGTAATTTATGGGCTCATAGTGCTTCACGCAGGAATATACAGTCAAGAAAATACAGTCAAGAACATTCACATTTGCTTTCCACTAACATTTACAAAAAAAAACCCCAAAACCAGAAATAAGCAGTCCTAGGAGCTTAAGTTCTCCCCTCATAAAAGTAGACAGAAAAAGTGTTTAAGTGATACCATAAAATTATGATTTTGGTAGTTCACCGAAACATTCAGTTTGTTTAGTTCATTCCACAGGAATCTATAGTATTTAGACAAAAAGCAAAGTGATCTCAGAGACTTAAGTAAGACCGACATGAAAGAGTTAAGTTTGCCCAAGGAGAGAACTGATAATAAAAAATAATTTAAAAAAAATATTAAAAATCCCATACAAGTGGGCCTAGATGACAAGTGCTTGATCCTGTACCAGAGGGGACAGAGCCTTGATATTCTACTCCATGAAGTCTGGCCACCACTTCAACACTCATGGTTCTCCTCTTTGGCCTTGCACTGAACAATTTGCCAAAGGAGGTTGTGTAGTCTTCATTCTTTCCAGTACTAGACTGGATAAAGCCCCGAGCAGCCTCCTCTGACCTTGGAGTGGACAGTGCTTTGAGCAGGAGATTGAATTAGAAAACTCCTGAGTTCCTCTCCAACCCAAATTATCTTATGATGCTAATATAATATGTATGTACTAAAGTAAAACATAAGAACCACATGGTAAGACAGGACATAAGATTCTTTAATTCTGGTTCTGCAAGACCTCAGCTGGATTTACTTCTGGGTACTTAGTCAATGTGAAAAAAAAAAAAAAAACAAACCAAAACCCAAACCCAGAAATCAAAGAGCTGGTTTCAGGTTTAATTGTAGTTTGACATGTCAAGACACAGTGTTCTCCTCCTGTGCTGAGCAGACTCCAAACCTACAGCCACAGGCCTACAACTGTCCCTGGAATAAATACCTAACGCATTCATTTGACCTGAAGGAAAATAAATAAGAGAAATTCACTGACATCTATCACCTGTGAAGGATAAATGTATCAGAGAGGTTTATGAGATTCTGTATGATATTGAAAGACTATACACAACATAAAACTAGACACTAAGACAGAAATAGAGGATCCCGTAGTACTTGCCCCACTGGGCTGCTTACAAGTTGCCTTTGGTTTAAAACGTACACCTAAGCTCATCACCTAGCATCTTCTGCACGTGCTCTTCAGAGCCCAAGGAGCTTCAGCTAACTTAAGAGCTTCCTGGACAAGCTCCAATCTAAATTGTGAAAGCTGTTATGAAATGCTGCAACTTCCAAAAACAAGAAAGAAGCTAGAACACTGTAAAGACATCCACATCAACTTTGCAACTTCTTACAGCTAAGCGACAGAAAGAGAGCTCAGATAGAATGGCTACAAGAGAACAGAGTTAATATCCTCCTTAGGCATTCAAGGAAGGCCAGAGAAAAGCCAAACTACTTGCAGAGCAACAACAGTTTCTGTTTTGAGATGTGTTTTTACAAGGGATAAGATTTTTTTGCTTATACAATGATGTTTAACGGATAATTCTTTCCTGAATAAACAAACAACCCAAGCACAAACTACTACTCAGAAAACCCAAAAACCAAACCAGAGCTGAAAGGACACTTAAAGTAGAACCTCACTGACAAGTAGCAATTCTAATTCACCGAGTAGAAAAAAGCATTTACATTTTAGAAAATATATCTCCGGATATGCCAGGATAACAGCAAGAACAGATATCATCATCATGGTAATTATGGGGTGACACAAGCAGCTACTGGAACAGGATTATAATCCACAGACTATGTGGGGAACCTGAACTGCAGGAGTTTACCATAAACCCAAGTGAAACAGCTTAGAAACCTACAAACTATTAAAACCTGTTTCAAGACAGAAGACTGTAAGACAGTCTGCAGGGTTAGTTGACATTCAGAACATAACAAGAATCTCAAAAAAACAGAAGCTAAACAATTTTTTTCTCCCGGTCAATCAGGATTCATTACTGACACCTTTAGGAAGGCTCCTCACATTGAAACTCTTTATGAAGGCTTAGATTCTCCAGATCTTAATATACTGAATTCTGTTCCTCAAGAACGACACACACTAGTCACTCAGATCCTGGAGAAACGGAAATATTACATTACTAACAGTTACAGTAAGCAAACACACTGGGTACTAGAGAAATGAAGGGTAAATGGGATGCTGGGTTTCGGTTTCATTGTCTGTAATCCTGGGATGGACTCTGTGAACGTACTAAGGACAAACCAAGGTAATCTTTGCACTTGCCAAGCAGTTAAAAAAACACAAAAACCTTGCAAGAATGTAACTGACATTTATTAGGCAAGAGTCAAACTACAAAAGTCTCTTGGAGGAGACAGTCCTGCTACAGTTCAGTGAAAGAGTCAACGGACATATAGGTAACAGTTGATCTGTTTAAGAGAACGAACTTGGATTTTCAGATGTCTTTGAGCTAGATGCTATGTATCATCTCCAACACTACATGAATCTGCAAACCAGCACAAATACCAAGGTTGAAAAGTTTCATCAACAACACTGTATTATTGACTAGTAAAAAACCCACTGACAAATTGCAGAAAGATCTTGAATACCACGTACTCAAATGATAAAACAGCAGGAACTGAATGGATAGCATACCTCGTGGGACTCTGCCAAGAGGCATGGAGCTTGCCAAGAAGCTCTCACCCTGAAACTGTTTACACATTTAAGCAGACATTCAGAAGAGAGACCCACTGAGGGGCTGAGCTGTATCAGGCTCAGAAAATCCCCTCATCAGAGAACAGTTGACAGCTAAGAGAATATTTAGATAAATTATTTTTTATGTTTTTCCTGTTCTTACTCTCCCCTGAGCATCTGTGAGGGTGGTGAGGCACTGGAACAGGCTGCCCAGCAAAGTTGTGGATGGCCCATCCTTGGAAGTGTTCAAGGCCAGGTTGGATGGGGCTTTGGGCAACTCGGTCTAGTGTAGGGTGTCCCTGCCCATGGCAGGGGGGTTGGAACTACATGATCCTTGTCGTCTCTTCCAACCCAAACCATTCTATGATCTTTTATGAATACTGCTGGAGACAGGACAGTGAGCCGGCTGGACTCATGGTACAAATCAGTGCGGCCATTCTAACGTAGGCAAAGTAAAGCACACTGAGGGCAGAGAGGGCAGGGGGAGAAGCCCCTGATTTTACTTACAGGTGTTTGTACTAGTTGTTAGGAAACAAAAGAGACTGCAAGTTTTGGTGAACATATGTTCAATTATCAACAGCGTTAAAAAAAGTTATAGGGATGAGCAAGACTAGAAAATAGAAAGAGAATGCAACTATGATAAATCCACTTCTCCATTTTGAATGACATACTGTTCAGGTCCTTCCAAATGAAAACAAGGTAAAAAAACCCCCGAACCAAAAAACAATGTAGCAGAATGCAAGATGGGGGACGAGGGGGGGGGGGCNGGGAGGGGGGGGGGGGGGGGGGGGGGGGGGGGCGGGGAGAAGTAGAGAAGATGAAGGTTGTCTGTGCTGTAAGGGCTTGGAAAAGTGGCAAAGAAGGGAATATAACACCATGTTCTACAAAAGTCATGGATGACATGTATGAAGTGTAAGTAGAATGGGATTATTCGCCATTTCTCATACCACAACTGCAGCAGAGCATCAAATGAAATAAAGCAGCAGCCTTGAAGAACCACTTGAAGCAAACCAAAGGACCAGGTTTTTTCTAGCACAGTGAAACTTATTCTGCGCTGTATGGGCAATTGCACAAATCCATAGGGAAAAAACCCAATCCAAACGGATCAATGACTAAACATAAATCTTTCTGGATCAAGCACTCCCTAAACCTCAGCTCACTGAGGGAATTTGCCTAGCAAGCTTGCCTTTTTCCTTCCCCAAACTTAGAGCCACTGTCAGTATTTCAGTCCAGGACAGATGTTTATTGTTTTCAGCCACTGCAGCTGGTTGTCTGCAGGTTCCGTACCAGAAACCCCGCACACATTTTTGCCTTGTGCCCAAAAAGATAACGGAAGGTTTGTACTAAACAAGGGAACCCTTCTTGGCATTTCATCCGCATTGTCACCGTCCAGACTTTTTTGGTCCCTGTGGATGGCCGCTCAGTGTAACAACGACTAACAGAGCTGGCAGGTACAACCCGACTGGGTACAACCCTCGAACTGCGGGTGTGCACAGCGCAGGGCGCGCTGAAACGCCTCCATCAGAGGGGGCACGGTGCCACCCCCGAACACCCGCTGCCACCGCGCTTCCAGCCGAGGCGGCAGCAGCGCCGCCGCGGGCCCCGGGCAGCCCCCCGCAGGGAGCGCCCCCGCTCCACCCACCGAACTTCACGGGCGTCCGGACGTCCACGGCGGTCTTGCTGTCCACGCCGTCTGCCACGATGGCCATCTGCTCCAGCGCCTCG
>VWZZ01004418.1:110411-141589 GCA_013399095.1 Psophia crepitans
GCCAGGTCACGTGCCGCGGCTGCACGCGGGGAAAGGCACCGGGGCGGCTGGTAAACAGGCGGCGGCCGCTGGCGCGCGCCCGGCAGCCACAGGCGCCAGCCCCGCCCATTCGCCGAAGAGGCTCCTGGGAGTCGTAGTTCGGCAGCCCGCGGAAGGAACTACAGAGGTCCGGAAACGAACGCGCCGGCCCTACCCATCGGCCTATCGGCGGAAAGGGGAGGCGGAGCGTTTCCGTGATCTGCTTCTATTGGGCAGCGGGGAGCGATACTAGAACCAATCAGAAGTGAGGGGGAGGGCCGGGGGCGGTTGGGGTAGGCCAAAGGAAGCGCGACGGCGTCGCCATAGGAACGGGGGACGCCGCGAGGCGAGGCGCGGTGGCCGCGGCCGCACAGGTAGGGCCCTGCGGCGGGCCGGGGACTGCGCGGCCTGGAGGGGCTTGCCGGGGCCGGGGAGGCAATACGGCGGCTCTGACGTGGAGTCGGGAAGCGAACCCGGCGGCGCCAGGTCTCCGGCCGCGACTCGAGGCCGCCTCAGTCTTGTTTGAGGAGTCCCGAGGGGGCAGGACCCACCCTCCCTGCCGGCGTCCCTGGGTGCCAGGAGTCTTCCCCAGCTCCGTGGGGCCGCCCCGAGCGTGGTAAAACGAGGTACCCCACGGTGCCCTTCGGCTGCTCGTGGTGCAGCCCAGCGTTAGTTTCCAGCGGAGGAGCCGTGCGGGGTGGGTTTCGGCCCGCTCGGCTCCCTGGCGCAGCAGCCCCTGCAGCCGCAGGGCTTAGCGCCTGTGAGGAGGAGGCAGAGAGGAGAGGAATGGCATGGGGAAGCGGCAGGGCTTTGGGTGGCAGCCTGGGCTTTGTTACGGTTATGCCTGCAGTGAGACTGCACGTGTTGAGATGTCCTCGGTCAGAGGATGAAGAAGCAGTTCGGCAGATGTGCTAAAAGAGCAGTTTGTCAAGAGTGGTATCGCGGAGCTCTGAAGCTGCTGCCTGTGAAGACCCTGCAACTACCTGGCCACAACTAAACACGTCAGTGTTATCACATTACTCTCATACTAAATCCAATACACAGCACTATGCCAGATACTAGATACAAAATTAACGGCTACCCCAGCTGAAACCAGTACAGCCAGTTGGGGTCAGCTGTCCTGGCTCTGTCCCTTCCCAAGATCTTGCTCACCCCCAGCCTACTGGTGTGTGTGTGAGGGAATGTTGGAGAGACAGCCTTGATGCTGTTACCAACACCCTTTTACACTGCACAGCACTATGAGGGCTGCTGTGGGGAAAGTTAACTCCATCCCAGCCAGGCCCAATGGAACTCCATGTGTTGTTTTTCTTCTTTGCCAAAAATAACCCTGCAAGCCATGAAATATGATATTCTCTCACCAAGCTCTTTTCATCTCATTAGCCTCATTTCCATTTTTATCAGTCTCTGGCATTGATTACTTATGAATCTGAAATGAGATCTGAGTGTCCAGGAGGAAAGAAGATGGCCCTAGCTTTCTGGTTAATCCGTGATTTTCACTGGAAAGTTTAATAAAGATTCATGTTCATCAGTAAAGCTCCTCACGTTAAATTATTTCATTGGTTTACATTATTCAGTCTCAAAAATCATTAGCTGAAACACAAAAAGAGGTGGCCCACTATACGAGTTTAGTATAAAACATAGAGTTCTAGGAAGACAAAAATGTATCAAGAAATATCTTGGGACATGACAGGGGATAGAGATTATTTTTTCAAGTCTTCAGAAATAGTTGGGTTTTGGAAAAAATACTACCAAATTCTCACTCCTGAGACCAAATACCAAATTTAAATGTTAGATAATTTACAGTTACAGACTGGTAAGAACTGTGGTGCAATGTGCTGTTATTCCACTAGGTGACATCCAGTTCCACAAATAACTCTATTAGCCTACTTTTCAAATGGAATCCCGTCTTCGGTTAGGTGGGACTTATCGCTGCCACCCCTTTCTCCCTGCAGTTAGTGCTGCTGTTCGTTATCATCCTCTCCTACCTTCTCTTAAATGTTAGTGCTGCTTTCTCACCGGCCCCTTTTCCTCCAGTATCTTCGTATTTGACGCTCCTTGTGTAGGCAGAGGTTTATCAGGTTGGGCTCCGTACTATGCTCTGCGTCATCTTTAATATTGTTGAGTTTTGTGTAAGTGAGGACTTTGTTCAAGAAACCATTCAAAGATGCTTAAGCCTTAGCTATGTATATATTTCACTGTTTCATGTTGGGTGTTTTTTAATTAGATACAGTCCAAGTGTACTTATATAGCTAAAAATACTGAAGAAAACAGATGAAAAGTAATTGCTAGGAAGAAGATCTTCTTTCTCTATACATATGAAACCTCACATTTTTAATGTTTTACTTATGCCATCTCTATTTTGGCTATAATATCGATATTTTGGCTATAATATTGATTTGGCTTCATTTTCATGCTCTTGATTGAATTCCAGCTGATGCCATATCAGCTGGTATGGCATGTAGCTGTGTCCAACAATAAAATGAGATTTATTTTCATGTTTAATTTTCTGACTTGTCCCTTGCGGGAAAAGAAAACCATATCTTATTTATAAATGAAGATTTAAGTAGAACTCCAATTTCAAGATACTTGCATGATTCCTTAAAGAGTTACAGCACTTATGAGCCATTTTGCAAGATATTTACTTACAGTGTTGTGGTAAGCCAAAGAATATTCTGTATTTCATGCAAAAGTTAACACTTATAAAGTGTTGTAAAATAGCCAAAACATTTTTAGAGGTGCTTTTAGGCTAAGGTAAGTGAAAGAGATTTCAAGACAAGAGAAATTAAATAAAAAGGATATACAGGAGAGGCTGTAGAAAGAATACATTTTTCTACTTTTATATTTGGAATTAATCATAGAATAAGATCAGACTGCTTCAGGTACCCACAGGGTATAAACTTACTCTGCCTGGTCTGGATTAAATTCACCCACTTGCTTAATTGTAATGAAGAAATAATGTGACTTCACTGCTCAAGAGAAGGGGCCCTGCAGGAGTGTTCTTGCTGGTGTCACGCTCATGCTGAGTCTCCTACCTGCAGATGCACGAACACTTCAAGTTAACGTCCAGCATTTGGGCAAGAGCCACTGCACACAGGGTAGCTACTTATGGATGTTTTGCTGTATTATAAGGCTTAAAAATTTTAGTCAGGATTTTTTTTCCAAATTTATTAAAAATTCTCATGTGTTTCTATTATGAAATATTTGTATTACACTATTTTAGCTCCTTTATTTGTATTTCATAATTTTTATTTTTTCAGTGTTGTATTTCTGAACTACTTCCTTGAGCCTTCTTAGTTCTCAAGGTGTGCCTAGGTTTCAGTGGGTAGGCAAAGCATGTTTTGTTTGTTTTCCCTGCAGTTTTTTAGTGTGTGTGTAGTGACGGAAACTATTTATTCTCAGGGATGGCAGAAAGAGGCAGTCTCCAAAGCACACAGTGGTTTGGATTTCAGGGATTTTTTTGTTTGTCACGCTACCAGAATTTTTCTGACAACATTAAGTTCCTCCCAGAAATCATGTGAAAAGGGAAGTGGCAAATCTCGCTATTCAAATTCTCCCTATCTATCTTAGCCATATCTAATTAGAATTCCAGTAGGTAAAGTCTGTGTGTGGCTCAGGGTGATTCCATCACACAGACTTGAAAACAAGGGGAAACAACAGAACTTATAACAGAAATTGTTAAGCGGTTTAGGTATGCGGTGTGCTCTCATTTCCCCAAAGTAGCTGCCTATGAGGTTGTACAGTCTAATCAAATAATCCATTCTGAATTATATGCATATTATAATGCCCTATTGTACATGATGTAATTTTGATTGTAATGATCATTTAATGTTGGCATAACTGTCATATAAAGACGCATCCTTTCATGCTGAAGGACAGGCTCTGCCCGGTTAAAACAGATCGGTTGCTCACGAGACTGTAAGCTTCAGCTTTAGGAAAGAAGCATTAGGAAATAAAATTTTAGAAGATGAAAAGAAGATCACTGTGTGATTGAATAAATCCATACCTCTATGTTATTATTATTATCTGTAGCTCTCATCTCTTCCATTCTCCTTGAAGAGGATATGGTAGAACTGGAAAAGTTTTGGAGAAGGATAACAAGGACAGTAGAAGGCAGAGAAGGGCTTCCATGCCAGTGACAGCAGGTGGATTGGCTTCTTCAGCCAAAAGGAAAAAGGATTATTAAATGAAGATACGATGTTAGAGAAAACCTAGTGGCATAGAAGGCTTGTGATTATTCACTGACTCTTCCAGTAAAAGAACTAGGTGGCATCAAGGAGCCAGATTGAAATCAAACAAAAAGCACTGGTTACTCACACTGTGCAGAAACAAAGTGTGTAATATGAAAATCTCCATTCTCCTGGATTTTGCAGATCCTGGAAGTTTTGCGTGAGTTCAAGGAGAGAGGGGATGGGTTCAGGGAAGCATCACGACACTGTGACTGATGGATTCTTCTGTCCCTCCCCAGGCATCTCATGTTGCCTGGAAGTATGCAGAGCTAAATCAGCTTTTGGTCTGACTAGATATCACCATTCTCATGTTCCAACTACATTACATAATTTTTCTAACTAATTCAGTGTGAAATGCTAAGTCAGTTGTCTTATTTTCAGAGTAATTTTTATTTTTTTAGGATTTGTGTGCAAAAGGAGGTAGCACAAAGATATAGATAAATATCCTGAGGTTTAGATGGAATATTAGGAAAAATTTCTTCACTGAAAGGGTTGTCAAGCATCGGGACAGGCTGCCCAGGGAAGTGGTTGAGTCACCATCCCTGGAGGTATTTTAAAGATGTGTAGATGTGGTGTTTAGGGACATGGTTTAGTGGTGGCCTTGGCAGTGTTAAGTTTATTGCTGGACTTGATGATCTTAAGGGCCTTTTTGAACCTAAATGATTCCATGATTCTATGTTCCACTGTTCAGCTGAGCTTCCATTCATTTTCTCCCTGCTCTGGGTCCTGCCCCTGCCTCCTGCCATCCTTGCTGCCTGCAGGCAGCTGAGAAGATGCTCCTCAGCAACTTCCAGACAAATTAGCCAATTGAGCTCATAACATTGACTGAAATTATTTGGACTTCCTTAGCTGATTTTGCCTGAGGAAGTAGTCATAAAAGTCTGCTCCTCTTGCAGATCAGTGTTGAGGAGGAAGGTATCTCCTCCTGCAAGAGAAGAAACTTAATACGTAACATCCATGGATGCAGCTGGCTGTGAAAGGAGATCTGTACCTATGGCCTCAGCTCAACTTAATGTGAATTTACGCCTATTTGTTTAACTTGGCTAAAGCTTAGACCTGTGTTGTGTTAAACAAAATGATTTCTCGTGAGTTGCAGCATTCACATGTCAGTCTGCGCCAGTTTAACTAACACAGCTTTAACGGAAGCAGATCAGATTTGTGTGGCAACAAAGAGTGAGGGAGGGAATATCTTAAGAAATTGGTGATTTCCATCAGGAAGGAAAGTAGCACACATGTCAATGTGTAATGTACCATCTATAAATCCAGTTGTGAACTTGCATGTAATACCAGTAATTAGCTACTTCCATAAATGTTTCCACTGTAGTTAGTCCGACTACTTGCACAAATAATTGCTCATTGTTTTAATTGACTTCCCAGACTTCCCAGTCTGGCCTGATGTTATCAGACTGAAATTATAAATTACTTTGAATGTGCATTCCTACAAAAGTTCTAATAAAATAATTGAAAAGACACTATTTTAACACATATTCTTTAACATAAAATAGTTTTTCCTCCAGCAATAGGGCTGCAAATAATTTATTATTATCTTAATGATGAGTTCATACATTTAATTCTGTAACAATGGCAGAGAAAAATAATATGTTTAATGATTTTTTCCCCCTCTGTGGTCAAAAAAGCATGTTCAAGTTGGGCTTGAAGGGTAAGACTGTGTTACTGGTACCAAAATGTTACTGACACATTTCTGAACCTGAATATTTTTCTAATTATTGGCTCAGTGTTGGGGCCAGTCCTGTTTAATATCTTTATCAGTGATCTGGATAAGGGGATCAAGTGCGCCCTCAGTAAGTTTGCAGATGAGAACAGGTTGGGCAGGAGTGTCGATCTGCTGGAGGGCAGGAAGGCTCTGCAGAGGGATCTGCACAGGCTGAATCCATGGCCCGAGGCCAAATGTATGAGGTTCAGCAAGGCCAAGTGCTGAGTCCTGCACTTTGGCCACAACAACTCCAGGCAGCGCTACAGGCTGGGGGCGGGGTGGCTGGAAAGCTGTGTGGAGGAAAAGGACCTGGGGGTGCTGGTTGATAGCTGGCTGAACGTGAGCCGGCAGTGTGCCCAGGTGGCCAAGAAGGCCAACAGCATCCTGGCCTGTATCAGGAATAGTGTAGCCAGCAGGAGCAGGGAGGTGATCGTCCCCCTGTACTCAGCCCTGGTGAGGCCGCACCTCGAGTGCTGTGTCCGGTTTTGGGCCCCTCACCACAAGAAAGACATCGAGGCCCTGGAGCGTGTCCAGAGAAGGGCAACAAAACTGGTGAAGGGTCTGGAGCACAGGTCTGATGAGGAGCGGCTGAGGGAACTGGGACTGTTTAGTCTGGAGAAGAGAATGACTCTATGATTCTAATTTTATAAAGGCAAGATATTAAGGCAAAGTTTAAACGGGTTCATCAGAATATGTTAATGAAGTTGATCACTTAAACTGTAGTTCACTCAACAGCGAATTTTTTATAAATTTTGTGTCGTCTTAATTAGTCTAGTCAGTACATCTTCATACGTGGAGGTGCATCTCTTCAGGTACAGCATGAAAATTTACTACTTTTTGCATTCATCCCTCTAAAAAGAGTCAATACAGCCAAGCATCAGCCATCTGGATTCTGCACTGTCTTGTGTATGAACATTGTTTTTTGCTAGAGAGATACTGAAGTATCTAATGCCAGGCTAATGCTGGGATTAATCTTGGGAATCTGAGTCCAGACTTTTAGTACTGTTGCTCTCCTGAAGCTGTTTCACAAGACAGTTCTGAGCCTGATTTGACCCAGGTTCTAAAACAGACTCGTAATTCCCTTTCTCTGAAATTCTGTATCTTGGATCAAGGCTGTGATCTTATTTGCAGTTCTACAGTTTGAAAACATCCCTATTTGTTGTACTATTTTGTAAATTTAGAAATCATGCCATCTTTAATTTCTATTTCAGTTAGATTGTTTATTTATCAAACACTGCAAAAATAAAAATTTTCCACTTTGCTTCTTGAGTTTCATATATCCAATATTGTATAAGCTGATTTTTAAATTTAACTATGTAGTAGGTAGTTGAAGAATGCTAAAATTATTTTAATGTCTCATAATCATACATATATTTTGTTGCAGTCTGTCCCCTTCCCTCTTAAAAAGGAGTGGAGACTAGCACTTATCACACTAACCAAGGCTGGCTAATCGTTTTCCCGTCTCAGCTCTCTATAGTTGTGTCTTAACATAATATTATAAACCTTTCAGATTCAGAAGATTGTTTTTGTTCTCTCCCTCACCAGCAAATTGGAATCTTGGTGAGGACTCTTTTGTACTACTCTCCTGCAAGGAAGTAGAAAAGTACATTTTTTGGCTAGCCTCAAAAGTATGTTTCACATACAAGTATTGACAAAAATGCCTACACCCATGAAGCTGTCAGGTTTTGGTACTGTTCTGCTTAGAGTTTCTGCCACTGTGCTTTTCCCTCTGTCACAATTCTTCCAATATGTTTAGAGCAGCAGCAGCGACCACAAACATGAAACGCATACACTAAAATATTCAGCAGTTCTTAACAGATGAAAAATTGCTCTCTGTTTATAAACGTGTATACATGTTTATGTACAGTATTTCAAAGTTTATTTCTTGGCCTCTGTGATGTTTACAGTTGTTTCACAATGTTTTGACTCCTCCAGGAGAGATCATGAAATTGTTGTGGGTTTTTTTTTTTCCATAAACAAATACAGCCGCTGAAATCTCTCTAAAAGCCAAAATGTTCCTGAAGGAATTCCAAACAGCATGGAAGAAAGTCACAAACTTGCCAGTTTAAATTTCACTGCCTTTGTAGACAAATGACTTCTCGAAAGGTGGATGCACACAACATTTTTATATCCATTTCCCCATCAAGAAAATAAAAAGAAATTATATTTCTCTTAACTGTCAGCTTTCTGGCTTTGGAATGCAGAATTGCTCTGGTTGTTTCATTGGAGAAATCTGGTAAATAGTATTGAAATATTCTCAAAAACTCTCCTTGATTTTATTACAGTTTTAATTTTGATCCTCCTTGATTTATAATAAAAAGCTCTCTTTCTAAAGAAAAAGATCTCCCATATGTTACATGAAAGGCTGAATGATGTCAAGAGTGACTAATTTGAGGTGGGTTCTACAGCTGATAAGGGTTTTATAATGATTTTGTCCTGCAGCAGAATACAATGTTGTCGGCATAGTAGTTAATCTTAAAAGATCTGCGACTGTCAGGTGAACACCTGCAGAAGCTGGCAATCTTTCTCCCAAAATTTTTAACTAAAATACCATCATAGTGATTTATCCTTTCACTTCATCTACGGCCAACTTTAGTGTACTTGTGAAGGAATTCTTCAATTCCTCCATGTATGCTTTGTCTCTACTTTCAGCTATGCTTTCCTCTAAAAATATTTCATGGCTCCCCTATCTTACTATGTCATGGCAAGATTTCTGTGTGCCTCAGAAGTCCTTCTTGCCCTCTTTTCCGTCTGTAAGATGCTTTTTGCTTTTCTTTAGTCATCCAACATCTCTTAGATCTTTTTGCTGAAAAGTGTCTTGTTTCACACTGCCTTGATGCAAAAGGTCAGTATTTTAAAACCCTGTGAATATACAAAACTCTTAAGATACTGTTATGCCAGATGTTTTTGGTAGGTATTAATTGGCATTTGATACAATGGCAAGTACTGACCTGATGGACATGGCTGTCTTATCAGCCTACCAGGAGTGTTGTCTCCCCTTATATTCCACCTCCCATTTCCTTCTTTCATCTCAGCATTTTCACATATCTCAGACAGTTTTCATGGTTGATGCCTAGGAACATAATTCTCAGATGCTGGACTGAAACAGTAAACACAAAGTGAAGTTGCACGAAGTTACAGTAACTTGATGAAATTAGGTCTCATCTTGCTGAGAAGTAATTAATAAATACCCTTGATGTAGCTGTTCTTAATGCAAGAATCTTAGTGATTTCAATTCCTATGAGAGCTATGAAAATGGGATTTTCTCAAATATAATTGTAGGAAAATGATCTTTTCCAACAACCCTACTTGTTCCAACATCCTTTTATTTCTCTCTCTGTGTAGTTGTTAAAAAACTGTTACCTAATTTGAAAAAGATCTCTCTTCAGAGTGAAACTTAGACTAAAGCTAAGATTATAAAACTTGGATTTTAGCCTCTTTCAAAGCTCCTTCTTTTGGCAAAGAAAAAAGGGATCCCACACAGCACTAGGGATCAAAATGCAGCTTGAATCCTGTGAGCTTTGTTATTACTCTTGAATTAGTTCACTTGGGTATTTTTCAGGTTCATATTATTTTAGCAGAGGCCACAGATACTAAAAGTGTAACCTGTACATAACTGAAATGTTAGTACAGCGTAAGAGTATCAGAATCATTATTTTTTTCCAGTATTTTTCTACCTCCTATTCTCAGATATTAATTATGTTCTCTCATTTTATATAATTTCAGTGTTTATTTGTTGGATTTGGTTTTTTTTAAGTGTGACCATGCAATGACTTACACATAAGAATAACTTTAATGACATTACTCACACAAGCTAGACTGCTTCTTGTCCTTAAGATCTCTATGTTCTGTGAAGAGGTTCCTTGTCTATGCAATTACTCCCTGCACGGTCAAGGGACACAGTGAAGGGTGGGCTTACGTTACATGGAGAAACACATTCTTGCATTAGTCTTATGGAAACGACAGAGTTCGTAGCAGTTATACCTAATGGAGTCCCATCCACTTGGGGATTTCCTTTACAAGGACCTGCCTGAAGGCAAAGGCTGGAGTCCCCAGCTTAACGGATTTTCAAAACTCAGCTGGTCAAAGCCCTAAGCAACTCAATTTAGCTCTGAAGTTAGCCCTGTTTTAACCAGGAGATTGGACAGATGACTCCAGAGGCCTTTTTAAGCCTAAATCTCTTATTCAATGCCTGTTCTCTAAGAAATACTGTTTTGCATGTTGTCTAACATATATGTGATGGTAATATAGCCAAATATTAGAAAATTCTAAGAATACTCAATAGAGTGATACTGAGGCCTCTTACAAGTTTTTCCTGAAGTTATAATTATAGACACAGCCAGCTTGTTCACATTGTGACTTCTGTTGTTTGAACGTGGGTCTCACATGTTGATGTTGGTGGCACTTTGGCCACAACAACCCCAGGCAGTGCCACAGGCTTCGGGCAGGCGGACTGGAAAGCTGTGTGGAGGAAAAGGACCTGGAGGTGTTGGTTGATGCTCGCCTGGACGTGACTCAGCAGTGTGCCCAGGTGGCCAAGAAGGCCAACAGCATCCTGGCCTGTATCAGGAATAGTGTAGCCAGCAGGAGCAGGGAGGTGATCATCCCCCTGTACTCAGCCCTGGGGACACCGCACCTCGAGTGCTGTGTCCAGTTTTGGGCCCCTCACCACAAGAAAGACATCGAGGCCCTGGAGCGTGTCCAGAGAAGGGCAACAAAACTGGTGAAGGGTCTGGAGCACAGGTCTTATGAGGAGCGGCTGAGGGAACTGGGACTGTTTAGTCTGGCGAAGAGGAGGCTCAGGGGAGACCTTATTGCCCTCTGCAACTACCTGGAAGGAAGTTGTGGCGAGCTGGGGGTCAGCCTCTTCTCGCAGATAACTAGTGACAGGACAAGGGGAAATGGCTGCAAGTTGCGCCAGGGGAGGTTCAGGTTGGAGATCAGGAGAAACTTCTTCTCGGAAAGTGTGGTTGGGCATTGGAACAGGTTGCCCAGGGAGGTGGTGGAGTCACTGTCCCTGGGGGTGTTTAAAGAAAGGTTGGATGTAGTATTTAGGGACATGGTTTAGTGGGTAATAGGTGTTGGGGGGATGGTTGGACTAGTTGATCCTTGAGGTCTCTTCCAACTTTAATGATTCTATGATTCTATGATGTTGTGTTTTTTACACGATGTGTTTTATCTTGCATAGTCATATATATCCCAGGATCTGATTAACTGTATTTTGGTATTTTTGTTGCTTCCCAGAACTTCAAACAATGAGTCAGGCTGATGAAGAAAGTTCCAGTTCCAGTGACACGGAATTGGAAATTGAGAAGGAACAACCTGTATGTGCTCTAGCTCCAACTGTTTATAGCCGAGATGAAGGATCCACTGATGTAACAGCAAGTCTTGCATTTCAGTGTTTAGATGAGGTACCATGTATCCCAGCTTTCTCTATCTGTAACTACATATTGTGTCCAAATCAGTTAATCTGAAATGTATATTTTGTTGTTAGTAATTGAAGGTTGTTACCATAGGCTATCCATAGCTTCCCTATTTCTTCTCTGATTTTTTTTCTAAGTAGGAAGAACATTTTGTGAAGCAGAAGCATACACAGGGCAGATTCTTGCTGGGAATGGTGTGCTTAATAGATAACCACATTTTTTTTTTCAGTGATCATGGCCTTAAGGGGAATGATAATAGAGATGTCTTGTTTTTGTAGTATTCTAGCTATAGAGGTAATTGCATCGTGATTTTTAGAAAGGATCAATAGCTGCAGGAAAAATCCAAGGTAAGTGGCTCCTGAGGCTCTAATTGATGATGATAGAAGAAACCTTTTGGAACTCAGTTTCTTTTACAGAATTTTCTGTCTTATGGAAACTTTTAGAATACTAAAAATATTTTAGAAGTTAATATATCAAATACATATCAAACAGAATCCTACAAAATGTAATGCCAGAAGAGACATTAAGAGATCTTCTAATCCAGAATTTACACTGAAGCAGATTCTCTGCAGGTATTTGTCTAATTGTTCTTTTAAACTTTCATTGATGGAGATAGCTCTTTGGGTATCATTTTCCAGAATTTCATAATTCACTAGAGGTTGTTGTTTGGTTTTGTTTTTTTTTTAATTTTCCTAAATCCCAGTTTAAATTTCCTTCGTAGTGAATAATACATCTTTCTGCTTACCTTTTGTGCAGTGAGAGCAACTGATTTCTACTCACTTTATTATAAGCATGTTCATCTCTCTTATACCCTAAGCAGGCCTAAGTACTTGAGATCTTCTCAAGCTTCATGTTTTTCTTAAAGTTCTTTAAGTGCTTTATCCTATGCTCTTTCCAGCTTGGATCTGTCAGATCAGTTTGCTAGTCCAGGTCTCTCGCTCGCTCGCTCTCTCTGCCTTGGACCTAAGATCAAGAGAAAGGAAGGGGTAAGAATTTGTAGTGAAGAGGGCAACCAGGACTGCCCCTTTCCCACTGTAGTGGTTTCACCTTGGCTAAATGCCAGGTGTCCACTAAGCCGCTCTATCACTCCCGTCCTCAGCAGAGCAGAGAGGGGAGAGGGAAAAGATAAGATGGAAAAAGACGACTCCAAAATCGTGGGTTTGGATAAAGGCAGTTTTAATATAGCGAAAAGCAAGGCCGCATGTGGAAGCAAAGCAAAGGAAAAACAAAAGATTATTCTCTACTTCCCATCAGCAGGCGATGTCCGGCCACTTCCTGGGAAGCAGGGCTTCCAAAAGCGTAGTGGTTACCCCGGAAGACAAAACGTTGAAAAAAACGAACGCCTTCCGTTCCTCCCCCTCTCCCTCAGCTTCCCATTGCTGAGCAGACGTCATATGGTATGGAATATCCGTTTGGCCAGTCTGGGTCAGCTGCCCTGGCTGTGTCCCCCCCCAGGATCTTGCCCACCCCCCGCCTACTGCGGAGGGGGGGGAAGAAGGGTTGGAGACACAGCCTTGATGGGTGCCGGCACTGCTCGGCAGTAGCCAAAACCCTGGTGTGTTATCAGCACCTTGCTGCTGCCAATGCACAGCACTGTAAGGGCTGCTACGGGGAAATTAACTCCAGCTTAGCCTGACCCAGTACACCCACCCTGCTGTTAAATCATGCTGAACATAGCATGAAGCTGCACAGTCAATCTCTCTAATCTCTTGTGCATTCAAGTGAAGTATATGGGAGGAGAGAGATTTTCACTTTCAGTCCAGTGCCAGTGTATGGTGGGCCCACAGCTTCCAGTATTGTAATAGAAAAAAACCCTTTCTTCTCAGCCTAAGGCAGCTGCAAAAGCCCAGGACAGTTCAATTCTCAAAGAGAGATGACCTCTCACCTTACAGAAAATCTCCTGTCTGCTGAAAGTGTGGAAAATGCACTTTGGGAAGTACTCTGTTTTCCAGCTACTCCTGTACTTTTTCTATAGATTTTCAGTTGTGGTAGAATTTTTGATATGTCAACAAGAAGCGTATGCTTAAGTACAGGATAACTTTAGCCCCCACCCTGCCCCAAATAAAATAAAACTAAATGGTATAACATTCTAAAATATATTCTACATTTCTGCTTTGCTTTCCTTTTTTTTAATGATGGTGAGAACTTGTATTTCTAGACTTGTTCTAGAAAATGATCAGATCATTTGGCTGACTTTTTTCTTCTCCACCAAGTCTTTTCAAAGAGGTAATTCTGCATGTCAAATTGAAGGCCAACTTGTTTGATAATGTTGTAAACAATTAATGGGAAATATAGGGTAACCATAATATTAGAAGTTGTTCCCATCTCGGGGAACAAACGTGCAGTGGAAAACCGAAGTAATCAATTTGCATCAGATTTCATAGTGAGGTCTTTCGGTCATTTTGTCAATTTTTAAAGGGGGACTATGACTCATTTATTCTTACCATAATTTCTAACAGTTCATACTTGTGCTTTATTGGTCAATTTGGCTTTTCATCACTTATTCACATTTCTTCTTTTCCACTGACATATTTGTTTTCCTTTGTTGAACTTTATACATAATTCAGGGGTCAATATATGACCTCAGTCACCATAGAGGTTGTTGCATTGACACTGGCTTCAGCTTCTTGGAATAGCTTTCGGAATTTTTCCACAGAAGCAGAACTGTATTATATTGTCTCTGGTTTACTGCCTAGTCATTTAAGCCTGCATAGCAGCAAATACTTATCAAAAGGGACACTTTTTGATATGATTAGATTTGTTTGATAACAGATATATCCCTTCCAGCAGTAAACCTTCCCATCAAGCTAGTCATTTTTTCTCATATAAATAGCAGATAGTGAAACATATAAATAGCGAGAAGTCAAACATGCACACTCTCTCTCCTTCATTTTAATAACACACAGTAACATTGTTTAGCCTTGTGGGTTAGGTAAAAATATTAAAAGCTGGACAGAGGTTTGAACAAAAGCCACTCAGTGATTTGCTTCTTTTCACCAAGCGGTTTTATTTATTACCAAGTTGACATCAGCCTCAGTACTTCCACTGCTGTTGGTTAGAGAACTGTCATACATTCATAAAATGAACTTTGAGCTTCTTTTAGCCTTTCTTGTTATGTCCTTGAAATAAAGACCTTTGCTCTAAGACTTCTAATTGATTTGTTTCTAACAGCGTACTCTAGAAGAAAACAGGATGTGAAGAAAGATTCACAAGTGAAGAAATTCAACCCACAACACGTTAATAACTTTCATGGAAAATGACATAGTCTAGTATCTGTGTGATGAAAGAAATATATTACTTGGATAAACACTACATTAAGATGCAATAAATTATGCTGTTTTCAGTTTTAGTTTAATGCATGATAGACCATGTATATGTAATTTGATTCTTAAAAGGCAGCAAAAATGTATTGAATTTTGTCATGTATGTTGTGTAAATTTCAAGGGCTATTAATTTTATAAAATGAATATTTTACTAGTAGCTCGCTTCAGCAAAATGGCCTGGATTTATAGTCATCCTTTGCATGCAAACTTTTATGATTTTCTTGCAACAGCTGATAATATAATACATTTTACCTCTCCCTTTATCCTCATATGATCCTTGTAACAAGCTACTATTACGGCTAAAGCAGCACAGGACATACTGAAATTGCATTTTGAATAGAAAAAGGCATAGTTTCGTGACACGAAACTGGGTTAAATGCTCAAAAAGATAAGATTAAACAGAAGGAAAATTAAAAAGACAGATTAACAAATTGATTCCAGCCCACTCTCATAATTTTTGTCCTTGTAATTTTTGCCCTTCTCTGCACCGTATAGTAGCATTTTTTTCCCTCTGAACACTTAAGTTGTTCTTTCCTTTCCTCCAACTGATCCAGGCTTTCCTTTTTTAATGGGAACATAAATAAATAAAATATCAGTCGTTATAATCATGCTTTTGATGTTTAGTTTGCAAGCTAGTATAGTCTTCAAATCCTTTTCTGTTGCTTAATTTTTGTTACACAAATCACAGTTAAATCCAGACACAAAAAAGAGCACTACTCTATACATCATTCCAATTTGATAGTGAATCATTGACAGCTACGCTCCAGGAACAGTTTTCCATCGACTTTATGTTTGCAAAATTTCAAAGATTTAATGAAGTTGATGAATTGCTCACAAAATCTGCTGATTCATCTTTTTGATTCGAGAGGCTATCCAAAAAACCTAGAATCTTTTACTTCTGTTTAGTCAGTTCTGTATATTTATTAATTAGGCACAAGCTCCTCTTTTTCTGGGAAAAAAAAAGGAGAAATTGAATGGATGGAAGGGTAGCTTCTCCCAGTTTGAGCTCTTTTTCAGTTTGTATTATATTAGCAGTTCTTGTTAGGCTTTACTCAGGAGTAATGTCTCTGAGCTTTTCCGTGTTGTGGTTTATCTTTCCTTTCCTTTTGTTGATATGTTCTTGAGTTAGAAAGATAGTTGTTGGTTCACTCAAATGTACACATCTGTTTTTAAATAATACCAGAAAAAGGATTCTGCAACACTTAGCTCACATGTCTCTGTAGTGGATGCTACTAGGGAGCTATTCATAGTGCAGTCATGAAAAGTGCTTTACTATTTACCAGGTTCAGTGGGCGGGTACCTTGTTTGGATGGTACCACAATAATCTCTTTCTGCTAATGAACATTGTCCATTTATGTGCTAAATTTAAACCTACAGGAGAATAAACTCCTTTGGGAGATTTCTGTGGTTTAATGCAGAGCCTTGCACTCTGTATCCTGTACAGATAAAATGCTCTGTGCCCCCATCTCATACCAGCACCAAGTCTTTCATTTGTGCTGCTTTTTTTAATGGAAATTGTCACTATCACACTACATTTCTTTTTGCTGGTGTCCAAGCATCCTATTGCCACCATGCAGCAGGAAGCAGAAAGAATCTTTCATGAATATTTTTCATGAGTGTTTTGAAACTTGGAGCCTTTCTGAGATTAATGAAATTCTTATCCCTGACTGCCAAAAATGGTGAACTGCTAATAAAGATGTTAAGCAGAATCTTGGTTCTACTGGAAACAGAGAGCAAAATCTCCACGTTTACCAAAAAATTAACAGCATAGAGACAGAGACTTCTCAAGCATATTTTGCTTCTGCTGATCTGACACTGATTCATGTGGGTCTGCTAGCAGGAAGAGCTTTAAGTCATGGAATGATGCATATGTTCAGAGTTTCAGTGGGGTTTAAGGGGGGAAAGGTACTTTTCATTTTTCTCTTTCTCATTCGTGCTGCAGAAAAAAAGAGAAAGTCACGCAGAGGTTGGCTACAGCTTTCAAATATAAATACTGAGAACCAGTATTTCTATATTTCTTCAGTGGCATTCTGGCATCTAACAATGCCACTCTAGAAAATATAGTCTTTTCAAATTTCTTTTGCTAACAAGCTGTTTTTTAATTGTGTCCTACTTGGGTTAAGTGGTAGGTGTAAACAACTTTCCTTTAAAAAAAAAAAAGTTGATACAACTTTAAATGAAAAATTTCATAGAAAAGCTTGCTTGGTGGACTAAGATAGAAAATTTATTTTTTTTTATATATGAGCACCAATTTAATTTCTGTTCACCTACACTTACTGTAGTGTGCTTTCAACTCTTATAAAATATGATCATCAGTATATTTTTGCACGGTAACCATAGCAACGGATAATTTGTTTCAGTACTCTCCAAACATGTATGTGTTCTATCAAAGGTGTAAAAATCTTAACACAGCTGTTGAATGCAAACAACATTTTCAAACTTAAGCTGATCCTGGCACACTCCACATTACACGCTTCAAAGGCTCCTGGCACAACTAAAAAGCTGTGTAAATATGTTGGCACAGGCAGCAAAGACAGATGTTACCTCCACCTCCACAGATAGGAATCTGACTGTTAATTAAATAAACCTTTTTTAGCTTTGTTGATATGGTGACTTGGGGAGTCAGCTAGAGATGATAATCTGTCTGTAACATAGAGTCTGGGGTTTTTTGCAACAGCTTTGTGCAAACAAGCAAGCACTATTTTACATAGCGAATGTTAAACTGATCGGTGGTTGCGATAGGAAAGTTGATTGTTCCGATTGTGGCAACACCTATAAAAAGCTGTAAAAGAGTGGGGTGAATTTACAGATGCCTTTAAACAGCAGGAGTGGGAACAAAGCCAGCGTAATATGCTCTTTCTATTGATTCTTTTTACCGTTAGCAGGCGACATTGTGAGGAAACAAGGCCAGGAATTTGTTGCATGTCTTCAGATTATCACCAAGCAGATGGTATTTCTGTTCATTGCTGAAAACAACGTTTGACAGCATTTATGATGTGTTGTTTCTTCTATGCTGTTAAAAAGTCAAGTGCTAATTTTATGCCATACAGAGGAACCACAATTCCCTAAAGCTGTGAGACGAGAAGAAGGAATAACCTTTAAATCCAGCATCTTCTTGCATTTTGGCCTTTTCTCAACAATTTTTGAGATTCTTGAGACTTAACAAGACAAGCATGTTGCTGTCTTACGTTCCAAAACGATCTCCCTCTTCCATTTGTCTCACCCAAAATATGTATTTGAGACCTTATATTCCAAAACCAGGGCAATGTTGTACTAAAATTGTGAGTCTACCTGGCCTTGGTTTATGGTGTTTATGTCAGCACAACTGTGTGGTGAGGAAGCCAGAGCTATATGAACCGAACATA
Organism: Psophia crepitans; assembly: GCA_013399095.1. NCBI lineage: Eukaryota > Metazoa > Chordata > Aves > Gruiformes > Psophiidae > Psophia > Psophia crepitans. The sequence continues at coordinate 128,481 of VWZZ01004418.1, forward strand.
CAGTCAATAAAAATGTACAGCAGTGGAGAATCGTCTGTTACATAGCTCAGGTTACTTCAAATGAAAAAGGTGTTTTCTGGTTTACATATCCAAAACCACCTGTGCCTGTATACTCCCTAATGAACAGAACCTTAAAGGTGTGCATGAAAAAGAATCCTTATCTTTGGATTTAGCATATAGAGGTTGAGCTGCAGAGGTAAGCAGAAGGGCTTTTCTACTCTGTCCGAAGAAAGAAATGAGAATTCCTATTTCTCAAAGTGGGTCCTACTTCTCCGTAAAAATCATTGACTCCATGTAATTGCTTAAAAATAAGTGTGTAAAACATTATTTTTTACTGTGTAATTCTAAATGTTGGCATGCTATTTAGTAGAGTGCAATATTAATTAGACTTACAGCTTGTCTTGATTATATGAACATAAATAGGTAATTGGGGATATTTTTTCCAGTTGTTATTTTCCAAACAGATTCCTCTTTTACTGAGATCAGAAAAATTTTATGAACAAGGACTTTAATATTGATTCATACCCTGTTCTCATGACTTGTGTGAGGGTTGGATTTGACACATCATCTGAAAACATTGTTTTCTGTTTCTGGTTACCATTGAGGGTCATAGCCAAATTCAGTTCTGGCAGAAGTATTATAACTCCATAAAAGTTTCATTAAGCTGTGAATGAGAGAGATCAGTTTGGCAAGTGAAATGTTTGCATTTAACATGGCCTGTGGATGGTATTGCTCAGCCATTTTTATTTGAAACATGTCAATGTCTTCAGGCCCATATATGCCATATTGTTTTTCTCCTATCTCCTGAAAAAAAGAACACAGAACACATTTATAAAAGTATGCTTTAAATCTTTTTCTTGGTAGGCCAGTATTTAGTTCTTATCTCATAATTTTCCTCTATGAAAACTTAAAGTCACATCCTTCCTGTTTTGATTGTTCTATGACATGTAAGTCATAGAGGCTAAGTAAATTTGGCACTTTTTTCCTTAGTTTTATTTTGGTAAAAGTTATAAACATGGTGTTCTAGATATGGATTGAGAACCACCTGAAGTAATAATCACATAAATGCAAGTTTGTTTTCCATCAAATGACCTGTTGTTCGTAACTCACTCTGTTTGCAATGTTTCCCAAAAAACATCATTAAGGAAACAAATCTTTGCATAAAAAAGAGAAAAAAAAATTTAAGTATCACTGCTTTCAGACCTTCTTTTCATTTCTTCTCTGTCTTTTTGGTTGTTTTTTGGTTTTTGGGTTTTTTTTGTGTGCGTTTTTTTTTGTTTAAGCAATGCATAGAAAGCCAAGACATTACAGTCTGCTTGGCTGATCACATTGAACAGATGGGTTTGTGCCTTTATTTTTTTGGAAACAACCCATAGGAATTTTGTTAGCAAATCCACTGTTAGTAATCTTCTTTACTAAAATTCAGAATTTAAATATTAGCAAGATCAATGCTTCAAGTGTTTTCATAGTGTTACATAAATGTTTTCCATAAATTGAAAGACATGTTTTGAATTATTAAGCCTTAAGCAGAGACCAAGTTCTTTTGCTTGTATAAAAAATTGTATGCTTTGATTTGGAGTATTATGTCTATTCTATTCAATTCTATTCTATTCTATCTTATTATATTCTATTTAGATTGGATATTAGGAAAAAATTTCTTAACTGAAAGTGTTATTGAGCATTAGAACAGGCTGCCCAGGGAAGTGGTTGAGTCACCATCCCTGGAGGTATTTAAAAGACATGTAGACGGGGCATTTAGGGACATGGTTTAGTGGTGGACTTGGCAGTGCGAGGTTAAGGCCTGGACTGGATGGTCTTGAAGGTCTTTTCCAACCTAAATGATTCTATGATTTTATTCACATGCTTGATGAAACTTGTATGTGATCTGAAAGGTTGTGTGTAATACAAAACCCAGATGAGTTTGCTTCTTCGCTTTCATGCTAAAGATACAGGTTGTGTAAACTCTTGATTGGGCAATTACTTTTTTCTCTTCCAAAATACGAATAGTTTCAGAAAGATGTCTGAGATTTCAGCATCTGGTATTATCTGGCAACTGAAATGTCATAAAACAGATCTCTTAAGAATTATCATTACTAGCAATTACTCTTCTGGCACATCACATAGTCATCTTTGTTGGTTGTCTAAAGTTATCTGTTTTCTTATTCCTTCAGTTTTTACAGGCAATCAATAAAACAATTTATAAGATTTTTTTATAGTCCCCATAAACATCTATGACAGTAGTACAGCATTAACAGTGTGACTTAATTTTATTACACCAAAGAAAAAAAATAATGCTTGCAACAAGTAGGTGGAGTTACATTTTGCAAAACTAGTACACATTGATGGAGATTCAGTTGCAACAGTTCCAGGCAGGTAATAGTCAGATTTGTGTAACAGCATTACACTTCCTTTTTTTATTTTTTCTTAAGACATCAGACGAGGCTTTTGTAGGTAATATTAGTCACATTTGGTTGTTCTGTTAAAATTTCTGTGTTTTACGAAGTTTCCTTTAAACAGGATAAAAAAAGGACAGTTTCTCTTCTAACAACTTAGCAGGAAAAAGACATTTTCAAGTAGAAGCTTGTAGATACTGTAATTCATACTTGGCTAGTTACCATATACTGAATAGGAGAAACTTGTGCATTTCATGCAAAATGATTAAATATAATCATATACAATTAGATATTTGCTCTTCTACCCAATACTTCATAAGTTGCTCTTTTTTTTGTTTTGTTTAGACAATCATTTTTTATCCCAAAATAAATATTCTATAGCTTCAAAACATGTTCTCAAGCAAAGATTATACATCTTGCAACTAAAATTTTCCATTACTCTTGAAAAATGAAGTATAATAAAAAAAATTACACTTCACACTGAAATATCCTTCCAAGTATTTACTTCCTTAAAATATATATATTAATATTTTATGATTTAGGAATTGCCACTGTTGGTCATTGGCATAACTTGTAACCATGATAGTTCTTGTTATAATCTTAAAACCCAGTAAAGGTCATATTTGCAAAGTATTAGGTCAGATGTATACTTTACACGTTTTTGGGTATGTCTCTTATAACCAAAAAGGTTATGTCAGAAAAGACCATGCTTTAACTGGTAAAGAAATATGGTCTTAGTATAATGTATCTGCGTCTCAAGATTGGCATAAGCAATATAGCAAAACAGCCTCTTGCGAAGAGAAATCGCATCTCTGCTTAGAATGTTAGTCACTATAGTTATAGGGACATGTCCTTTCTAGGGTAGGCAATAGATAACGTGTAGTCAAATTTGTGCTCACTATCTACAACATGAGCTTTAATAATAGTATCTCTAATTTGCACCTTCTGAAATATTCAAAAACTTGATTGTTTCATTTGTTATTTTCAGGAGAAAAAAGTCTTTAAGACACTCTGTGTTCTTTTTATAATTGCCAGTGGGTTGTTCATGTTTCTGTGACTACAAAAGGGGTACTCAGAAAATGTGGAGAATGCAACCTTTTTGTACTTTACAAAGTATTTATAATCTTTCTTATCATTTTAAGGTCTAATGGTACCTAGAGTGAGAAGTACTTAAATGAGAGCTAGAGTTTCTACAAGCATCATCTTGTAATATTTGGCTTACCTAAAAGATTCAGCAGAAAACAAAATGGTGGTGGAAACTCTTTTTGTATGTATTTAGAAGCATTAATGGAAAGACATGGATTTTTCTTGATGTGTCTTCTTCCTACCTGTCTACCTCCCTATATAAATGTATAATTAGCTGAATAATGGCTCCTTTCTCCCACAAACAACAAATAGGACCTTGAGCTTCAATGGAGGGACTAAAACGAGCAAGAATGTTGTCTTTCCTTTTGTGCATTCTACATTATTTCCGCTGCTTTTGTTCAATTCTTCCTCCAACTTCTTTGAATAATCTTTGATAAAGGAGAGAAGATTTGAGGAATCATCTTCATTTTCTAAGTTTTCTTCAAGGCTTTTTTTTTTGTGCCTTTGGGCAAATCATATGGCCATCTGTTTTCTCGTCCTTTAAAAATAATAATTTGTAGTACTTTTCCTAATTTATATTGATATTACCGTGGTACACCTTTGAAGTTGTGAAGGATAGATGATAGAAAAAGTCTGGCTGTTTCAGAGAGACTAATTTTCATTCTAAGTGTTGACAAATTTATGTTATCAGTTGTACCTCAGCTTAAAATGTAAGTGTTCATTCAGACACAATTTGTGGAAGACCATTTACAAGCTTTAGAACATAAAATCCGGTACATCACAGTCAGTAAAAGCACCAAAAGCGATGTTTAGAATATTTACATAACGATCCCAAGACTTAACCTGTGCTAGGTTTTAGCAGTAACTATTCAGAAACATTCACGCTGGTTTTAATACATTATATGGGTCAAACAAATTTCTGAAAATTTATGTGCAAGTATGTTGTTTTGTCTACAACTATTTTATGCCAAACATAGCTGAATACTTGAATTCTGAGCATAATACTGAGTAAGTATGATTTTGAGTGCAATCCAATGCAAACTAGTTAAGAGAAACATGTGGAATTACTGCACAAAACTTTTGGGTCTGATCATGATTTTTACTGATTTAAAGGCTTGCCTATATCCACTGGGAATATCATCAGAAATACCATGCCATGTACCCCAGAAAATGCCATTGCGAACACCTTTGTATTTCTTGTGGTAGTACTTGCCGTTGAGGTTAGCAGACAAGCACGCATCAAACCACCAGCCAGAGCTGTAGTATGCTCCACAGTTTCCTGAAGGATACCTATCGTTGTCCTTGTCCGGAGTTGTAAAGAACTTTTGATCATGGTTGTAATGCTTGCTGTAGTGCAGGGCGTCTCCTGCTGTGCCGCTATAGCCGTGAACACTCAGACGGTACTTAAGGTATTCGTTGGCCACGTAGAAGTGTTCGTATTTCGCGTACTCTCTGATGCCGTTGAAATCTTCAAGTTCAATTCTCAGTTGCATTTCCTGGCTCTTTGTCAGGAGGTGAATTTTGTCGTTCCCCAGCCAAAACTCTCTGCTGAGGTTTCCAAAGCCATTTTTGTAGTCGTTCCAGGTTCTGTTGAAGTTAGTGCTACCATCCTGACGCCGTTGCAGCACTGTCCAGCCGCCTCCACGTGTTTCCATGTCACAGTAAACTTCAAAGCTGTCATTTCTGGGGTCAGGGGTAATCCTGTAGATTCCGTTACTCCTTCTGCCGGCTGTGTAATGATCAGTACAGTCTCTCTGCATTATCTGTATAACTGGTGGAAGAACAGATAGTGTTAGAATAAACATAATTTCAGTGTAAAAACAAGCAAAAATTTTACCACAGGATTTGGGTTGGAGAGGATTCTACATAGGACATAATGTTACAGCAATTTCAGTTCTAGGGAGAAACAGGTTTTTTTCTGTCAGGTTTCCTCTATAATAGATCCCACCTAGGATGTCTATATCAGATAGCTGTCAAAAAACCCCTCCTTTAAATTACTTTTTTGTATCAAAACTGCCTGATCTGGAGGCATTTTGATTGTCTGCTTTGCCTCTCCTTTTCTCTACTCTTCTTTGTATCCTTTCATTACCCCCTGTAGATTCAGCCTGATTTCTTCAGTCCATGTTTCTAATGCCTCGTGGTTACACACTTGCTGCTTTTTGTATTTAAATGTATACCATCACACCCTGTCTACAATTTAAATCTTCATCTGGCAGTATGTCATAGAAAAAGCTTTGTCCATACGGGAATGACTGTAACCTGGCTATAGTTCAGTTGACATCATTTGATACAGAACATAACATCATTAGGAATGTTTAATGTGTTAATATTGACTGTACTTTAGGAAGCAGGAAAAAAAGTAGTATAATTATCTCATCTATTGTATTAATACTGTGATTCCTAGAAAGATAAAGCTAGAAAAGTGAGAGTGCTTTCCTGTGTATGTGGCATTGCTGGCTTTACAGCAAGGAAAACTTTTATCATCTACCATTAACACAGCTTTTCCCCACTGGTGGATGATGTATTTTATTCAGAAGAAAGATACTGAGGCTTTTTCTGCAGAGTGAAAATCTGGTTTTGATCCTCAATGTCATCCAATAGAGACATTGTGTTCAACAGCACAGTATACTAATTCCATGTTCTTATGTAAGTGATACAGAGAGCTCTCAGAATTTCTGAGTTAAGAGTCAAAACCATAATGTTCATTCCTATTGCAGATTTGAATTTATGGGCGTGTTCATTTGCAGGCTTGAATTGCATGTTTTTCCTAGAAAAGTTAAACAATTAAGCTACTTCTTGAAAGGGAGGAGCGTTCTCAGGCTGCAGCAGGCAGTAAGGCTCAGGACTCCTTGTTTGCCAGTTCAGAAAACTGAACGTCTATGAAAGCACAAAGTACAGGTATCAAAGGCTTAAAAGCCAAATCTAAATCCGCAATAGATTCTCATTTATTTCACTGAACTTTGTGTAAGATCTTTGGTGGACTAAGTTTCAGAACAGATATTGATACATAATATAAATTTCAGATAAAATGCTTTTTATAATCCAGTTCAACTCCTATTTAAATGAAGTTTTGCTATTACTTGCAGTGGATGAGGAGTAGCTCCTGCATAAGAAAAAGTTGTAGCTGTGATCCTTGCTAGTTTTTGTAACGTATATATTGTTGCTGCAGACACTTTTTAGCATCAGTTGCTGTGGAATATAAGGAATATCTACATGATTGTATGCTCTGAACAGTACCCAACATTTAAGTAAGTGTGAGAAATATCTAAAATGAATTTAGTCTATTATGAAGTACTGTACTTGAATTTTATTCACTGCCAAAATGAATATAACAAAATATACTAAAATGATGGTACCTATGTTACCTGCTTGAGAAGTATTGTTAATAAGCTTTTTTTAGCCAACATTTCTTTTGTGAATGTTTTATATCTGAATTAATTGATTTATACTGATTTATATCTGATTTAAGCTGATTTTTGATAAAGTAAAAGCATTACCTTTATTATTATGCATTTGCTCGTTTCACACTTTCAAGAATTGCAGCTGTGCGTACACTGTACCAGCTGCAGATCCTTCAGCTTTCAGTATGGGTAGACGGAAGAAGTTTTATTTTCAACTTGAGTGGTAAGCAACAGAGGCTTAAAAACAGTAAGGCAGCCTGATCTTTCTCTGCTCTGTCTCTAGAGAGCCCTGTCTTCAGATGTATGATATCTAAGGAGTAGAATACACTAGTAATTTTTTTTTTTTAAAGATTCTTATGTGTCATATAAACACTTTCAAAAATCCCTCAATCTTCCCATAATAACAGTCAACATTAGAAAGAAATTATTAGTTCTAGTCATAGATGTTGCTTGATTTTAATTAGGACAATTAAAAGGTAAAAGAAAAAAGTGTTTGTCAGTGATAACACCTGTTTCCTGGTTTACATAGCTTATATGTTAGATTCATGCTAGGGGGTTAGTACTAAAATGATGGTACCTATGTTACCCGCTTGAGAAGTACTGTTAATAAGCTTTTTTAGCCAAGCTTTTCAGGTGTTTGCTGTGATGATAGAAAAAATATTTTATCATCTATCTGTTAAAATCCAAACATTATACTAGATGTGTTTGATGTTTAAGAATGTCTTGCAGACCTTTTCAGAGTAGTTGCAGTTTCACATTGAAATAAAAGAGTTTTCTAAGGTGCACCTAGGGAAAATTTAACCCTTCTCATCCAAGGAGAAAATATGTTTCCTTCACTATCCATAATGAAGGGTAGTATGGTAGGAGGAACTGAACACCTGCAGCTCTCAGTAACCCTCTAGTGGCAGCTGAAATGTTTTACAGGAGTATAAATAAATAGTAAAAGAGCAAACACTTGTGAAGTTAACACAACTATTAGGTAAACAATTTTAAATATATTTTAACCAATATTTGTAAAATGCACAGAAAGCTTATATAGGCAGTAAGAATTAACAGGTTACATACCAGGTTTTGGTTGCATTGCTGGACATTTAGAAGAACATTTGTTATCAAGGCTGTTCACAAAAGAAGTTAAATTAGCAACTTTGCTGTCAATATAATGTTCCACATTGTTCATATTTATGAGGCTCATCTCCTCTAGACGACCCTGCATCGTCTGAATCTGGCTCTTTGTATTTTTTAAGCTGGTTGCCATTCTGTTAACTTTGCTTTGCAGTTCTTTTACTTTGTTATCTTGGATTTTGCTGTTTTCTGCTGGAGTTTCTGCGTTAGGTGGCAGGAATTCATTACTAGTGTCTCTTTCTTGGTTGTCATCTGCCTGCAGTTTGCAGTCTTGGCAGCATTTCTTCAGCTTGTTTACTGCTTCTTTAAGGGTCTGTACTTCTTTGAGAGTCTTCTCAAGCTGTCTGAATTCTTTGGGTAACTGGATGGTCATCGGAGGCAGATTTATCTGATATGGACACTCCTCTCCATCACATTTCTGATTAGTTTTGAGCTTTATAGGACACGTTTCAGTAACTTTTCCTTCTTTAGCATCCTCTTCGTCTTCTAAAACAACTGCAAAGACATTTGTTAAAGCAAGGAGAGCTGTCTTCAGCAAGACGAAGTAAACAAGCAGCTTCATCTTCACAGAGAAGCTAGCAGTATGAGGAAGTATGCAAAAGTGGAACAACTTTATAAGGGCAGCTTGAAGCCTGTGAGTTATCAGACTGCCTACAATGTTCTCAGAAATGGGTGGGAGTGCTTACATCACGAGTGATTAATAGCAGAGCAAAGTAGGTAGTGCTTGCAATAGCAGCATGTTTCAGTGAGTGTTCCTGACTCGGAACTAGCGTAAGCAAAATCACAGAGTGCATGTGTGCTGATCGTGTATGCAGTTTCATTTCATTCCTTGTTGTACATGGATTTTCTTTTTCTGAGGAAAAAATCACTTAACTCTGTGTTATAGTAGTCTTCTAACATGTTTCTTAACGTTTGAGTATTCTAATACCGCTTTTCAAAACTAGACTATAGTTTTACCACAGCAGGTGGGAAAGGTGACAGTCCCTTTCCCAGTTTGAAGTTTGTCACAGCAATAGCTTCACTCATACTGAGTTCCCTTCTTCCTAAAACATTTTTAACTGAACAGGTATACTAATGAAAATGATTTAAATCCCAAAGCATGTTGAAACACACATGTAGTTTTGGCTCCAAACATTTTACAGGATAAAGTCACAACTAAGAAGAACAAGCAGCATTTTCCTCTTGCTGTTTTGCTGGCACTGCTGAGAATAGTTATGTGACTGGTATGTGCCAGCACAGCTGAAATTCACTGTCACCTAATTCCGAGTACTTCTTTTTGAACCTTTCTGAGTGAAAGAAAGGGAACTTGAGAGAGATGCCCCTTTGATGCGTGGGATCCTAGGTGTGGACGGATTGTCCAAAAAACTCAAAGCAAGTCCTGTTGTTCTGAGTAATGTCCCCCGTTCTAAACCTAAAGCAAGGCAGGGGGCTAGGGAAGGAGCTCCCATGGGCCTGTCAGTTGGGGTATTCTTTTCTGTATTCCTGATTTTCGATTCCTGCTTTTCTTTTTATTGTGCCTTATATAAGCTTTAGGAGTTAATGATGTACTTTGCATGACTAATCATACCTTCAGCTCCAGGTGACAACCACCATGTCACCAATTCCTCGTTTTCGTTCCACAGTCACCTTTGCCATGCTCATGTGGTGCCTATGCAGTTTTAATGATCTGTGTCATGTTCTTTGTGCCCCAAAGCAAGGCTACATGGACATGTCTGTGTTCAGTCAAGAGCCAAATAACTTTCATGAGTAAAGGATTTTTACACCAGTTCTTCTTTAGTTAGTCCAATCTGAACAATTTATTTCCCTAAACTCTATTTGAAATTACTCATAACACAGATTAAACATTAATCAGACACTAGTCACACACATACTCTGTAAGTTCATGATCTCTGGAATGTTACCAGCTTTTATAGAGACCGCAGGCTTACATCGATAGTACGGGAGGGAGGCTTGGTAAAAAAGCCCTACTTGTGTAACCTGCTGCAATAATTCCTTCAGATTCCTGCACAGTACAATGGTCTTGGCACTTCCTTGGGAAATGGGGTTTGAATCTACCTTTCCCGTATTCTAAATGAACATCCCAGAACCTGCCATGGTGCTTTTAGTTATGTGTCAAAACTATGGATCTCTCCCTTTCAGATCATGAAAGTTCTGCAGCAATGAGGTGAAAGACCCCTCCCTGGGCTGCAACTTGGGTGTAAAACATTGACATCACTTTGGTTTTGTTAAAAATGCATCAAAACTGAAATGTTTGTAACAGTAGATGAAATGCATTAATTCGTGAGTAAAAAAAAAAATTTTATTTTTTGATTGACAGGATCCTATTGGTTTTTTTTCCTATCTGTCTAAAATAAGGTATTTACAGAGCCTTGTTGGCTGCAACTGTCAAATTGAGGAAAGCTGTACCAGCCTTTTTTGAGGGGCTTTAAAAAAATAATAGAGTTCCTAAATCCTTGTTATTTGGGAAGCCACATACCCCACACACTGTTGTTTGTTACAATGAACTCTGCTGCCTGCTGTCTGACTTTGGATTGGACAGATTATTATGTGCTTGTAAAATTAATAATAATTATCCTTAGTAGACCACATCTGGTGAACTGCCTTGAAGTTTTTTAATGCATAACAATTTAAATATTGTTATATTTTATGACTGTTGTTCTGCCTTGAAAGCCTAAAATATTATTAGAACTGAGTGACTTCAAGGGCAGAAATTTCTAGTAATGTTGAATTTCAAAGAAAAGAAAGTTCAGATAGTAATGTGAGGTATCCGAGCTTTTCAAATGTCTGCAACAAAGTTCCTTGGTTCCTCGTATATCTTCATTTTGAGATATTTACTTACTCCTCTGCATGAAATTTCTGTAATCTGGAGATCTCTGCTATCCTCCTTGTTTTGTTATTAGTCTGATGTTCTGCTGTTAGACCACTAGCAGTCTGTTTGGAGCCCAGAAGACCCATTTCTCCATCAAATATCTCTATGCTTTTCCTACCTGTAGAAGTCTTGTAATTGAAGATTGGTCTTTCTTCCTGTTTTGTCAGGGAACGTTCATTCCCAACAGTTTCTCAGGTCTCTGCTCTTTCTTCAGGAATTCAAAGTAGTATGACAGGGCCTTTTTCATGTTTCATGCCTCTTATCTTCCTTGGAATAAATGAAGCACACTTTCAGAACTGAGATATTCACAAGTCTATGCCCTCAGAGGGGGCACTGAGCAATCTTAAGCTGCAGAGTGCTGATGCAGCTTAAGTACTGGCAGAAATATTGGACTAGATCAGAATTGAGAACTGCAGTTTATTTATAACCAAAGTTTCTTCCTAGATGGGAGTTTTCTAGATCCCTGGAGTGTTCTGTGTAATAGGTAAAACTTTAAAGTAATTAAGCAATCACAAAACCCAAAAGCTAATCTTTTTCAGCTGTGAAAGGATCTAACTGAGTAACATCTGATAACCACAAGTGAGGATTTTCTACCAAGGTCTTTTGTGTGGTTAAAGGTCATTTTCTTGAAGCTTTTAATCTCTTTTTGCCTTCTTTTTAGGAATTTGTTTTTCCTTCTGTGGACATGAAGAGATATCTTAATCTTGCAGACATATCTTCCTAAAGATAAATAACTGAGAGCCCATGATATTCCTAAATTCTACTGCATATTTTAATTCTGTTCCCAGAACTACCCAGTGGTTGCAAGGTTAAAGAAGTAATATATTTTGGTTTAAGGGACTTGTCTTAGAACTGTTTATTCAAAGTTTATTAAAAGCTGCATATGAGCTGCACAAAACATTTCCCATCCTTCCAGAGGGACCTTGACAGACTCAAGAGGTGGGCCCATGTGAACTGCATGAAGTTCAGCAAGGCCAAGTACAAGGTCCTGCACATGGGTCAGGGCAATCCCAAGCACAACTACAGGCTGAGCGGAGAATGGATTGAGAGCATCCTTAAGGAGAAGGACTTGGGGGTGTTGGTTGATGAAAAGCTCAACATGAACCGGCAGTGTGCGCTTGCAGCTCAGAAAGCAAAACATGTCCTGGGCTGCATCAAAAGAAGTGTGACCAGCAGGTCAGGGGAGGGGATTCTGCCCCTCTACTCTGCTCTTGTGAGACCCCACCTGCAGTACAGCATCCAGCTCTGGGGTCACCAGTACAAGAAGGACATGGAGCTGCTAAAGACAGTCCAGAGGAGGGCCACAAAGTTGATCAGAAGGCTGGAGCACCTCTCCTATGAGGACAGGCTGAGATAGTTGGGGTTGTTTTCTTTTTTAATTCAGTAGTCATTCTTCAGGCAAGCAGTCTTTACATTGTCCACTGGATAATGAGACTGGTAAACTTCCTCATGTGCCCATGTGCATCAGAGTACACAAAGGAAGGCAGTCCTATTCCATTTGGTTTTAATTGTTGATATTCCTACTGAGATACAGATTACATAGAGCTAGTAGCTGCATGGATTCCCCATGTGTTTCAACTGGTCTTTGCTTTATTTATAAATTCTAGCAACAGGCAGAAAGGCAACACAGACATAGAGCACAGAAGTAGTAGATGACATTTTTATATAAGCAATTGTAAATGTAGCATGTACTACAAAGTTCATGTGGTCAAAGAATCACTCCTTATGTTAAGGTGAGGACCGTATTTGTAAAGAAAGAGATCCATGAAACTGAACTCCTATTCATTCTCTTTCTCTCACAACATTTGAAGATCTGCATGCCCAAAATCTAGAATTTACTGCTGATTATTTCCTTTATTTGTAGCCACAGAAGACCCTGTGGCTGGCCAAGAACATGGAGAAAATAAACCAGAATGCACTCTTAAGAACGATGACATACCAAACACAAAAGCCTCTCCCTGTTATGTCTTTTTGCAAAAATCCTTTTTTGATTCTTGCAAAACTGCTCCAATAAAACCAACTGTTGAAAGACTGCATGGATACTCATTATCCTCCTTTCAAGATTCATGGTCCAACAGGTGATAGCAGGAAAGCTTCCTTCTTTCTTGCAATGCCTATCTTACTGGTCTCTTCTCCCTGCTTTTACTCAATCATGCAAGACACAATTGGCCAACAGTTGTGGTATATTTTCACCCACTGTATCATCTTGTTGGTGGCCAGTTTTCATAGAATCATAGA
>VWZZ01004420.1:15059-48668 GCA_013399095.1 Psophia crepitans
CACTCTCTGCTTGGGGTCGGGCACGTCCTGTGTTATATGGAGGGCACGGCCCCCGGGGGGGACAGAGCCCCCCAGCAGCCGTTCTGCCCAGCAGCGCCCGCACACCAGCACAGCCCCGCGGGGCAGCTCCGGGGCGGAGCGCAGTATGACAATGTTTTACACCCGTTCTTGTGGTTAAAATTTCTTTTTTTTTTTTTTTTTTTTTTAAGTTCGCATTTGTTTTTCTAAGAAAAAGCAACCAGAAAATAATTCAGAGTTTATACAAAACATCTTTACATTATTTCTTCCAAAAAAGACTAGTATTTACACAAACAAAAGGGGGAAAAAAAAAGGGAAAAAAAAAAAAGAAAAAACCAACCAAACTTCAACGCTTTCAATGAAAAGAACCGAAGGGACACACTCTGTTTCAGGACCCAGCAGACCGAGGTGCTCAGCAAAAACCAAGAGTTCAGATTTCACCCTTTCTTCACATATTTACAAGGTTTCTCAGCTGCCCCCAGCAGCAGGAGCGGAGCTGACGGGGGCCGTCGAGCCACGGCTCGGCTGGGGGCAGCCACCACGCCGCGGGAAGAGCCGCCGCGGGAAGGCACCCCGCGCCGTCAGACGGCTCTTGGTACAACCTGTGGCCAGGCTCCTTCCTTTCTTCTCCAAAACCAAACCAAAACTAAACCATCCCCCAACTGCCTCCTCCACACCAGCCCCTGCTCCCTGGGCTGCGGGGAGAAACTCCCCTCCGATAAAGCACCCGCCACCGCCCGGCCGGGGCTCCGCTCACTTTGGGAACGCGACTCTGCAGATGGAAGAGGGCCCCGGTGAAACAAAGGGGGATTTTCTGTCATTTCCGAGAGCAGACCCCGTCCCCCAGCGTGGAACGGGGGGCCCCATGGGGCTGGGGTGGCTCCCGGCCCTGCAGCAGCAGCATCCCGGGGTGGGCAGTGCTGGCGTGGATGCTGTGGAGGAGAGGGGGCCGAAAGGTGCTACATGGGGGGGCTGCGGTGCTGGGGCCAGGGGAGCAGGGAGCGGGGCCAGGAGGGGAGAGCACCCACCGGCTCTTCTCTCCTGAGCGTGGTACCCAGTTTAGGGCCCTGGAAGCCATCCTCACCTCGGGATGCCCAGTGCAGGAGGAGACCTGGGGCAGCCTGCTCTGCTCCAGCCCAAGTTCCTCCTTCCCCCTGTCCTCAGAAAAAACCCAATCCACCCAGCACAGCACCACGGGCTGCTCGGGACCGAAGCCAAACCCCGAGCGCAGCACCCTGCCACCAGCTTTCGCCTGCCACGGTCCCCTGCTCTGCCCCTCCTGCCGCCCCTGCCCGCTCCTCGTCAAGGCACTTTTGCAGAGCAGCTCTCTCGCTCTTTGGGCACTTCCTAACGCGGGTTCGGGGCCCTGGGGACAGACGAGGACAAACCAGGCTGGGCAGCCCCGTGCCACCACAAACCCTCCGCCGGGTGAGCCGCCCCGGGGGAGCAGCCCGCCTGCCCCGTGCTTGCTCCCTGAGCAAAAGCAGCTACTTCTGGAGGAAAAGAAAGCGAGGAAGGAGGGGGCGGCCGCAGGCCCCCAGGCTGGGACAGCCCGAGGACAGGCGGGTGGCAGGGCACCGCCAGCCCTGCCGTGCCCACCAGCACCAGCTACGCTGGCGGGTCCTCCCAGAGTGATCCCACCAGAAGAGCCCAGGGCTCAGCACCTTCCAGTTTGGGGCAAGGCAAGGGCAGAGCGAGCCCGAGCTGCTGCCCCGGGAGGTGGCCCGGCTGGGGGCAGGGGCTGCCGGGGGCCGGTCCCCAAAGGCAGGTCCCGCAGAGCGGCACCGGGTTCTCCTGGTAAACCAGGTGGGTGGAGAAGCCTTCGGCTCAGCCCCCAACCAAGCCAAGCCCGGTGCTCCAGCCAGCCCTGGGGGCTCCCAGCCCCAGGCACCAGCCTCCTCCTGGCACCCCCAGCTGCCCCCGGCACGGGCTGCGGGTTGGGAACGCTTGTTTTCCAGTTTTCCTTTCCAAGGACAGCCACCCGCAGCTTCACCGGCTGGGGGACAGGACAGGGGGCTGCATCTACCCCCTGTCCTCCCACCGCCCCCCACTTTGCTTCCAGCCGGCTCAGCCCCAGCCCAACGGAAACCCTCAGCCAAGGCTTTTCTCTGCAGTGGGATGCACCGGGGGGGTCGGGAAGAGCTGCCGGGCCAAGGCTGCTGCTCCGCGCGGGGCAGGAGGAGCACCCGGACCCTTGCGCACTGAATGCTTGAGACATGGTATAGATATATTTTTTCTTTCTTTCTTTCTTTTTATAAAGAGACTAAAACAAGAGTCAACAGCTACGAACACAAAAGTTTAAAAGGGCAGTGGCAGGAGCAGCGGGGTCCGCCCCGCGGCCGACGGGACGGCGTGCTGGAAGGAGGCGACGGCATGTGCCCGAAGGCGGGGGGCGGTGGGCCGGAGTCCCGCCCGGAATTCACAAAAATAAAAATGTTACAAAAAATTAAAATAATTATAATAATAATAATAGTAGTAGTAGTAAATCGGGTTTGCCAGCTTCCTCCCTGCACAGTTGTCTGCATCTTGGCACCTAGGCAAAGCATCCTCCTCCTCCCCCCGCGGCTGCTCACTCCTCCTCGGGCCGAGGCTCCTCGCCGCGGCCCCGGTGTCGCTCCGGGCACCGGGACCCACGCGGTGGCCGATGCGGCCCCAGGCGCACGGGCACTTCACTCAAGGACGGACGGACGGGTGACAGAGGGAAATCCCAAAAGAAAAAGGGGAGGCGGAGTCTCCAGGTTTGCAGGCGGTGTCTGAGCGAGCACGGAAAGGCACGGCGCCCGCCCCCCGGCCGGCCGCAGTCCGGAGAAGAAGAGGAGGATGCTGAAGGCTCACCCTCGAGTCTCGGGATTACAAAAGCTGAGAACTACAAAACTAAATACAAAGGGGGGAATCAGCGTGTGAGCGAGCCATCCGCTCTCCGGTGCCGGACCCCGGCGCTCCCCGCGCCGTGCCGTGGGGTTCGTTTCGCTTCCGCCCTCCCGGCGCCAGACTGCCCGTAGGGAGACCCGGGGGGCGGCTGCCCCCCACGCTCAGCGCTCCCGTGCTCCTGCATCGGCGGCTTGCCCAGGCTGCTCCTCACACCTTGTAGTAAATGTTGGCTGGGCTCTGGGGGGGCATCTCCTGGACAATGTAGACGGGGTGCCCGTAGTCCCCGCTCACCTTCTCGTAGTGCGGGCAGTAGTTGTTCTCTGTAGTCCGTAAGGGGATGATGATGTCGCTGGGCTCCGAGCCCGCGTTCCCGCTGCATTTCGGGCTGGCCAAGGTGCTGAGGGACAAGGCTGCGGCTCGCTGCTGCGTGTGCTTCCGGTGCCGCTTGCGGATCTTGATCAGGAGGACGACGAGGAAGATGATGATGAGGATGAAGATGACGCAGCCGGCACCGATCGCTGCGAAGACGGCCACCTTGGAGCTCAAGAAGCCATCACTGGGACCTTGGGTCTCCTGGCCATCCTGGTTGACTGAGCCTGCAAGGCAAGGGGACAGGGGTGTCAGGCCCTGGCAGGCAGCCTCACCCCCCTCTGCAGCTGGTTCCATGCTCCAGCCGTGCATGGATTGAGCCCTCCACCACAGCAGGCTCTGGGCAGGGCAGGTAGGAACCCTGGGCATCTGCAGGGGAGGAACCACACGCTCTCTCCTCCACGCTGCATCGCTGCCCCCCCCTTTCCATCTCCTGGTCAATGGAGCAGAGCGCTCCATTACTCCAGGTGACGACCAGCCCAGGCCCTGGGAGCCTTCGCTCTCCACAGCACGCCTGGACGCTCTGGTGAAAGTGGGCGCTGACACTTGGAGCTCCACGATATCCCATTACTGACCCCCCACCTCCTCCTGACCCCGGGCTGGGGCAGCCCCAGCCCCCCGAGGGGACAGCGCTTGGCTGGCCGAACCGGCCGAGAAGAAAAGAGCAACTCTTCCCCACTTCATCTGATTTCACTTTTCTCTCAGCAGGGTCAGGAAACCACCTTCAAAGGGCCTTCACACTGGCTCAGCTCAAAAACCCGAGGACCTCACCTCCTCCAAGCCCTCTCAGATGTACTGCGAGGAACAGATGGGCAGCGAGGAGGAGGAGAGTGCTGAAACAGCACTTCCCTGCACAGCTCCTGCCAGGACATACCGGAGCTGGGAAAACAAACCCGAGCTGCTCCACACCACAGCAGCGCCTGGCTGCCTGTGCCGGGCCCCGAGCGGTCCCTGGCCCGAAGGAGCCGGGCTGGGCCGAGGAGATGCTACGAGCAGCCGGGACGGCAGAGACAGGCACAACGCCTCCGCACCCCTGCTCTGGAGCACTCGGTATCCCAGGATCCATGCCCGGCTGGGAGCTGCTCTGCCTGCAAGCCCCCGGCCCCGCCGGCAGGCAGAGCCCCCATCCCTCTCCTGGGGTGTCCCTGGCAAAACCCACCCGGCTTGCCGGGCTCCTCCACCGCAGGGATCTTGCTGCGCGGGCTCTGCGTGACGATTTTCACGGTGTTGTCAGACTCCTTGCTCGGCCGACTCGTCGTCAGCTGCTCTGGAATCACCGCGTTCGGATCTGGGGAGGAGAGGGAAGGGATGGATGAGAAACCTCAATTCGAACTGGACGGCAGCAGCTCGCTCCCCTGTCTGAAAAACAACTGCCCCCAAAACCCCAGCCAGCCACCCCCCCCCAGAGCGCAAGGGCGATGCAGGAGCCCTGGGAGCTGCTTCAGGGCTTGTAGGAAGCCGCTTCCCCACCCTAATCCCCCCCACTTTTATGTTTTCTGAGCTCCCGTGTGTGGGTTGGGGCAAGTTTCTTGCAGAGGCAGCGGGAGGAACAGGAAGGGAAGGGAGCCTGCCAAGGCTGCAGCACTGCTTCTTCTGTTTATTATAAATATTGGCCCCAAAGTGAAAACATAATAATGAAAAGCAGCCACCAGGAGCTGTGCATCCGAGTCGGGGGCCGACACAAGCCCGGGGCATGGCCGGGGCTGGGAGGCACCCAGCAGCTCGGGACGGGAGGATGTGGGGAGCTTGCACCCTGCCACAGCACCACCATCGGCAATGCCCTCAGTGTCCCCCTGCCACCATTGCCCCGGGCTGTCCAAATGGTGCGGTGGCCGCCGCCACTGAGAGCTGCTAGGACCACGCTGGGCCCAAGCACTGACCCCCGCCCACGTCAAACCCCTGCCTGGGTGCCCGGCAAGTCAGGGGGGCACGGTCCGTGCCGAGCCCCCGGCGATGACCTTGCCGAGTTGGTGGCTCCCGCGGTGAGCTAGCTTCCCCCGGGGACACCAGCCACGCGGTAACCCAGGGCAATGACTCCACTTTAATCCCAACGCACCAAACGCGCAAGAGAGAAAAGATCCTACTCATGAAATTCTGCTGAACTAACCCAGGAGGCCTCCCAGGCTCCAGGGACCCCCTGGCCTGGCCCCAGTTTCCCCAGACCCCCCAGCAGGGCAGGACAGGGGCCCTGCCTCAGGGGCCAACGTTTCGCTGGGCAAAGGCCTCCTGGCGCTGGGAGCCCCAGGCGCGGGAGGACTCACCCTGCCCCACTTTCATGACAATCTTCATGGAGCGTGTCTGGCAGACCCCTCCTTCCCGGTTCTCCAGGCCATCCAGCGTCCCGTTGGAAGTGGCTGCAAGAGAAGAGAGGGAAGGTTAGGGAGGCTCCCCGGAGCTGGAAGGGCACCGTCAGGCAGGTCCCCACTGTCCCCAGGCACCACGAGGGACCTGGCTCGCTCCTGACCCCCACGGCAGCCATTCCTCCGTGCCCCGGCGCGGAGCCCACGGCACGTGTTCCACACACCGAGCGTCTCGCTTTCTGCGCCTTCCAGAGACGCGTGCGGCGGTGAGGATGTGATCCCTCCAGCTTCCCCTCGCTGCCACAGCCACACAAGCGAGCCATTCTCCACGCCTGCACCCTCCTCCCCCTTTAATTCCTGGATAATTTCCTTTGCTCCTCGGTGTATAATAGGAACACATGCATATGCACAGTTTAAATTATACATATATAATTACACACTGTGCCTCAGTAAAGAATGTAAACTCAGAGCCCCAATGGGCTTGAGTGGCTTTAATTGCAGGGCAGAAGTCAGTTAAATTCACATTAACTTTTTGCTTTAGCCGGCACAGATTTTTAAGCCTTTCGATCCTGTGGGAGCGCAGGGAGCCGCACGTCCCCCACTGCCAGCACGCAGGAAAGGACCCCCACCCATGCACCGACCAGTCCTCTGCCCTGGGCGGGACAGCTCGAGGCAGGGGGGGCACACGAGAGAAAAAACCCCAACAAACCAACCAGAGGATTACAGGATCAAGCACCCAAATGGCAGATTCTGCTAAACATACTGGTCCCTGGTGAGCAGGGACAGTTCTCGAGCCAGCAGCTCCATCCATCACAGCAAATACAAATCACCCCAGTGCTCCACCAAACCCAGGCACGGGCATTTATTCAACCAGGGAAGCAACCAAGCCCAGGAGGAGCCTGGCGGTGGCATACGGCACGAGCGGGGCTGAGGGAAGGCGATGCGTGGGGAGCCACGAAGTGACAGGGACGATTTTCAGAGACAAGGTAGTGAAGCAAGGCAGGACGAGGCCAGCACAACGCAGCCAAGACCCACCCCGAGCCTCAATGCCAGAACTCAGCCCCGGGGTTCAGGTTGCCTGTGCAGCCCAATTCCTGCCTCCACCCGGGTTGGGGGTGGGGTGGGATGGGCGACTGATGGCTGGTGGGGACAAATCCATCAGCCCCCGCTGGGTGTCGGCGAGGAGGTGATGGGAAGAGGCTGGGTTACGGAGCAAGGTCTTTCTTTTCCTCCTGTGCTCCCTTCCCAGCCGCAGGACCCTCGGGACGCTGGGACTCGGTGCTGGGCTACGCTGGAAGGCCAGCCGGGATCACGCCGGGATGCAGGCTCAAAGTCCATCAGCTCTGTCCAAACGCCTCTGTGCAATCAAGGCTCTCGTGTGAAACACCAGCAAATGTTTTACTAATCAGAAAGTCGTTGGGCTGTTGGCTGAGTTACTGCCTCTCCCGCAGCGGGGTTTTGCTGCCAGCAGCTCCCTGGACAGAGCCGTACACCCACGCATCTGGGATTCGCTGGTGGGCGTTTTGACAGGAGCACTGTCAGCACAAATCCCAGTGCAAGCGCCTGGGAAAGCGGAGAAGCACTCCCCTACAGCCTGCACAAGCTCTTCCCAACGTGAACCGAAGTCAGGCGCCTGGACAAAAGCTCCCCATGAGAACATCTCAGGGAGCTAACTCCGGCAGGAGGCACGGCAGCCCAGTTCTCCCAGGCCAAAGGCACTGGTTTGGGGATGAAATGAGTCGATACGTCCCAGCTCACAGCCCTGAAGCGGTCCCATGCCTCCCGGCAGCAAGCCATGAGTTGCTCCATCTCGAACAGACTTCACCCATTCATGCTGCAACACAGCGGGGCAGGGGAAAACAGAGCAGTGTGTAAAAACCAGCCTCTGCGAGACCTCATACGGTCTTATTTATAAGGCAATAACCCAATTGTATCAAAACAATTTACGGAGTAAGTACAGCTTGAGCGTGGGGAACCAGGAGATCCTGCAAAGGTAGAGCACGCAGAGACACAATTTCCTCCAAAATAACTACGGAGACGTCGCATTCAGATATGACAAAAATATTAAACATCCGCAGAGCAGAGAGGAATGGCAGCTGGAGTCACGGGCACGGACGAGGGGACGCAGCTGAGCATCCTTCCTCCCGCGCCACACGCAGGACTCTGTTCAAGAAGCCTCTTCTTTTTCTCATCATCGTAACGATGAGGGGAGAAAGTGGCTTTGAAGGGGAACTGTGTGAAAAAAAATGAAGCAGCTATTTGAGGGAACATAAAAGGGGGCAGCTAAAAGGGTAAAACGCTTGCAAAAACCATGGTGATCGTCTCCGGTACAGCCTCTCGAAACAAGGACACACGCTGCCACGCTCCATATAAATCCAAAACGGGCCAAACCAAAGCAAAGAAAGATGTTCCACACAGCTGGTCGGGCTTCCAAAAGTCAAAATCCCATCCAAACGGCTAAAAGAGAGAGCACGACTTCTGGCGAGTTTTACATAAACACGTAGGACCGCCTGACGTGTTTCTGAGGAGCGGGTCCGGAGGCGGGCAGGGGTCTGCGGCCGGGGGGTCCCCACTGACGGCGGCACTGCAAGCTCCTCCGTCGCGCCTCGCTGCGAAACTCAGAGGTGGAGAGCTGATCCTTCGCTTCTGGTCCTCAGGGTGGAAGATTCCCCAGCAGAAGGCCACGGGATCGGGCACCACTCCGGCAGAGACGCACGATCCGGGAGGCACCTGGTGAGCCGCGAGACGGGAAGCCCAAAGCATCTGCGACACTCGCTGCTGCGCTCGCGGAGGCCCCACCGACCGTCGACGGTGGATAAAGTTCAACGTCGACAAATGCAAGGGAACGTGGGGGAGAAGCAGGTTAAACACGCAGGCGCAACGGCGGGCTGCAGGGAGAGGCGAGGCGCAGCCTGGAGACGGAGGAGAGCCGGGTGCGTGGCGCTGGCACGAGGCAGAGCCAGGGAACGATGAGCGAAGGCGGGCAGGGAGCTGGGGATACCCAGGGGAACAGGAACTGGCAGGTCTCGCAGTCAGACGTGCTTCTCACACCCCGCACCGGCACCGCGCGCCCTGTCGCACCAGCAAGGCTTGATGCAGCCAGCCCCAGCGAGGCGCAGCGTACGGGAGCATTTTCCTGTCCCCCCCATTTTGGAGGGACTCACAGTTTGGCTGTAGGATGGGAAGAGCAAAAGCAGCCTCTGGACAGACAACTTCTACTCGGCCTTAAAGAAAAAGCAGCTCCCAGCCCGGAGAGCCATTAGATGCCTTTGCCTTAATGAAGCATTAAGCCTGAGGCTGCTGAGTGATGAGGATTTAACACTGATACCATTAACCATGTAATTGCTTGTCAATTTAGAAGAGACACTCAGCCTGCATGGAAGCACAGGCAGGACCTCCGCTTGCTGGCACGACTCGCCCCAGTCCTTGGGCACGAGACCAGCAAAACACCACGTCCCAGCCCAGTGAGAGAGGCCAGCCAGCCAGGACAGACCCCTCCGTGGGGAGGAGAACCCCAACAACCCCACGTTTCCACCTCCAGCAGCCAGCGGTGCCGCGTGCCGTCCCCAGTGCGTCACACACTGCCTCCCCACCGCCAGCGCTCAGTGTCACTGCAGCTTTTCTTCCTCCCCTAAAAATATTTCAAATGAGAACTTGGGTTTTGGCAGATGGGAGACTCTGGAAGGAATACCTGGCAGCAGATGAAGGCAAGGGTCTCTTAAATGGTCAGCTTTGGACAGAGCAAGACGTTTGGTTTCTCTTCTGGATTCCCTCTAGCAGGACTCCGTTATGATTTCGGCCCCAAAGCACAGTTAATGTGCTGAGACTGTAGCGAATCCAAGTCTCTTTCCTTTTATTATTCTTAATTACTCTTCCATCTGCGCACCACAGCCCTGCTCCAGACCCAGCCAGGCGCTGCGTGGATGCAGCCCGGACGACCCCAGGCCTGTCCAAGATTCACATTTCCATCGCGCAGCCTGAGGCGGAGGCAGCAGCATCCCACCGGCACCACCACCGCTCGGGCCAGGGCTTCGGGGCGCCCCCGGAGCAGGCAGGGCGGGGGGACGGCACCGACCGACCCTGCTGAGCGGCAGCTGGTGCAGGGCTGAGATCAGCCACGGCCCAGGCGGGACACCCACACCAGGCTGAAAGCCCCTCTCAGCGTGGGCGCAGGCCCTGCGGGTGGCCCTGAAGAAGTCCCTCACACATCTCTGGCGCGTTCAGACGCTGTGCCACCAGACCCATGCATAAGTCCACACGCACACTAAAAGAAAAACCTAGCTCATGCCACCTTCTCTCTCCTCCAAGACCTTCAATTTGGTTTAGCACCCTCAGCCCCGAGCCGCGGGTGTTACGCAGAGCCGCTGCACTGGCATGGGCGTTGCTGCATCAGCAGAGGTGCTGCACCAGTGCTCAGCCCCGTCCCCCCGGTCCTTCCCTCCACCCCGGCCAGGGCCGACAGCCCGAGGGACCCGCAGAGCCACTCCCAGGCGACAGCGCAGGGGCACCCGCCTGCTCCCCGGCACGTAACCGCCCGGGGCTGCCCGGAGAGCAGGGCTGGCTTGTGGCCCCTTCTCCCCCTCTCTGGCTGAGCTGGGACGCGGCAGGGACACGCAGCCTACGCTCACGGTACTGCCATTGTTATTATTACTATTATTCCTTCCTTGCGGGACCCCGCTGAAGGGAGGCGAGCCTGCCGCCCCCTCCCCACACACGTCACCCCCAAGCCCCTTCCCTCAGCTCCGGCACATCGCTGGGTTGGCTGCCAGAGCAAGGGCAGGGGCTGCGCGGGGGGGGGCCGAGCCCCGCGCTGTCACGCTGCCAGCGAGGCCGGCAGCAGCCTTCCAGCCCAGAGGCAGCTGCACTGGGAAGGGGCCCTACAGCCCCAGAAACGCGTGTGCAAGCCAGCCCAGCCCCGTCCCGTCCCTAAACGGCTGCAGGAGGTGCAAGGCTAGGGTTTCACACACCCTCCTGGCAGCTCAAGCGTCGCTCCAGCCTCCCAGCCGGCTCCGGGAAGGGAAGAGCCGAGCAGCCTGTTCCCCCGCACCGCGAACCCCGAGGCTGCCCTGGGGCTGCCCCCTCCCCAGCTCCTGAGGGCACCAGGAGATGACCACCCCGGGCAGGGAGCCTCAGCCTGCCCGCCTGGCTGCTGCCACCATCGCCTACTCCCCGTCACCCAAAAAACCCTCCTGGCAGGAAAAAGCTCTGCTCCAGGCTGCTCCCTGCACAGCGACGGCTATTGCCACGGGGTGGGAAACACGTGGAGATCCTCGGAGCTGGGGGCAACCACCACGACCTTCCTGCTCTGCCCTGCCCGCTCCCAAAGCATCCCGAGACCCAAACCAGCGTTGCACAAGCAGCGCCCTCCCTGTTGGTTATCTGCATCCTCCTCTTTGCTCCTCGGGGTTTACTGTCTCACCAACAGCCCAGAAAAACACGGGTGTTTTCCAGAAAACAGTCGAGCAGGGCACAGAGCTGGAGGGCACAGGGCAAACCCGGCTGCTGGCTGACACGAAGGTCCCGTTCACAGCCACAGTGCTTGGAGGGGATTTTGGCTCTCCGAGGTGCTCAGCCCTCCTGGGACGTCCTGGAGCACCCATGTGGGTGGTGGGCAGGGGGATGCCAAGGCCCACCAGCACTGTGCGCCAGCCCTGGAACTGCCTGGCTAAATAAATACATTTTATACATAAAAACACACACCTCTCGCTGCATCAGGAGGAACCTGGGGCTTCACCTCCATCTTCCCCGAGCACCAGGCAAGCCGGGGACAGCCGGGGTGACGGCAGAAGACAGGCCGCAGGCCCTGGGGAACCCGAGCACCCCGCCGTGCTGCTTGCTCCAGCAAACACACCACAACGAAAATCACCGGGGTCAAACGCGCTTCTGGGAACAGGAATGAAAATGGGACCCTCCTTCCGGCCAGGGTCAACCCCCACAAAGAGCGATGAAAATGTTACGTTAGCCCCATCCCTTATGAAGAGCGGCAGACACGTTCGCAAAGCACAGGTCCAGCGGCGCCAGCCGGGTTGGAGGGGTAAGAAGGGAGGACACCACGCACCCACACTCATCCTCACGTGCCACCGCACCGCTCCTGGCCCTAAGCACTGGTGTGGGACTGCCAAGGGCGCTCTCCTGAGTGAAGGGAGACCAACAGGCAAACACTGAAGTACTGCATAGAAAAAGACACTTCAACACAAGTAATGCTTAAGTGAAAACCTAATTTCCCACTAAAACAGCTTTCTGATGGAAAAATTATAACCAACTCTAATTAGCATCCTAATTAAGAGTCACAGCTACATTGCAGGTAACCTCATCAAGGCCAGAACGCGCTTCTCGGTTGCAGGACCACTGCCTGCTCACTCGCTGGCAAGCCCTTCTGCACCAATGCCGCTGAGCCGCCTGGGTAGAAAAGCCTTGCGAGCTCCCCGCATCCCCGGCCCGCACAGCTCGGGGGGGACCGGGGCACCAAACAAAGCCTCTGTCTCAGGTCTATCCACCCCCTTCCAAAAAGAGAAGAGCCTTGGTGGAAGAGAAAGGTTTTTCGAAGTCTCTGCGGTAGCCCCAAGCAGCTGGTTACAGGTCAGGAAAAAAAAGTGCCATGTAATTCTCCACCTGATGCTCTGCCAGAGTCATTTGTGGGCCCCGCTGGGAGCAGGAGAGGAGGAAAGCACTTACTGCGTTTTAACAGGGTGTAAATCTCTTCAGTTAGGCAGCAAAACATCTGTGGCTCTGACGGAGAGATCTGTTGTGGAGAGGACGGAGAGGGGCTCGCAGGGGGACAGTGCCACCCCCCCCTCCCCGGCAGGGCCGATGCCCACGCCAGCTCCTCCTCGCACGCGAGATGCTGCCAGGAGGACACCCCGCTGCAATTCAAGGTACACTTTGCACAGGCATCAGCAACCTGCTGGCAGTGGGGAAGTTTATGCTGGTGCAACTCCTGGCGCAGAGCTGCAACCAACCCCAAGGCCAGGACAGGAGTCAGCCCTACTTCCACCGGGGGAGCAGCCACTGCTGCCGTGCACCCACCAGCATTGCACCCGCTCAGGGACCGGAGTCCGGCTGGGAGCGAGACCACCCTCAGCTCACAGCGCTCCATCCCACGGCCACCGGAGCGGGAGCTGCCGACACCTCTGCACGCAGCACCCACAGCACCCTGGGCAGCAAGCACGGCAGCACCCGCGC
The DNA here is from genome assembly GCA_013399095.1 of Psophia crepitans. Classification (NCBI taxonomy): domain Eukaryota; kingdom Metazoa; phylum Chordata; class Aves; order Gruiformes; family Psophiidae; genus Psophia; species Psophia crepitans. Next base: position 27,800 of record VWZZ01004420.1, read on the forward strand.
TGCCCAGCCAGGGGCCGCCGGCTGCTGAGCCGATACGTTGTGCGCAGGCCCCCCGGGAGGTGGTCTCAGCCCTCTGCCCCAGGAGGGTGCAGCACACGGCCCTAACAGTCTCCAGCCACACCCCAGTTAGAGGATTCGGAGATTTTCCATACAAGCTGAAGAAGCCCTTGACTATCCAGACGAGGACTTGCCTGCTCGCTGACTAAAGGATGGAGGAAGGATCTCTGCCCCTCAAGTTAGGGCCAACCCCACTGCAGAGGGGTGAGCAGCCGCCCCCCCGCCCCCTGCCATCCCACCGTGGCCGGCTCTCAATTAGCTGAGTTAACACCCGCTCCGCGCTGCCAGGCGGGATCAAAGAGCACAGTCATTACACAGCAGCAAAACCATCACTCCCAGGGCAAAGAAACTTCAAATGCCGAATAAAACCAATTCTCCCCAGAAAGGCAAGCTTTTAAAGGTGCCGCACGCAACCCGGGCAGCCCTCCCCAGCGCGGCCAGCCCAGGCGAGAGGCGTCCAAAACACAGATCGTTAGAAATTAGAGAGATGGAAAAAGGCTGTGCGTGGCAATTCATTAACACCCAACCCATCCACACCCCGCGCGGCCCAAGCATGGCAATGCTTCTGGGAGCCCCCAGCACGCTCTTGATCCGACAGCCAGCACCCACCCTCGCACGCCCCAGCTCCCACGGCCGCACACGCACACCCCGGCAATCGCCCAGTGTCTCGGCTCAGGGCAGAAGCTGCCACACGCCGCCTCTCACGCCAGGCTGGTGCTGCGGCGGTGCCTGCGAGCCCCCTCCCAGCACCCCGGCACCAAGAAAGCGCCGTAGGTACAGAAGCCGTCAGGGATCCCAGGGGAAAAGCCCGGGGAGAGGGTCTCCATGAAGAAGGGATTACTTAAAATAATATGCCAAGGAAATCGTTGCCTGCACTATCTGCCACACACCCTTCCCAGCCGCTCCTGCATGGTGGGATTTGTTTCAAGTCTTCATCAAGTCGAAGGTTCCTTCTGCCTTTCCGGTCCCTCACTGGAAGTTTAGTCCAAAAGGAGCCAAGTTTTAATCTCTTCCAGAGTTACGGAGGAAGCCCTCAGAGGTGACCATCACTGAGGAGCAGGGTCCGTCAGGCTCCTGCAGCTCCAGGAGATTCCCTGGTGTCCCAGCACCCTGCTGCCGCAGACCAGCCGGGGGAACAGGCTGGAAGGGGAGGAAGAGGATGGGCATGGAGGGTGCCGATGCACGAGTGCCAGCTGGACGTCACCTCCTTGCTGCTACTGCCCAGGCTGCTCGTCACCTTGGTTTTCAGGAGCACTGAGGAGTTAAACACGTTTTATTTTCTACTAATGGGTCGTGTCAGCAATACAGAGATGCTCTTGGAAAAGGTTTCTCCTGGGGAAGGGCCTCCTTAGGGGCAGGCAGCCCGACCCCCTGGGCAGGCACAGCCTGGTGCCCAGCTCCCCGCGGCGCGGAAAGCCCTTGGCCGTGCAAGAGCCGCGGGCAGCTGCCCACCGGGCGCAGGCAGGGCCGGGCTGCCCAGCAGCCGGAGAGTTAAGCGGGCACGGTCAGCCCTGGGCAGGGTCTTTGTCGCAGGCAGGGCCCCCCTCCCCGGCCCAGGAGCAGATCAAAGCGCTGGGTATTTACCTCCTGGCTGGGTGCGGGACACTGGCCCTTTCTGATAGGGCTTTTCATCCCTATTAGGGCCGTGAAAGGCTGAGCTATGAGATCAGCTGCCAGGGGCTGTCCGGGGACAGCGCTGAGCCGAAAAGGTCAGGAGGGAGGAGGAGAAGAGAAAAGAGGCAGAGGCTTAAGGGACAGGGCTCAACAAAATCGCATTTACTGTGGTCACGGTCTTCAGACAAGCCTCCAAGACAAGGCACCCCGTGTTGTCTAAGGGCCATTATTTGGGTTTGACACGTCCAGCGCCTGGGCTTTGAAGTTGGGAGTGGGACACTGTTAGAGACCCGTTTGTCCCCGGTGCAAGCCTGCTGGCTCCCACGCAGCATCTCCTGTGGGGACAGGGTCTCATCCACCCGCTGCCACCAGCTCCCGGCGGGACGGGGATGGAGGAGGAAGGCCAGTCCCCAAGACCAGATGGTTATGCCACCAGGACGGCTTTGCTTTGCCCAGGCCTTCCACGTTTCTGCAGGTATGTCGCAAGCTGGTGGGATGAGGACATCGCAGAGCACCGGTCGATTTGGGTGAAGAATGAGGAAGCTGGTTAATTGGGTTTTTATCAGCAGAAGTTCATAGCTCTCATCACGGCATCAAACGGCACTTTTGCTTTCAACTCATCTTCACCAAACAAGTTGTGGGACGGAAGACGAGGAGCACATGAAAGTGGCCACATTCAAATGCAATCAGCAAAGAAAGCCAGCAAAGAGCTGGCGGGCTGACAAACCGCCCTGGGGGGCTGCGCCCCGGCCCCCCCCAGCACGGCACCCATCCAAGACGGGCAGCCAGCGCGGCACTCGCCGGGGCAGGAGGAACCAGGGAGGAAATGATTAAACACTAGGGCTGCAGAAAGGAGTTCAAGCCGCTCCACAGGCACTCTCACGCAGGCTGGCATGGGCTGAAGGCTTCCCAAACCAATGGTAGCTATTTCGGAAGCTGGAGGAGCACAGCTAGAAAAACAAGTATGGCAACGTGTCCCAAGAAAGGCAGGGAAAAAAAAAAGCCGGATGATTCCGGCAGTTGGCAACACATAGGCGATCCCCTTCTGCACGCTGAAGCGTGAGCTACAGGAAAACGCTGATGAAGAAAGGCCCAGGGACGAAGCCCACCTCGCCGAGGCAGCAATGGTTTACAACAAATAATTATTGCCAGGTTAGGTCTAATTGCATCTAAAAATAGAAATGCAAGACAAGGGGTTTGAAGAAACACTCAGGGTAATATATCTGGTCTCGCTGAATCCTGCTGCCAAAAAGCGTCAGATTGGATTACGAACGTTATTACATCAAAAATGGATTGAAGGGCTTAAAGACTAACAATAAACAGCCAACGTATTAGATTTATGGGGCAAACATCTACCGGGGCCTCGCTTTCACTTTAGCATATTCATCAAACGAGGTCTCCTTGCCTTAAGGAGGCTCCCAGGAAAGGTGGGACACCGCAGCCGTGCCCAGGGACATGGCAGAGGGACGGGCAAGAGATCCCACCTGGAAAACCACCACAGGGCTGGTTGGCCAAGGTGCTGCCCACCACATCTGCAACCAGCTGCCCGGAGAGCACGGCAAGGCTGAGCGAGGCTTTGCTTGGGGGTCTCCGCTCTCCCACTCCCCACCGCACACAGACAGGGCTGCGGGGACCACTACGACGCGCCCAAGGATGAGGCAAGCACGAGGCTGAAGAACACGTCACCCCTGGCAGCTGCCTGCCAAAGCACGGCGGCACCGGCAGCAGGCAGGGCGCCGCCGGGCCACATCCAGAGCTCCAGCACGGCGCGGAGCTGCGCCGGGAGCTCCTGCTCACACCGCGCCGCTGCTGGGACATCGGGATTAATGCATCTCTATCTCGGCACCTCATTACCAGAGATAGTAAAACTGGACCAAGTTCAAAGCAGCAAAGGCAATTAAGAGCTGGATGAGTTAGGAGGGGAGGTGGCGAGAGCTGAACCTGCACGGCTGGCTAAGCCACGGCGGGGCCGGAGCTGCCCACGAGCACCTCGGGAGCAAAGACACTGGGGGCTGGGGGAAGGCCACTTGAGCAGGAGGACATGGGCAGCCAAGGAAGCACAGAAAATCATCAGAAATTGCTAAAAAACAAAGCCAAGGAGAACTGTTGGTACGGTCAGGCACTCCAACCCGGGGCAGATGAGCCACAGGCTCGAAGCAGGATCCCACCCCACCTCTAGGACAGACCCTCACAAAACAGTCCTCAGCTTTCGCCTTCCTATAGCCTTTCACTCCCGCTAGTCCAAAAAGCAATCGGACGGATTATTTTTAAGCACTCGGACACATTCTTCTCTCCAATTTCAGCCGTTCACAAGGAACCAGCTTGGAGTAACCACGCGCCTGCTAACGAGCCAGGAGCACCTTCTGACTTGGTAAGGTCGGTGTGAACGACCCAAACCTCACCGCCGGTCTGGGGACTGGCAGCAGCGCTCGCATCCACACACAGGTCCGCAAGCACAGGCTACGCTGGAGTCCCCATGGACCTTGCCAGCAGCCTGCCCACGGCCTCGCGCTTGGCTGAGGAACCCCCAAAGGACTTTCTCTTGGGGCAGAAGGCAAGAATTCATTCCTGTTGGACCTCACCTTCCTACCTCCCACGCAGCACAGCGGGAGGAACCGCCCAGGAGAGCCACCACTGCACGTTTCCCTCCGTCTGCCCGCGGCGTGCAATGCTTTTGCAGGGAGGGGACAGGATGCTGGGGACGGGAGATTCCCACCCAGACACCACAGGCAGGCAGGGAGGCAGCTACAGGAAACCAAGGACACAAGAAACCACAAGCTGCCCTGAACCCAGAGTCTGCCACAGAGCAGAACACCCAACTCCCAAACCCCCAGCTTCCCTGCCCCCCCGAGGGCCCCGTCCTGGGGACGGCGCCCCACGTCCTGCTGGAGCTGCACATCCTCCGCCGAGCCACGTCTCTGGCGTGTACCTGCGGGCAGGAGCTCCCACGTGGATCTGCAGGCAGGAGCTCCCGCATCTTGTTCTTCACGAAAAGGCTTAGGAAGAGGCATCAGCCCCGGGAGAAAAGATGCCTTTAAGGAAAGCCTGGGGCTGGCGCGGAGGGGCTCGGAGCAAGGCTTCGGAGAGGATGAGGAGAGGTTACATTTGCTTTCAAAAGCCTTTTTCATCACTAAGCCGAGGGCTGGGGCCGTGTCCCTCCGTGATAAAAGTGGCCCTAACAAGGCTTGGCATATCCAAGGCGAGGGCGAGGGGGGGGAGTGGCCCTGAATGCGGAGGGACCCCGGGAAGCCCCCTGGCTCCAGCGAGGAGGTTTTCCAGCTGCCTGGGGAAGGCGGGGGGCAAGCGGCACACGGCCTGCTGCCGCCCCGCTCCCCTCCGCTCCGGCATCGCTTCCCCCGGCTTAGGGCCGACGGCAAACGAAAAGGGAGGAAAAGAAAAAAATCCAAACCCTTTTGTGTGTCAAGGCAAAGCTTGGGGAGGAGGGAGGGGAAGGGGGAAAAAAAGGGAGGGGGGGAAGAGACAGCACGTGGGTGGTCTGCTGGGGAGACTTTTGACTTTGTTTTTTTGGCTATTTTATTTCTTGGCAGAAAGAGCTCCTGGGGCTGCTCGGCAGAGGGTACAGCCAGATCACAGGAGCATCCTCGGCCCACCCAGCGGCCAAAGTTCAGCTGGCAGCGGCCGCTCGCTCCCAACGCCAAGGGGGCTCGCATCAAAGCGCAGAGGAGTCAAGAGAAATTAAAGTCAGAAACGGTCCAAGGAGGGGGCAGAGGGCACTGCCGGCCCCCCGAGGAGAGACGGGGGGACCTCACAGGGATGCTCTGAGCATCCCCCACTCACTGCATCCTTCTTCCAGACCTGTACAGGCTCCAAGATGCTGCAACAAGAGACTGGGCTCAGGAAATAGAAGATAAATAGGATTTTATGGCAGTCTCTGGGGTCATCCCCCGCTTTGGGATGAAAGCAGGATTGCATTACAAATATAGAGAATACTTCTGGATATGGGAGAAGATTCCCATTGCTGGTAGCAGAATCATATAAAAAACAGATTGGGCAAAAACGCAGCGACTTTAAAAGCCTCAGCCAACCCTCCAACGGGATGCGCAGCTGGGATTTTGCAAGCTGCGCTGTGCCGGCAAATCCCGGCCGTGCCTCCCGCCGGAGCTGCGGCGAGCCGGAGCGATGGTGACCCAGGTGTGCTGGCAGCGTCGGAGGGGAGCTGGCACCGGCTCAAAGCCGCGGGGGCCTTTGGGGAGCCGCGTTTGTACGCGGCAGCGCGCCGCCGGCCGCTTGTGAAAACGCCACCGAAAGCTACGGGCGGTTGATTTAACTTAAGCAACAGCTTTCGTGTGAAATGCAAAGCAGCTCTTTAAAACTTGTGCAATTCAGAACCTGGTAAATCCTCTGCCTGCCCTGCCCGCACCTTCCTGCCGGACTGCGGCGCAGGGAGACGGACCCCCGCGCTCCTCCTCCCCAGAGCTTTGTTAGGCCCCTGAGCTCATTCTGGGGAATGTATTTGTCTTTGGGGGCTATTTGCAGCCCAAGGGTCCCAGGGGACGCAGCAGTGGGGCACGAGGCAGGACCCTGCTTTCAGCCCTCATTAGCTTGACGACTGTGCCGCTGCTTGGACTTGACCCCTGAGCAGAGAGGAGCCGCTGACCGAGTGCTTCAAGATGTTTGCCTGACACACAAAAGGCAGACTCACGGCTGTGCATTCAGCCCCTCTCCCCCCTCTCTTCGCTCACTGCGGAGAAAGCTTGCTGTCGAATCAAGCCTTGCACCAGCTGAGGGACAGCAGAAGGGCTGACCTTTCGAGGTCCCAGACCCATCAGATGCAAGACAGCCACGGTTATTCGTGGGAAGGGAGATGGAGCCTGCAGAGGAGCTGTGCCGAGGCTTCTGGCTCCCCCAGCCCATCCCCGGGGCACCTGGGCTCATGGCCAGGATCACCTGCACCCCTGAAGGCTGCAAAGCTGGTGACCCCACCTGTGTCCCCCCCAAGAGACCACGCAGATGGCCCAGAACCAGCCAGCAAGGGTGACCGAGCGACGGTGGCTCTCGGGAGAGACCGGCCCTGCCAAACGGTGACTCAGTGCTGTGCAGCCCGCGGTCTCTGCCGCACCGAGCAGGCTGGGCGGGTTGTTGTGCCAGGCCCTCCCCGCCATCACCCCTCCTACAGCCAGGCGGGGGTGACCAGAAACCCCTGTGAGCCCCTTGTGCCACCACCCTGTGCTCAGCCGAAGGGCACGAGGGACCTGCCGGAGCCCATCCCGGCTGTTTTCTCGGCATCAGGTTTACTCAAACTATCCTGCAGCAAAGCTACAGGCAGCTCCAGCCCCCGGTGGGCTCGCTGGGGAAACCCAGGCTGGCAGCATCACCGCGGCACCGCGCGACGGCAGAGCACCTCCTGCCCCCAGATGTCTGCAACATCCTCACCGCCCCCTCCGAGGGCAAAGATTTCAGGCTAAAAATATTGTTTCCCAACTGGAAAGCACCGGCTCCCACAGCTCGGCGCCCGCCTCCCACGCGGGCAGCTGACCTCTGCGCCGGGCCGCTCGCCGTCGAGCCCGCGGCACGTGACAGCGAGGGGACAGACGAGCCGTGCGCGGCCACCGTGCCCTTTGCCGGCTGCTCTGCCGCAGGTTCACACGCGATGCGCCGAGCCAGGCGGAAACAGCCAGGCTGGGGAGAAGAGCGAGCCGGCACGCACCACCGAGCTCCCCCGAGTCACACCTCCATCCGCGGCAGAGCCGGCACAGGCAGGTACGTCCCTGTGCAATGGTCCCCTGCAGGCACGGACCCCTCCGTGAAGCCGTATTATACCGAGAAACAACGTGAACAAGGCAGTATGCAGGATTTCACAGCCATTTAGACCACGGCAAAGACTGGGCAGCACTGCAAACTCCCTGCTGCTCTCCAAGGCAGCACCCATGGAGGAGGAGGAGGAGAAGGATCTCCTCGGTCACTGTTCCTCCCGCTCCTGACTGCCCCACCAGGAGCTCCTCAAGGCAAGCCCCACAAGGAATACCCTGCAACATCTCCAGCCTCAGAGGAAGGCAGTGGCAAAAAACAAGCTCCAGGCACGTGCTGCCCCTCTGTGCCAGGGCTGACCCCCGCAGGCAGGGCCGGGGGCACAAGGCACAGCACAGCAGCCAGACACAGGCCGGTGACCCGCTCGGCCAGCAGCACATTCCTCCCTCTTCTCCTATCCAGCGGGAAATATTTTCCATACGTGTCAGCTCTTTGCACCGGCCAAGTCACGAACAAGCGCCTGGCGACACTCTCCAGGACCCCACAGCCCCCCCAAGCTGGGGCTGGCAGCGAGGAAGAGGAGGGCGACTCACATGTGATGAAGTAATCCTGCTGTCGCTTGAACTCCAGGCCCATGTAGTTGGGGCTGAACTCCTGAAACTTGATGGTGAAGCGGATCTCCTGCTCGGGCCGGTTGCACGTCACCAGCACGTTGGGGTCCATGACAGTGCTGCAGGCATCGGCCTGGTCCTTCTTCACCAGGTACAACTTGTAGTACTCGTAAGGCTTGGACGGCTCCGCCTTGGGGCAGATAATGTCCAGTTTATCCCCAATCTCCGGGTAGATGACCAGTCCCTTCCCAGTCATGAACCTGGAAGAGAGGAGGGCGAGAGGTTAGCCACACGCAGGCAGCGGGGGCCACGCCAGCCCGTCCCACCCCCCGCAGAGCCCTGCTTTCCCACCATTCACTTTGTGCTTAAACTCTGTTGCTTTCTCTCCATGAGATGTTTTTTGACACCAAAAGAAAGTTCTCCTCTTCCTTCACTACCAGCGCACGTGCAAGGAGCTGGTGAGGCTCCCAGCAACAAAACCAGGGGCTCGCTCGGTTCAGTCCTGCTCCCCAGCCCCCCTGCCACGGCGAGGGCGAGCTCCCTTCCCAAACCCAAGCCTGGCACCCAGAAGGGAACGGAGCCTTCCCACAAAGGGCCGCAGAGCGGGCGGGCTGGAGACGCCGTGGCTCTGCCCGACGGCCAGGCAAGGAGCTTCCTGCAGGGACAGGTGATAATTAGACATGGGGAGAAGTCCTGACAATGGGGCGTGGGGAGGGATCCCTTCCACGCCCCGGCTCCCCGAGGAATTCCTGTCCTTAAATGGAAGGGAAGGAAGCATCCTGCAGGACAACTTCTACCAAGCCAGGCTCAACGGCGTGCCCAGGAGCGTGGGAGGACCGGATGGAGAGGAGCAAGGAGGGAGGAAAGCTATTTGGGGCTGGAAGGCAGGGCATTGCGAAGGGAAGGAAGGCAATATGCTGATAATTAGCATGCAGATTTCATTACTGTGGAGCAATACTCTGATTTATTTTTTTTCAGCGTGAAGTAGAGGATTAGAGCAATGAGGAGGGAAGCAGCAGAGCACCTACTTTGATGTAGGCAACCTAACGCGTTCCTGATGGAAGATAAGGTGGGAATGGATGTTCCGGCAAAGTTATCTCTGCTGCAACTCCCTCGCGTAATTTGGGCACGGCAAAAACCCAAGCGTGTGCTTTGGCAGGCTGCACGTCAGCGGCCTTCCCTTCCGCTCCCGGACACGGCCGGTCCCTGCCCCATCCCACCCCAGCAGCCGGACGGGGAGACGGGGCCACGAGGACACCTTCTCCCCCCAGCCAGCCGCACCGGCCGAGGCTGCAGGCGCCACGGAAGGAAGATCAAACGCACAAGCCCAACCTGCTCTGTGGCTCTGGTACAAGTCTCAGCAAGAAGCCACGGAGCTGAAACCAGCGCCTGAGCAGCCCGGGCTCCAGGCTCCTCCCAGGAGCGGAGGCAAGGGACAGGGATGGGGGTACGGCCCCCGGCACCCACACTGCTCCAAGGGTGGGAGCTGAATTCAGGCTGGTTATCTGCCCCGTCCTCCCTGCCCTGCCTCCATCACATCGGCTCCATCCAGAGAAGCACCGCGGCCACGGTGCAGCAGGCAGCGGGGCAGGGGGACCACCCCAAGCCCGGCACCACCGGTACACCGGCTGCGCCCCCGCCGTGCAAGCTCGCAGAGAGCAACTACATTTTGTGGAAGTCAGGACTGCGGGAAGAAGGCCTGACGGAAGAGCAGGAAACTGAACCCCTAGAGGGCCTGTGCAGGGGGGATGCTGTCGGCACGGCAGAGCCCGGCTCCATCCCCAGCAGGTAAAGCCAGGCTTCGCCTGAACGCTACCAAGTAGGTCAGCTGGCCCCTGGCCAGCACGGCGCTTCCAAAGCCTGGGGAGTGATAAAGGCTTCCCCCACCCACGGCCGGAGCCCTGATGCAATCCCAGGAGCCGTGCAGCAGGAGATGCAAAGGAGCCCCTGCCCCTCCCTCCCCGCCCCGCGCCAGGCCGCAGACATGCAGCGCAAGTGAACACTTGCACGCTCGCTCACGGGTCCCCACCCCGAGAGGCAGCTGGATCCCACACTCGCTTCTCCACGGCCGGGCTGAGTCAGAGGCTTTCTGGCACAGGACTCCCAAGTGACTCAAATTCCCTCCTGCAGCCCCTGCCAGCTCCCTCCTGCCCAGAAGATGCCAAACAGGAAGCCACAAACAAGTAAAGCAGATGTCTTGCAACGCCAGAGCAGGAGGAGAAGCCTCCTATCCATCCCCCATCTCCATACCAGCAGGACCTATCACACCTCCTTGGCCAAAACCTGTAAACCGACCGGTCCGCGAGCCCTGCGCTGACGGCACGGCCGTCTGGGATCAGGTCAGGCTGATTTTTAAGCAGGGGAGAGGCCATAACGCAATCCAGGGAGCTGAGAACATCCCAGCGCCACATCCTGTTGGCACTTCTTCATCCTAGAAGATTCAGAAAGAAGGCCCATGTTTGTTTTACTTCTTTTAAGGATAAAATTCATCCTTAAAAGGGTCGAATTTCTTCTACAAACACTCAGTCTAAGCTTCAGAAACACACAGCTTCTGCCTAGGAACTACCCCAGGAACATCTTCCCGATCTCCTACATTAAAATCAAGCAAGACAGAGCTACCAGCCAAAGCGGGCAGCCCTTCACCGCCTGCCGACGCAGCGCTGCGCAGGGCTTTCGGGGTGCTCCCTACACCCGCCGCATTCCTGCCCGCACACACACATCTCACCCTTTGTCTTCCAATTCCCCTGATCTTTTTCTCCCCCGTAGTGCCTCCCCTCCCCTCTCTAAAAGCAGGGCTGTTTCCCAGCCGAGAGGCCGGGCAGCACGAGCGGTGAAGATAACCCCCCGAAGCATACGCCTTCCAAACCCTCTCGCTGCTCTTGGAGCTCTTAACCATCCATCCAGACTTTCTTCCCCCAAAAGCTTTGCTTGTCGCAAACAAGGACGGCTTACGGCGGCCATTCTAGGGAAGACTGACAACAGTTCTCATCAGGCAAGAGGCCGGCTCTACGGGAAATTCTCCTTTAAAATACAGAAGGTGAAAGTAACATTTATCACAAGAACAGCAGAGGAAAAAACATGCAAAAAAATTGTTCCGAGTTGCCTGTACAGAGTATTACAGCAAGTTCTGGGCATGAGAAATTTTACTCCAGAAGGACCGTTGAAGGCAAAAAAGAATTACACTCTTGACTTGTCTTTACAAGGACATGTCTTCAAATTTATCTTAACTGGGAAGAATGAACAGATCTCCTTTGAAATCAATAGGGAAATTCATCGTGCCCGGAGCGCACGTGCTGTATCCTCCAGACATTACAGTTTGATTTCCCAGTTCTAAGGCGGGGAGGTAAAAAAAGAATAATCAAAATTCAACTCACCCTTAACACCGACCCTGACCCCTGCACAGTGCGGTGCTCTGCGGCGCGGCCCCGCACCCCACCGACACCTTGAATTTGGGTCCGGCAGGGCGGCAGGGCACCGAGAGGGAGGAGAGCTGCTGCTCAAAGCCACAACCTCCCAAAAGCCTCCTGGTCCCAGTTTCCGACCCCACTCCCGGGACAGGAGCAGACCCCTGCCCATGGTCCGGCTCAGAATGCCAAATAATAGGGGTTTTTTTTGCTGCAAAGTGCAACCGGCTGCGCGGAGCACTGGCCCCCACTCCCCTTATCACCAGCTTCAGCACTTAAAAGGCCCTCAAGGAGATTTTTGGGTGGCACCTGCAGCTGCCCACCCGCAGAGCCGTGCCGGTCACAGAGGAGCACCCCTGCCGCCGCACCCCGGCCCCCCCCTCCCGCGCCCCGCCAGGCCCCCAGCTCCCGGCCCCGCAGGTTCCTTGGGACTGATCAGGTGGCGGCGTCCAATTTCCTCATTGTTTCGGGAGGTGTTTTCTGATGGGAAAGGTGAAAAGGGTATTTGTGAGCCGTGTAAACCGATTCCTCCGAGTTGGGTAAACAAGGGGAGCTCTGTTGGCAGCGGGACGCCGGGATACTGGAGCAGAGAGACGGGATTAAAGAGCAGCCTCTCCCCTGCCCCGAGCTGGGGGGCCGCTGGCGGGGACCCCAGCCCCCTGCGGACCAGGCAGCCCCCCTCTCACCAGCACAGAGGGCTAATCCTCACTCAGGGCTCAAAAAACTCCAGTGGGACCTGATGGAGTGACCTGGGTGGGCTGCAAGTGGGACCTGCTGGAAGGGCCGTGGGCTCAGCCCCGGCCTCAGCGGCGGCCACCCTGGCATCACAGAGGTGGTTTGCGGGGGGAGGAAGAGGAATGGGGTGGTAAGAGGAGATAATCTCTTGAAAGATGCAGTGGGGCTGCCCCCGGAGGGGTCTGCAGCTCTCACACCCCCGGGCTGTGCCTCAGCAGGAGGTGAAGTCACCCCATGGCACTGGCGTGTTCCCCGGGGGAACACGGACCACCCCCGCGGGCTGGCTGCTCCTTCAGTTCAACCCCGACATGGCCGGGCACAGACCCACCCGACGGCTGGGCACCCCGAGGGTGACCGGGCCCCCTGGTACAACCACAAGCAGAGGACACTGTCCTTCCACCAGCAGCCAGAAGCTCACAACTCGGCTTTGAGGAGGAAAGGCCACGTGGGAGCGTGGCGGGGCTCCCGGCAAGTCGCCTGACACACCACAAGCCCGTGGCTTCCCGCGCTGGCCCGTGGGACACCAGCCATGCCAAGAGTGTCCAGCAGCACTGGGGTTCCTGCAACCAGCAGACCCCAACCAGTGCCACACAGGGATGACCTGCTCCGTCCCACTGCTGCTAGAGGCTCAACAAGCCCAGGAACATGGGGTAAGAAGGAAACCCCTTCTTACCATGCAAGTTAGGTCGGAGCAAGCTCAGGACTCGCGTTAGGCATGATACCTCCTTCCTCCACACACACAAGCCCACACCCACCACGCAGGCTTCTCTTCTCTGTGTGGGCATGTTAAATGTGGACGAGCCAACCCGTTCACAGCGCTAGCTGCAAACGCAAGTGTCCTGCAGATAAGTCCTTCAAGCAGTCCTTCAGCTGAGGGAGAACATCACCGATACACGGCTCGAATATATAATTTTAAGAACACGTTGACCCACTCTCCAACAACCTCTCTCCCCTCCCCAAGCCCTTGTAGCACGTGAATGACAAAATCTTCGGGGCAGCATCACCTTTCCCCATGTCTAAGAAACACGATGCACTTCACCTTCTTTCAGGCTTTGTAGAAAACAGAAAAACACTGCACAACAATCTCCTCCTTGGAGAAGATGCTCTGAAGCATTAATGCTGACATACATACAAGATGACATATGCTAAATGCTGTTTTCTTCAAAGAAATCCAAAAATAATTCTATCTTACAAGGAGGACGTCTACTTCTGGCAGCGAAGGCTCCAGGAAGGATGCCGATGCCCAGCAGAGCGAGGTGCTGCGAAAGGAGGGCAGCAATGAGCGAGCTGCATACCACATTTTCTAGCAGGCAGGAGCTGTGCATTTTCCCAGTGTCTGGGCAGCTGAGGACCATGTTGGCACAGCTCTTCATAGCACCACGGCATGTGGGTCCTCCCAGGAGGACCCCGGCTCCCACGAGGCACCGCAGCTCACACCAGCTGGGAACCACCAGAGATAAAGGCACAGCAAACAGCTCTGCAAGCTAGAGAGACCCAGTAAAAAAGCCAAAAGTCTGTGTACAAACTGGGTGTGTGCTCCTGGAAAACTCTGCGAAACCTGGAAGAGCTTCACCGATGCCCTACTGCACAGAGTTAAACGCCGGCCTCTCCCTGCCTCATTCTTATTCCCTTTTCTGGGATACAGCATCACCATTTCGCAGCAGCTGCCCGGGCACAGGGGACTGACTCTGCCCAGGATGCTCAGCCACCAGCTGGACATCAGTCCTGTCCCTGAGGAGACCTCCAGACCTCCTGATGCCACAGGGTCAGGTCACGCTCCAGCCATAGGAGGGTCCCTCCAGAGCTCACGCTCCAGCCATGGCTCCAGAGCTCCTCCGGCGATGCCCAGCCACCTCTACGCTTGCCAAAACCCCGTATCTTCATCAAGCATGAGACATCAAAGGGTTCGTAGCAAATACCAAATACCAGGACCCTACTTGGATGATACCTTCACAGCGCCGTGGCTGAAGTCAAACAGCATCAACAGACACAGACAAGCACACAGTCCCCTGTGAGCTTGAACTGAGAGTATCAGAGATCCCATTCCATGGGGACAGGTCTTCCTGCCGATACCCCAGCAGCGGGGGTCCCTGGCCAGCACCACAGGACACCGCAGCCTACCACCCAACTCGCTTCGTCTCTCAAGAGCCAAGGACAACTACAACACAGGAATTACACAACAGCCCACCTCATCCCAGTAACACCAGCAGCACCCGCAGCCCTTTCCAGGAGCGGTGCTGGTGCTGGAGGCACAGGACCCTTTCTCCTTTTCGACTCCCATTAAATTCTTGGGAACAAAGACATCCACGAAAGGCAGTTAATTACAACTTGAATGAAAAGGTTCCCCGCTCTCCCCTGCCCCCCATCTGTATCTGTCGCCTTCTCGCTTGTTCAGTCGAGTTATCTGTCACCGCGAGAGGGGGTAAATAGGAGCACGCGAATCCCCCCACTTTTAGATCCCACTTCTTTTATGTGCTCTTCTATTATTAGTCTCCTTCAAAAAGAGCCTTCCAGCTTTTTTCTCCTTCCCTCCTGCTAATCTGTGTATAATTATTTTCACTGCCCTTCTGCAGACCTCTTCTATTTCTGCTGCATCCTCCCGGAGCCGAGGTGGCCAGCGCAGAACCCGACGATTTCAGGTAATCCTTTCTGGAAACAGCCTCGGATCTCCCCCGCTCCTTTGGCCTCCGGCGCTCAGAGATATTTTCCAGCTATTCTGAACGGCACCTTTCAGCCCCCCCAGCTTACATCCCCGGGCAGGGGGACCTGCCTCTGCCGAGCCCCCGCGGCCGCCCTGTCCCGTCCCCCTCCCGGACGCACTCTAAGGCCCTTTTTCCACATCTCGGGTTTAATGAGGCCCATTCAAGCCTCCCAAAGACAAAAGGCCCTTCTCGTTTCCAAACGGATTTACACGACGCATCAGTGAGGCATAAACGGGTTGTCATGGCAACCTGCACCCTGACCCCCCCCACACGGGGATGCCATTTTCTAACTCCACCGCTCCCCAAAACCCCCCTCGTGCTTTACTACCAGCTGTAAGGCTCATCACAGGCTGGTAAAAAAGCCTACCCCACCCAAAGGCAACCCCCCCAGTTGCCAGGGATGCCATTTTCTGGGATGAACTGAAAGATGCTGAAGGCAGCGCCCACCCCCCCACCAAGCGCTGGCACCCCGGTAAGCTCTGCACCATGACAGACTCCAGGTCACGGTCAAGCCAGGGTTCAAATTAAGCAGAAGGCAAGGAAACACCAGCTGCAGGGGGAAAATCAAAGCACAACACCCCTCTCCGCCCAGAAAGGGACGCGATGCTCAACATGGCACAGGCGAGTCTGGCCCCAGCCCCGACTCGGCTCCCTGCGGGGAAGCCGGTGGCCTTGGCAGTACCAGGAGGCCACTCCAACTCTTCCCAGGCAGCACTGGCAATCATAAACCTCACACCGTAACTCTCCCGAACCGGCTTCAGTCTCTCACGGCCAAGCAAACACCGTGCTCAGGGGCGCAGCGCTGCCAGCCCCGCCTGGGACGCAGCAGAGGTCCCACCGCGACTCTCGGAGCTTTGTCCAGAAGTTGCTCGGCCGCTGCTGCAACTCTGAAGACACAAAGTGTAAAGAGGGGCGGCCCAGTTGTGCCCCATTAGGAAATGGAGAATGACCAGAGAGAACCTGTTTTAGCACGGAAACACACACAACTGCAGTCTTTCTGCAACGGGAAGACCCAGGTTCCTGCTGCAACCTGTGGCTTGCAGAAGGGTCTGGTCTCCCCTTCTCCAGTGCAGACCCCTCGCCTTGGGGAGAAGGAATCCGGAGTAACACCATGCAAGCGCTGACTCAAAACCTCACCCACTACCACCGCCCAGCACATTTCCACTAGAGGAGATGCTCTTCAGCCAGAAGAGCCACTCGCTGAGCAGCAGTGCCGTCTCTCCATACAGATCCTGCTTTTACCATCCCTGCACCCAGCAGCAGAAGTCCAGACTAGGGACAACTAGCAGAGGTCACCACAGAAAAAGGACAATCCCCACAGGTCTGCTCAGCCCTCTGTACCAGTCTGCCTGCTGCCGAGCTCAGGAGACTGCTCTGCTCCCAAGGGCTGTTGGGCCAGGCAGTTCCACCAGCAATTCCACCAAGGTTATCACCAACCAAGAAGAAATGGAGCAGAAGAGGGCTCCGGCCACTGAGGATGCTGCAGAAAATGGGTCAGCAGCCAGGCTTCAGGAAAGCAGGCACAGATGCCATGGGGTGCCAGCCACACCTCAGCACCCACAGCCGGTGGCTGCCACCGCAGCCGGCGACATCCCCGACCCCATGGCCACCACAGCCAGGACCGGTCCCGGTGACTCAGAACCCTCCCGCACTGCGGCAGGGCTGCGGGAAGGGCTTTCCCCCTGAGCCGTCCAGGTAATTAGAGCATGGGGAAGGTTACACGCTGTGGAGAGCCCCAGACCCCCCACCAGGCCCAAACAGGACGGCCGATGGAGAACCCATAGCGCTGCCTGACCACAGGTGGACCCCAAAGCCAGAGCGAGCTCTGCCACCTCCCCTGCCGTAGGGACCGGCCAGTCGGTGTCTCCAGCCACCGCTCCTCCCAGCCGGGGCCCGTGGGCCGCCCACAACCCCCCAGCAGAGGTTGGGTGGCTTTGGGCTTCGTCCCGCAGAGGACCCTGCTGTGCTGGGGCTCACCAGAGCACGGTTCTGTGCCAGCCCTCAAGCCGCCCGGTGCCCCCACTTGGGAGGGGGATCTCGGGGCTCTACCTCCCCAGCACCCTGCCCGGGTGCTTGCTGCCTCCCACATGAATGGAGAAGATGCATGTGGGTGGTGGGGGTCAAGGGGGGACGGCCGGCACGCCGGGGCTGAGCACTGCCAAAGGCAGGTGGCAGCACCCACCAAAAAGCAAACCTTTTCCTTTGTCCTCTTGTTTTCCTTTGTCCCCTCGCGGCTCGGCCAGGATGCCTCCCAGCGCTCATCCACCGCTTCAGGGGATGGCTGCTGACCACCCCAACGCCCCAAGGAGAAGGCAGAGGAGGAGGAAGGCTCACAGCCCCTGCAGGAGCCAGGCGCTGATGTGAACGGCCACGTGCGGCTCCACCTTCCCGCCTCCGTGCAGCAGCCCGTGCGTTCAGCTGTCGCACCCAACCCATGCAAACAAACGCTGCTAATCCAAACCCTGCGAGGGGGGCAAGGGAATCAAAAAAGGGAAATAAAAGAAAAAAGTGAGCTGGTAATGGAGGGAGTTTGGAGGAGATGTAACTGGGGCCGGACCAGCGGCGCAGGCTGCTGCTGCCACCTGCAGCGCTCTCCACCGCCGGTGGCGTGTGGCTCTGGGGACCCCAGGCTCCCGCCAGCACCAGCGCGGGGTGCAGACACCGTTTGGGCAGAATAAGGAGCACTGGGGGTCCCCCAGGCTCGGTCCCCGCTCCACACACCCCCCTGCAAACTCATTATTTTTCAGCACAATTAGCAGCTCTGCCAGTGATGGAACCAAGAGGTTGGCCACAAAAATAAAGGGGGGAAAAAAAAAGAAGAGAGTCATATTTTTCTCCCTCAAGTAATATTGTCCTGCACCTCCCCTCGGAGAAATAAAGACAAGCCGAGTTATCTAATTAATGCTGTCAAGAAGCGGGGAGGCCGGGGGCCGGGGGGCTGCCGGCGGCCCACAAAGGCGGCGTGGGGAGCGGTCTCCCCGCCGCCGCCACCGGCATCTCCCGTCAATGGGGCCCCTCGCTGGGAGTGAGGTAAGAGGGGATTCAAAGGGGGGTTTGTCAGGGGTTTTGTTTTTGAAAACGGGGGAGGGGAAGGGGACAGGGCTTGACAAGAGCTGACAGACAACTGAACAAAACCATAAGGGCCATGAATGGCAACATGGCTCTTTAATTGGCGTAGGAATGGAGAGAGAAGTGAGACAATGAGGCGCAGGCAGCAGCGGCGGGGGCCGAGGCGCAGGCAGCGAGCGCTCACCTTCTGCCTGCCCGCACCGCCGCTCCGCCACCCCGGCTGCCCGGCCAGGGGCTGGCAGCTCGATGATGCAGGCGGATGCCGCAGCCACGACCACCGTCCTCCACGACATCCCCCCAAACCCCAAGGGAACGGGAAGGCGGTGACTAGCGGAGCCCGGCACCCCGGCAGGCATCGCGAGAGCCAGACGGCACCGGGAGCAGCACGAGCCCGAAGCCCGAGCGCCGGACGCTGCGGGTATCGGAGGGTCCAACGGAAGCAGATCGGGTTCCCCGCTCGGCCCCGCGCGCTTTCGGCGTTGCTCCAGCTTGGACGCCCGTGCCCTGGCTGCAGCCCCGCTCATCCGGAGGACGGGGGGCCGGGAAGGGGGGAGAGGGAGAGGCAGGTTAAAAGGGAACAAGGTTGGATCAGCGGGGTTCCCGCTCCTTCCCTGACCCCTCTGAAATAAGACGGAGGAGATTTCGTCTCCCAGTTCCAAAGCAAAGAATTACTTTGGCAGGGGACGCGGCGGCGGCCGGGCGCCCACTTGGAAGGGAAAGCGGCAGCGGGAGGAATATGCCCAAGGAACCCAAGAGCGAGACCTCCCCACCAAGCCCTGCTAATTGTCATGCAGATTAATCCCCAGCCGGGACAGAAGGGAGGCAAACCGCAGCCCTCCACAATGCGCGTTGGGGGTGCAGGAGGAGGCGGCTGGGGGGGGGACTCAGCCCACCAGACCTGACACCGACCCCAGTGTTTTCCATAGACCCCCCCCGTCTTCCCATCTCACACTTTTCCAGCTCCACTGGAAAAATGCAGAACTGCAAGCAAACAGCCAAGAGATGAAGTTACAGCCTGCGGTTAGTCCTTGGGCGACAGGAAGCCCGTTCCCTCCCGCACACCCAGTACCTGACACCCCGACTAATCCTATGCCCCTACAAAACCAGTTTGCAGTTGCGAGCCCCAAAACCAGCCACCTCCCCACGCCTGGGTCCCCGCGGGACCGTGGCTGGGCTGCTCCCACACCCAGACCCAGCCAGCACCAAGCGCTGCAAGTTGTTGGTGCTGCATCCCCAGGGGTACGGGGGGGGGGGTTCCCCAAACCCCTCATGTCCCCCCTTCACACTGCACCACCTGCGTCTCCAAAGCATGGGAAAGGGACCAACCACCCGCACCCATTTTTCTGAGGACTTCCACAAAAATAAAGCCCCCCCCCTGCCCTGGGGAACAGCGACCCCGCGTGCGAGCAAGCTCCCGGGAGGGCTGGGGCTCAGGCTCGCCCCGGGGAAGCGATGCTGTGGTTGGAAGGATTAACCCCGACATTAGGAACTGGGCAGGGAGAGGAGCAAACCCTGCGGACGGTTACCCACAGCCCAGCTGCGGGATGCCCTGCCCTGCACCAACAGGTCTCCCGGGTTTCACCAGCCCGTTGTCCCCGGGCAGCAGCGTCACCCCTCGCCACGCCGCCGTGACTCACCGCCGGGCCCTTTGATCTCCCGGCTCCCAGATGTGGCCAAACGAGTCCCGTCCTTCTGGCTGGGTCTGGAAGTGCCATCTTCCCAGGCGGCTGCAAACCACCATCCCTCAGCCCTCGGTGTCATTACCGGGAACTCGCTCAGCTGCAGCCTTTAACTTCGTAAGCCTCCTTAACCGCCCTGCTACGACCCAGCACATGTGTACAGCCGCGCCAGCAGCCGCCCGCCGCAGCCCCGCGCAATGCCCCAGCAACCAGTTCACACAGTATTCCTCGCCTCTGAGTCAGCCCATCAGGACCTTCAGCCCCACACCACGGGGGTGGATGGGTCTGGGTCAGCTCTAGGAGAAAAAGCTAAAGATGAGTCATAGGACCTCAAGAAGATTTATGGTTTTTCCCCTCTTCTTCTCCTGCACACAAACTGTGAGTGATCACCAAAGCCTGGTGAGCAAGGTCTGCAAGAAAGGGTGAATCCAGAGCCTCTGCCTCAGACCAGGCTCCGGGACGTCACTCAGCAGGGGAGAAAACTCCCCTTTCTCCCCAAAACCTCTCCCCAGTGCTGCCCACGCTCCCTCTTTACGGAGGGGTCCCACTCAGGCACAAAACTCCCAATTTTCTACATATCAACAGCCTGCAGCAAAGACAAAGACCCTCCTAAAGGCTTCACCACTGGAAGGGACTGGAACCCTCTGTGCTCCCCCCTGCCTGCCCCTCCACTGCTCCCAGTTTACCCAGTTCAGGGTCGGTCGGCACAGCAGCAGCTCAGAGAGGGGCCAGGAGAGAGGCCAGCACAAGAGTGTCAGGTTTAAACCTCTCCTGCAGAAAGAGATCTGGCTCGTACTTGCTTTTATTTTTAGGCCAGCTCCACGTACAGCTGAACTTTAATACAACGTCCAAGCTGCTGCTGGGAGCAGGACAGGAACCAGAAAGCCCCCGGCGGCCTTGGGTGCCAGGGAAGCTGCCAGACCTGGGGATCTCGGGACTGGTGCTCCGCTCCGGCCCCTTCTCCAGACCCTGCCGGGACACACGGCCCCTGCACACCGCCGGGGCTTTGACACGGCGCTAAGGAAAGCTCGGGATTTCAACCTAGAAATACACCAGCCCTGTACAGGAGGAGGAGGAGGGCAGAGCACCCAGCCTGCACCTCGCTCCCCAGCCACCCTTCACCCAACGCACAGCAGCTTCCAACCGCCCGCGGACGGGGAGCCTTCGCAATCCTCCCCCCGAGACAAAAACCTCCGACTCGCCACCCACGCGCACGGCAGAAAGCTGATGGGAGGAGAGAGCAAAGGCTCCCCCCAACCACTTCCCCCCCCCCCCCCCCCGCCCCGCTC